>CM038147.1:270284175-270730702 GCA_021437245.1 Aegilops speltoides
ATACATAGACAAAAATATAGTCCCTAGTATGCCTCTACTAGACTAGCTCATTAATCAAAGATGGTTATGTTTCCTAACCATAGACATGTGTTGACATTTGATGAGCGGGGTCACATCATTAGGAGAATGATGTGATGGACATGACCCATCCGTTAGCTTAGCATTATGATCGTGTTAGTTTTATTGCTCTGCTTTCTTCATGACTTATACAAGTTCCTCGGACTATGAGATTATGCAACTCCGAATACCACGGGAACACTTTGTGTGCTACCAAAGCGTCTAGCGTAAAGGGTGATTATAAAGGTGCTCTACAGGTGTCTCCAAAGGTGCTTGTTGGGTTGGCATAGATCGAGATTAGGATTTGTCACTCCGTGTTTGAAGAGGTATCTCGGGCCCTCTCGGTAATACTCATCAATATAAGCCTTGCAAGCATTGTGACTAATGAGTTAGTTGCGGGATGAAGTACTAAGGAGCGAGTAAAGAGACTTGCGTGTGAGATTGAACTGGGTATTGAGATACCGACGGTTGCATCTCGGGCAAGTAACATACCAACGGCAAAGGGAACAACGTATGTTGTTATGCGGTTTGACCGATAAAGATCTTTGTAGAATATGTAGGAACCAATATGAGCATCGAGGTTCCACTATTGGTTATTGACCGGAGACGTAGGGTCCGCACGCTTAACGTTCGATGACGATTGTATTATGAGTTTATGTGATATGTTGTACCGAAGATTGATGGTCTCGGATGTGATCACGGACATGAAGAGTCTCGAAATGGTTGAGACATGAATATTGATATATTGGACGACTATGTTTGGACATCGGAATGGTTCCGGTTGAGTTCGGGCATTTAGGATCTTGGGAGGTTACCGGAACCCCCCGGGGAGTGTATGGGCCTTATTGGGCCATAGTGGGAGAGAGGAGGCGGCGAACAGGTGGAGGGCTCCCCCACCCCCAGACTCAATCTGAATTGGGTTGGGGGGGGGGGGGCCCCCCTTTCCTTCCCTCTCTCTCCCCCTTCCTTCCTCTCCTACTCCAACTTGTGAAGGGGGAATCCTACTCCAGCTGGGAGTAGGACTCCCCCTTGGGCACGCCATAGAGGGCCGGCCCACCCCCTCCTCCACTTCTTTATATCCGGGGGAGGGGCGCCCCCATAGACACAAGTTGACATTGTTTAGTCGTGTGCGATGCCCCCTCCATAGTTACACAGCTCGGTCAATATCGTCGTAGTGCTTAGGCGAAGCCCTGCGCCGGTAACTTCATCATCACCATCACCACGCCGTCCTGCTGATGAAACTCTCCCTCGGCCTCAACTGGATCAAGAGTACAAGGGACGTCCCCGAGCTGAACGCAGAGGTGTCGTACGTTCGGTGCTTGGATCGGTTGGATCGTGAAGATGTTCGACTACATCAACAGCATTAACTAAACGCTTCCGCTTTCGGTCTACGAGGGTATGTGGACACACTCTCCCCTCTCGTTTCTATGCATCACATAGATAGATCCTGTGTGGTCGTAGGATTTTTTTTGAAATTACCGCGTTACCCAACAGTGGCATCCGAGCTAGGTCTATGCGTAGATGTTATATGCACGAGTAGAACACAAAGAGTTGTGGGGATAATAGTCATACTGCTTACCAGCATGTCATACTTTGATTCGGCGGTATTGTTGGATGAAGCGGCTCGGTGACATTACTGCGTCGCTTCTGCGAGACTGGTTCTATCGACGTGCTTTGCACATAGGCGGCTGGTGAGTGTGTGTTTCTCCAACTTTAGTTGAATCGAGTGTGGCTACGCCCGGTCCTTGTTGAAGGTTAAAACAGCACACTTGACGAAAAATCGTTGTGGTTTTGATGCATAGGTAAGAACGGTTCTTGCTAGAAGCCCATAGCAGCTACGTAAAACTTGCAACAACAAAGTAGAGGACGTCTAACTTGCTTTTGCAAGGCTTGTTGTGATGTGGTATGGTCAATATGTGATGTGATATACTTATTGTATGAGATGATCATGTTTTGTAACAAAGTTATCGGCAACTGGCAGGAGCCATATGGTTGTCACTTTATTGTATGCAATGCAATCGCCTTGTAATTGTTTTACTTTATCCTAAGCGTAGCGATAGTCGTAGTAACAATAGGTGGTGAAAGCGACAAGCGATGCTACGATGGAGATCAAGGTGTCGCGCCGGTGGCGTTGGAGATCATGGCGATGCTTATTGATGGAGATCATGAGCACAAGATGATGATGGCCATATCATGTCACATATTTTGATTACATGTGATGTTTATCCTTTATGCATCTTATTTTTTTAGAACTTCGGTAGCATTATAAGATGATCCCTTACAAATATCAAGGTACAAGTGTTCTCCGTGAGTATGCACCGTTGCTCTGAGTTAAATCGTGCCAAGACACCACGTGTTGATCGGGTGTGATAAGCTCTATGTTCACATACAATGGGTGCAAGCCAGTTTTGCACACACAGAATATTCGGGTTAAACATGACGAGCCTAGCATATGCAGATATGGCCTCGGAACACTAAGACGAAAGGTCGAGCGTGAATCATATAGTAGATATGATCAACATAGTGATGTTCACCATTGAAAACTACTCCATCTCACGTGATGATCGGACATGGTTTAGTTGATTTGGATCACGTGATCACTTAGATGACTAGAGGGATGTCTATCTAAGTGGGAGTTCTTAAGTAATATGATTAAATTGAACTTTAATTTATCATGAACTTAGTACCTGATAGTATTTGGCATGTCTATGTTGTTGTAGATCAATGGCCCATGCTACCGTTTCTTTGAATTTTAATGCGTTCCTAGAGAAAGCTAAGTTGAAAGATGATGGCAGCAACTACACGGACTAGGTCCATAACTTGAGGATTATCCTCATTGTTGCACAGAAGAATTACGTCCTGGAAGCACCGCTAGGTGCCGAGCCTCTTGCAAATACTCTTGATGGCGTTAAGAATGTATCGCAAGAAAAGGCGATGACTACTTGATAGTTCGATGTGACATGCTACGGCTTAGAATCGGGACTTCAACAACGTTTTGAATGTCATGGAGCATATGAGATGTTTCAAGAATTGAAGTTAATATTTCAAGCAAATGCCGAGTTGAGAGATATGAAGTCTCCAACAGGTTCTACCGCTGCAAAATGGAGAATAGTTACATCGGTGAGCACATACTCAAAATGTAAGGTATCATAATCACTTGACTCGGTTGGGAGTTGATCTTCCAGTTGATTGTGTCATTGATAGAGTTCTTCAATCAACGCCACAAGCTATAAAGGCTTCATGATGAACTATAATATGCAAGGGATGAACAAGACTATTCGAGCTCTTAGCGATGCTAAAGGCCGTGGAGGTAGAAATCAAAAAGGAGCATCAAGTGTTGATGGTCAATAAGACCACTAGTTTCAAGAAAAAGGGCAAAGGGAGGAAAGGAAACTTTAAGAAGAACGGCAAAAAGGTTGCTGCTCAAGAGAAGAAACCCAAGTCGGACCTAAGCACAGGCGAGTGCTTCTACTACAAAGGGACTGGTCACTAGAAGCGGTACTGCCTCAAGTATTAGGCGGATAAGAAGGATGGCAAAGTGAACAAAGGCATATTTGATATATATGTTATTGATGTTTACCTTACTAATGCTCATAGTAGTGCCTAGGTATTTGATACGGTTCGGTTGCTAATATTTGTAACTCAAGCAGTACTACAAATTATCTGAAGATTGGCTAAGGGCGAGGTGAGGATCTTGGCGTGGGAAATGGTTCCAAATTCGATGTGATCGCGGTGGCACACTACCTCTACATCTACCATCGCGATTAGTTTTAGACCTGAATAATTGTTATTTTGTGCGGCGTTGAGCATGAGCGTTATATCTGGATCTTGTTTGACGCGAGGCGGTTATTCATTTAAATAAGAGAATAATGGTTGTTCTATTTATATGAGTAATATCTTTTATGGTCATGCACCCCTGGTGAGTGGTCTATTTTGTTGAATCTCGATAGTAATGATACACATATTCATAGTGTTGAAGCCAAAGATTGAAGTTTAATAATGATAGTGCAACTTATTTGTGGCACTCTGTTTGGAGTCATATCGATTGTAAAGTGCATGAAGAAACTCCATACGGATGGACTTTTGGAATCACTTGATTATGAATCACTTGGTGCTTGTGAACCGTGCCTTATGGGCAAGATGACTAAAACTCCGTTCTCCTGAACAATGGAACGAGCTACTGACTTGTTGGAAATAATACATACCAATGTATGCGGTCCAATGAGTATTGATGCTCGTGGTGGGTATCGTTATTTTCTTACCTTCACAGATGATTTGAGCAGATATGGTTATATCTACTTAATGAAGCATAAGTCTGAAACATTTGAAAAGTTCAAAGAATTTCAGAGTGAAGTGGAAAATCATCGTAACAAGAAAATAAAGTTTCTACAATCTGATCGTGGAGGAGAATATTTGAGTTATGAGTTTGGTCTTCATTTGAAACAACATGGGATAGTTTCACAATTAACGCCACCTGGAACACCACAGTTAAATGGCGTGTCCGAACGTCATAACCGTACTTTATTAGTTATGGTGCGATCTATGATGTCTCTTACTGATTTACTGCTATCGCTTTGGGGTTATGCTCTAGAGACGGTTGCATTCACTTTAAATAGGGCACCATGAAAATCCATTGAGACGACGCCTTATGAACTGTGGTTTGGCAAGAAACCAAAGTTGTTGTTTCTTAAAGTTTGGGGCTGTGATGCTTATGTGAAAAAGCTTCAACCTGATAAGCTCGAACCCAAATCGAGAGAAGTGTGTCTTTATAGGATACCCAAAGGAAAGCTGTTGGTTACACCTTCTATCACAGATCCGAAGGCAAAATCTTTGTTGCTAAGAATGGATCCTTTCTAGAGAAGGAGTTTCTCTTGAAAGAAGTGAGTGGGAGGAAAGTAGAACTTGATGAGGTAACTGTACGTTCTCCCTTATTGGAAAGTAGTTCATCACAGAAATCAGTTCAAGTGATTCCTACACCAATTAGTGAGGAAGCTAATGATGATGATCATGAAGTTTCAGATCAAGTTGCTACTGAACCTCGTAGGTCTTCCCGAGTAAGATCCGCACAGTGATACGGTAATCCTGTTTTGGAAGTCATGTTAGTAGACCATGATGAACCTACGAACTATGAGGAAGCAATGATGAGCCCAGATTCCATAAAATGGCTTGAGGCCATGAAATCGAGATAGGATCCATGTATGAGAACAAAGTGTGGACTTTGGTGGACTTGCCCGATGATTGGCAAGCCATAGAAAATAAATGGATCTTTAAGAAGAAGACCGAGTGAGGGAGTCCTGGACTAGGGGGTGTCCGGATAGCCGAACTATCACCGTTTGCCGGACTCCTAGACTATGAAGATACAAGATTGAAGACTCCGTCCCGTGTCCGGATGGGACTTTCCTTGGCGTGGAAGGCAAGCTTGGCAATACGGATATGTAGATCTCCTACCATTGTAACCGACTCTGTGTAACCCTAGCCCTCTCTGGTGTCTATATAAACCGGAGGGTTTTAGTCCGTAGGACGAACAACAATCATACCATAGGCTAGCTTCTAGGGTTTAGCCTCTCTAATCTCGTGGTAGATCTACTCTTGTACTACCCATATCATCAATATTAATCAAGCAGGAGTAGGGTTTTACCTCCATCGAGAGGGCGAACACAGGTAAAAACATCGTGTCCCTTGTCTCCTGTTACCATCCGCCTAGACGCACAGATTCGTGACCCCTACTACCGAGATCCGCGGTTTGACACGACATTGGTGCTTTCATTGAGAGTTCCTCGTGTTGTCACCTTTAGGCCCGATGGCTACTTCGATCATCAACAACGGCGCGGTCGGTGAGACTTTTCTCCCGGACAGATCTTCGTATTCAGCAGCTTTGCATCTTGGGCCAACTTCGCTTAGCCATCTGGAGCAATTGAGAGCTCGCCCTGGCCATCAGGTCAGATTTGGAAGTTTGAACTATCGGCTCACGTCGCGGAGACTTGATCTTGACGGGTTGAGCCACAACCAAGCGCGCCGCCTTGTCACGATGGGCATGATCTAGCTCTGCTGCGGACAGTGCCACAGAGGCGCACAAGTGTCCTTCGGACCCTTAGCTCGGATCCGACTGCGCCGATCGAGGACGGGTGGCTGGACACCGCCTCGGGGGCTGCTAACTCTACGGCGATAGAGCCGAATACCAACCCTGTCCTTTGTGAAGCTCGTGACTCCAAGGTTCCGGACTCCTCTTCGGACTCCGAACCTTCTGCGCCCCTGCCAATCGAATCTGATTGGGCGCCGATCATGGAGTTCACCGCTGCGGACATCTTTCAGCACTCGCCCTTTGGCGACATCCTAAATTCACTAAAGTCTCTCTCTTTATCAGGAGAGCCCTGGCCGGACTATGGTCAGGCAGGTTGGGATGCGGACGACGAAGAAATTCAATGCCCACCCACCACCCACTTTGTAGCCACTGTCGATGATTTAACCGACATGCTCGACCGACTCGAAGACATCGGCGGTATGGACGGCGATGCAGGAGACAACCAGAACCAGCGCCTCTGAGGGCCTTTGGAAGGCCACTCGTCATACGACATATACATGGTCGACATCCCAAAGGATGATAATGGCGATGGAACAACGTAGGATGACCCCTCCAAGAAACAGCATAAGCGCCGGCGTCAGCGGCGCTGCTCTAAATCCCGCCACAGAAAAAATGGAGATTCCGGCACGGAGACAATAACACCCGGACGGTGCGAAGACAACCCCCTCGGCGAGGATTCAGCGCGGGAGGATGGAGAAGCCAGCCCTCATGAGAGAGCGGCAGACAGAGAGGTAGAGGACGATAATTATATGCCTCCCTCCGAAGACGAGGCAAGCCTCGACGACGACAAATTTGTCATGCCTGAGGATCCCGTCGAACAAGAGCATTTCAAACGTAGGCTTATGGCCACGGCAAGCAGCCTCAAGAAAAAGTAGCAACAGCTTAGAGCTGACCAAGACTTGCTAGCCGACAGATGGACTGAAGTCCCTCCGGCCGAAGAGTATGAACTCGAACGCCCCTCCAAGAGCTACCCAAAACACAGGCTGCTACCCCGATTAGAGGAGGAAGCACCCAAACCTACATCACCAGCGCATGACACGGCCGACCGGCCACCTCGTGGCCGCGACAGAGAGGCCTCTTGGACCTGCACTCAAGCCGCACCCCGGCGCCGCTCAAAAAATACCAAGGCATAGGAAAATGCACCAGACCTGCGGGATATACTCGAGGACAAGGCAAGGAAAACAAGATCGATCCACGGATCACTGGGCGCCCCACGATACGTGATGATAACCTTCACGCGGGATATGGCAATTCCGGCCGGGCCGAACATAGTAGACAAAGCTCATTTGAGCTGCGTCGTGATATAGCCCAACACAGAGGTGCCGCACACCCACTATGCTTCACAGACAAAGTGATGGATCATCAAATCCCGAGGGTTTCAAAACCGTAAACATTGAATCATACGATGGCACAACAGATCCGGTGATGCGGATCGAGGACTATCTCCTCCGTATCCACATGGCCCTTGGTGATGATCTACGCCATCAAATACCTCCCCTCAAGCTTAAAGGACTAGTGCGGCATTGGCTTAATAGCTTGCCGCAGAGTCAAGCGAGTTGTTGGGAAGACACGGAAGCCGCATTCCTCGACAACTTCGGGGCACTTATGTGCGACCACGGGCGCCGATGACCTAAGCCACATAATTCAGCAGCGGAAGAATCAGCGGACAATTACGGACACGGTTCCTAACCAAGAAAAATTAAATCATCGACCGTCCGGATCAGAGGCCCTTGCAGCCTTCAAACACAACATCTCGGCGACGAGTGGCTTGCGGCACCTAGCACAGGAAAAGCCGAAATCCATGGCAGCCCCCACAACACTCATGACCCGCCTGCGTGGGAGAGGATAGCTGTCTACCTTGTAGTAACAACATGACCAAGAGCCTTGGTAATTCGGATACCAAGGACACCAACGGCAGGTCGCATCACAACAAGCACAAGCGCTGCATTAATGGCGACAATCACGAGGATCTGGTAGTCAATGCCGGATTCAGAGGTTCTAAACCCGGTCGGCGGAAAAAGCCATTCAAAAGAAATACTCCAGGCCCGTCCAATTTGGACCGAATACTCGATCACTCGTGCCAGATACACGGCACCCCCGAAAAGCCAGCCAATCACACCAACAAGGATTGTTGGGTGTTCAAGCAGGCAGGCAAGTTAACTGCCGAAAACAATGACAAGGGGCTGCATAGCGATGACGAGGAGGAGACCCGGCCGCCGAACAATAGAGGATAGAAGGGTTTCCCCCCACAAGTGCGGACGGTGAACATGATATACGCAACCCACATACCCAAAAGGGAGCGGAATCGTGCACTCGAGGGGCGTATATGCGATGGAGCGATCGCCCCAAAGTTCAATCCGTGGTCCTCCTGCCCGATCACTTTTGATCGAAGGACCACCCACTAGCATTCGCCATGGCGGATTCGCGCGTGGTTCTAGACCCAATCGTCGACGGATTTCACCTCACTAGAGTCACGATGGACGGCGGCGGCAACCTAAACCTGCTTTATTAGGATACAGTCGCAAGATGGGCATAGACCCTCAAGGATTAAACCCACAAAAGCGACCTTCAAAGGCGTCATACCAGTGTAGAGGCCAAGCTATGCAGGCTCGATTACACTTGAAGTGGTCTTGGATCCCGGATAACTTCGAGCGAGAGTTAATCTTTGACATAGTCCCGTTCATGGCGGCTATCATGCCTTTGCTCGGACGAACCGCATTACAAAGTTCAATGTGGTGCCGCGACTACGCATACCTCAAGCTCAAGATTCCTCGAGTCATTACATTCAGCGGAAACACGAGCGCTCTCTCCCAGCGGAGGAGCATACTGGCAACTCTCGGCGGAAGTACAAAGCAGCCTCTTAAGGCAATTCTCGAGTCTGGCTATTAAGCGGCGGACACCGTCAAGCGCCAGAGTAACCTACAACAAGACCACAGCACGTCCGAGCATCGCAGCGTAGCAATGCGACCCCAACCCCAGCCCTCGCGAAATCGCGAGACCAGTACCACGCGTACATAACTACGCTCTGGAGATACCATGGGCATAGGGGTAGGGGGACGACCACGGCATGCCCGGAGAGAAGCTCAACCGCACCAGGGGCTCCCAATTGTGTCATTCTTTTTTTCTTCTTATTCTCAGGACTCCATTTTCCAGAAGCCCTCTCCGGCAGTAGAATTGACGAACTCACGATGCAACAGCCAGGGAAGCATAAAAGCTACGTCGAGTGTCCAGGTGGTCTCTATTACGAGCAGTATACCTGTTTTACATACCATCACGCAGCCTACCCCTGGCGGGGGACATGTTAAATAGTCCCATCCCTTGCTTATCGCACTATTTGTATCGTTCTGCTTTCATTGCAATATTTTTTGAATAAACAATGCATCGCTTTTTGCCTATTATTGCATTCCTTTTTTCTATCTATATATGTTCACTTTTGACATGTTGCATCCGTATGCTTTAGTGCGACCAAATACACCGAGGGGCTTAAGTACCCCAAAATATGGTGTTATAAGTGCGAACACTTTAACAAGTGCGGCACCCGAACTTATAGCATTATATGCATCGGCTCGAATCATGTCTTGGGTCAATAGTTGGGTTTGCGGCTCCCATGTTTTGGTACCTTACGTTCCGTTATATCGGCTAAGGTAGCGCTGGGAGAACCACTGCGATTGTGCCCCCGTTGAGCTGGGTTGAGCACCTTAGTGGAGAAAGCTAAAACTGACCGTCATGATAGGGCGAGACCCAGTCGCTGTTCGAGAGGTTTTTCGAGTCCCTAAAGACTTACGCCGCTTAGGCGAGTCGGCTTTCTCGGCCCAGGCATGGATAGCGCCCCGAATTCGGTCTTCCGAACACTAGGGGCTTTGCCGATATTTAAAATTATAAAATTCTATGGCTAAGTGGGAGTGTTCAAGCATTATAAGTCCGGTTGCCTCGTTCGTTGTGTTGGGCGCCTCCCTCGAAGGACCCAAAAATGGGAACAAGAACGCTCAAGTTTATCCCGAACACCCCAGCACTCGTGGCATGGGAGCTGAAGCCAACGACTTGCCATCTCTCAAATTTGATAAACGGCCGCACAGAAGGTAATATTTTAAATTCACAAGCATTGCTTAGCGCATATGAACAAGTTTTCAAGCGTATAGGATAACAAATGCGAGTTTACTCAAAAATTACATCTTTGGAGCATTCACCCGCTATAAGGTGGGCACCCTTCAGGACAGCCTTATAGTACATCTCGGGCGTGCGATACTCCTTGCCTGGTGGTGGCACGTCCGTCACAAGCTTCTCGGCATCCATCTTGCCCCAGTGCACTTTAAGCGGGCAAGGCCCGCAGGCACCTTCAATGCTGAGCCAGGCAGCAGTGACTTCAATCCATGCACAGGCGTCCACCAGCCACTGCACCAGACCGAAGTAGCTCCCAGGCATGGCTTCTTTAGGCCAAAGCTGAACTATGAGGCCCTTCATGGCCTGTTCGGCCACCTTGTTGAGCTCAACCAGCTACTTCAGCTGGTCGCTCAGGGGCACCGGATGTCCGGCCTCAGCATATTGAGACAAGAACACCTTTTCCGTCGAGCTCCCCTCCTCGGCCCGGTAGAACGTAGCAGCATCAGACACACTACGGGGCAGATCTGCGAACGCTCCTAGAGAGCTCCGAATTCGGGTAAGTAACAAATAATTCACTTTTACATGCTTGCTTTGCATGAAGAATGCCTTACGCGCCGCTATCTTTTTTATCGCCTCAATCTCCTAGAGGTCCTTCTGGGCTTCGGCCTTAGCGGCTTTGGCACTCTCAAGAGCCGAGGCGAGCTCGGACTCTCGAGTCTTCGAGTCACGCACCAAACTCTCGTGTTTTTCCATGAGAGCTTGGAGCTCTTGCCGCACCTCCGCCACCCGCGCCTCCTGCTTCTCTCGCTCGGTGCGTTCTGCGGCCACATTGCTTTCGGGCTTGGACACCGCTTCCTTCAGGGTCGCCACCTCATTCGTGGCCCCTGCAATACTCACGTTATTCATGTCATTTTTTGCAACCAAATCCTTTCTATAAGGTATTACTTTAATAAGGTATTACTTACCTTCCTTGTCCTCGAGCTGCTTCTTGGCACGGCCGAGCTCGTTCTCGGACCGCTCGAGGCTCTGCTTCAATACATTGACCTCTGTAGTCAGTGCGGCGGAGGTCTGCAGCGCAGCCTGCATTCCCATATTGACATGCTTATGTTAGACTCCTGCGTATATCTTTTTAGAACCTCAGTTCAGCTTTTCTTTCCGAACACCGAACTGAGCATCAGGGGCTACTGTGTATGTGGTAGTATTTTCACATATCTTAATTACATACCTCAAAGCCTGTTAGAAGGCTGGTACAGGCTTCAGTCAGCCCGCTCTTGGTGGATAGAACTTTCTGGATCACCGCACTCATAACAGTGCGGTGCTCCTCGTCGATGGAGGCGCCGTTAAGCGCCTCCAGTAAATTATCCGGCGCCTCCGGTTGGACGGAGGTCGCCGGCGTCGCAGTCTCACCCTTCTTATGAAGGGGCCGCCCGCCGGACTCCGGAACCAATAAAGGTTCCGGTGCGGAGTCTGGCCCAGGGCCGAACTCAGAACCCTTTGGGGGTTGATCCCCCCTCATGCCTAAAGTCCGGGAGGTTGCCTTGCGGCACCTCCAGGACCTCCTCCTTCTCCTGGCCGGGCCCCTTTTGGGACCCCACCTCGGCATCATCAGCAGCGCAAGGAGAGGAGGCGGCCGGAAGTGATGTACTAATCACATCCGACGGATCCAGGGAGCCGCTCGACGAAGCGGGAAGCTCGTCCTTGGGCGGGCTACATGGTTGTATTCGGCGTTAGAAGACACTATGCGACAAAGGAAAAATCATGAATTATTCTGGTATCCGGACACTTACGATGCCGCCAGGGGCTTAGCCCTCGGTGGCCACTCCTCTTCGCCGTCGTCGGCGTTGGTGGAGTAGTCCGGAGGAAGGGTCCTTCCCTTCTTGGACCCTCCAGCCTCCCCTGTTGGGGAGGCCTTCCTTTTCTTCTCTCCCCCCGCTGGGGGAGAAGCCTCTTTTTTCTCCTCCTCGTTTTCGCGGGAGGAGTCCGCCTCGGAGTCATCGGATGGTGAGTCTGATAACACCTGATACCGGGAACTCTTTAGGGTTCCCGTGGCCTTCTTCTTGGCCTTCTTGTCCGGCACCACATAAGGTGCAGGAACTAGCAGCCCCGTCAATCGGGCGTCCGCTGGGTCCTCTGGTAAGGGAGCCGGACAATTAACCTGCCCGAACTTTTTCTGCCAGGCCTGTCAAAGGTAAGGGAGTTTAGATCCCGCATAGAGTCAAACTATGGAAAATAAGCATCCCGTAAAGGGTAAAATAGCTTACCTCGCCGGCTTGACTCTGCGAGCTGAATCCGCGATCTTCGGTAGAGGATGCGGGAGCCTCGGCACCCTTGAACAGCACCTTCCAGGCACCTTCGTACATAGTGTCGAAGAGCCTGCTCAAGGTCTGGTGTTGTGCCGGATCAAACTCCCACAAGTTGAAAGCCCGTTGTTGGCACGGGAGGATCCGACGGATGAGCATGACCTGGACTGCGTTGACGAGCTTGATCTTCTTGTTCACAAGGTTTTGGACGAGTTTGGAGTCTGTCGGCTCTTCCAAATAACCCCACGTCGGGCCCTTTTCTTTCCGGGAGGTGAGCCGTGTGGGGATGCAGATCTGAATTGGGGCGCTGCCCATTCAGAAGTCCGCGGCTCGGTGATGTAGAACCACCCGATTGCCACCCTTTGGCGGTTTCCATGAAGGCACCCTCAAGCCATCGACGTTGGGCATCTTGCCCACCATGGCGCCTCCGCCTCCCTTTGCTGGCGCCCACTACCTTCAGCTTGACATTGAAGGTCTTGACCCAAGCGGAGTGGGATTTGATGGAGGAAGGCCTCGCACACAACGATAAGCGCTGAGATGTTGAGGATGAAATTGGGGCGAGATCACGGAAATCCAGGCCGTAGTAGAACATGAGCCCCCGACAAATGGGTGGAGTGGGAAGCCCAGTCCGCGGAGGAAATGGGAAGGAACACCACCCTCGCATGGGGCACAGGGGTGGGACGAGCTGCCCCTCGTTCGGAAGCTTGGTGCGCAATGTCGTTGTCACGGTATCCGGCGTTCCTCAACTTTGATGTGCCCCTCCGTGGCGGAGGAGTCCATCCACTTGCTGCCGCTCCGGACATGGCTGGGGAAGGTCGGCGAGATGTGCGGACTTAGGCGCTGGAGCTCGAGTCTGTGAAATGGATAAGCAAAGGAGGAAGAAGGCGTAGGTAAAAAAGTGGATCCTTATCCCCTTATATGGACGGACGAAACTATGCGTCCCCACCAGCCTGGTAAAACTCGCTTATCTCCCAGGTGCCGTAATCAATGGCGCGGTTTGGTTACCCATGCCCGTATTGATGAGAATCCCGGAATAAGGGGACACGATCTCTGCTTTGACAAGACGTGCCAAGGAAACCGCTTCGCTAAATGCGCTGAGGTGGAACAGTAAAAATGATTCGAATAAAGGCTTGGCCGTGGTGTAATGTCGCGCCACAGGATACGTCAGCAGATTGAGCTTGTGTAAATATTATTCTCTCTACGGTGGTATGTGGAACTTATTTTGCAGAGCCGGACACTATCCTTGTGTTCAAAATCTTCTATAAAGTATTCGGAGGAGGAACCCGCCTTGCATTGCCGATGACAATATCGCGCGCCGGACTAAATCGTCATTGAAGCCTGGTTAGGGAGCTCTTGAGGAGTCTGGACAAGGGGTGTCGGATAGCCAAACTATCACCGTTGGCCGGACTCCTAGACTATGAAGATACAAGATTGAAGACTCCGTCCCGTGTCCGGATGGAACTTTCCTTGGCGTGGAAGGCAAGCTTGGTAATACGGATATGTAGATCTCCTAAAATTGTAACCGACTCTGTGTAACCCTAGCCCTCTTCAGTGTCTATATAAACCAGATGGTTTTAGTCCGTAGGACGAACAACAATCATACCATAGGCTAGCTTCTAGGGTTTAGCCTCTCTGATCTCGTGGTAGATCTACTCTTGTACTACCCATATCATCAATATTAATCAAGCAGGAGTAGGGTTTTACCTCTGTCGAGAGGGCCCGAACCTGGGTATAAACATCGTGTCCCTTGTCTCCTATTACCATCCGCCTAGAAGCACGACCCCCTACCCGAGATCCGCCGGTTTTGACACCGACACCGACGCAGACGGTATTGTTACTGTTTACAAAGCTTGACTTGTTGTGAAAGGTTTTCTACAAGTTCAAGGAGTTGACTACGATGAGACTTTCTCACCCGTAGCGATGCTTAAGTCTGTCCGAATGTCAGGACCCCGACTCAGTGTCACATCGATCTAGCCTGTAACACATCATATCACTTTGCGGCCTCACGCACGGTATCCCAACGGGTGTCGCCTTACCTTGGCCGGGACCGTTTTGCGCCTTTTGGCACGTATATGATAGTGTCGCTAGCATCCATATGAAAAGGGCCGGGCTGACATGGCTAGTCGTAAACCCAAAGTGGCACAGACTTACGAGGGACAGCATCCATGACCCGACATCGAGCGTGTCGGTCGACAACAAGTAAGTTCGGGCTGTAGCGCTGGGCTAGCAGGACTCCGGTGAACCGGGCATGGCGGGCTAACGGGACTCCGGTACTCAATGCGTGACATTTCCCGAAGGGACAGACACGAGAGCGAAGAAGGACACATGCGGCCAGCCTAAGTGTTCGGAGCAGTAGCAAGCTACCATGGCCCGTGGAGACACTAGGAGACATTTCCGGTAAGAGAGGCTACTAAAGATAAACAACTAGATAGTCGGATCCCACACATACCAAGCATTTCAATCATACACACACTATGCTCGATATGTGCAAATACAACAAGGCATCACAACATGACTCTCGACACAAGTACTTTATTTAAAGGCTCGAGGAGCCATTCATATCATACACACAAATACGGGTCACACGACCCACATACAAGTCATACAAGCATACAAGCCACAGGTGAAGTGTTTTGTCCGAGTCTGGACAACTAGTAAAATAAAAGAGGCTTGGGTAAGCCTAGCTATACTACATGGTCCTTCTCTTGCTCGGGATCACCACACGGCCTTAGCCTACTAAATCGATGTCAGCGTCTCACGAAGAACCCGTCGGAAGGGTTTGAGGCATCTTGAAAAATGTAAATTAAAGCAACATGAGTACAAAGGTACTCGGCAAGACTTACATCAGACCCTACATACATGCATATTATCAAGAAGGGTTGGTGGGGTTATTGCAGCGAGCCAGCTTTGACTCATGGCTAAGCTATCCTCTGAGACACCAACTTGAAATAGTTTTGCTTTTCGAGTCCACTACTCATCACTTCAATACACCACCGAGGATCCAACCCCGTCTTCCTCACGGAGAAGCCATCCTCGGCACTCACGCTTATCTTGAGGCTTTTAGTAGTATCCATTTACTTGTCTATGAACGTATAGGCAACCAAGTAGTCCTTTATCGGGACGCGGCTATTGAATAGATGATGTTAACCTGCGGGGTGTACTTCTTCATACGCTCTCACCACTTATCGCCGTTTACGACATGTACTCGGCAACCTTCAGCGGAAGCCCAGCGTGGGTGTCGGCCACGACCTACCTGAACACCTAAGCCTCTAGTCCAGGTTTATCGCCTATTTGGGTTTCATCTATGAGGAGTTCGGCGAAGTCTCGCTCACAGCCCCAAGCGATGTGAACAGGTTCCCGAGATACCAAGCGGGCATCCGGTACACCGTGCCACGTACCTACCGCATCACAGCCCACCCCTACGGTCAGCGCTGTCCACGGCCTCCAGTAGGCTACAAACACCAGAAACTACTTGCAACTCCTGGACCGAAGACTAGGGTGGATAAGAAGTCGAGAGGGTCCATTGGTTTCGGGCCCAATGCATGGTAGTAGCTGAATCTTAAATCACACATACAGATCTCAGTGCTTAAGGACGGCCTCAATGAAACAACCCACCATGTACTCCTACATGGCCTTTCATTGATACCTTTATCAAATCGTGTTCAACACCTTACTCTCGTACCGACTTGATCATTTCACTCTAGCCATCATCCCGATGAACCAGACCTGACACGACTCTAAGCATAGCAGGCATAGCAAGGTAGGAACAACACAATCACAAGGCTCAATCAACTCCTACACATGCTAGTGGGTTTCATCTAGTTACTGTGGCAATGACAGGTCATGCAGAGGAAATGGGTTCAACTACCGCAGCACACAGCAGTTTGAATCGCGTTGTCTTAATGCAGTAAACGAGAGCAGGAGCAAGAACATGGGATTTTATCGATATGATCAAATGGTTGGTTGCTTGCCTGACGGGTCGTTACACGGGTATTGCTCTTCGTTGGGGTTATCACGGTACTCCTCGGGACCAGAGCCTGCCGCAGGAACACCGATACACAAGCATTACCAAACAAGATGCAACAATATGATGCATGCAATGAGACATGGCAAATGAGTGCTTTGGGCTAATGCAGACAAGATCAGATGGGTTTGAACCAATTTGAACCAAAGATTCAAAATTCAAACTCATATATGATCATTTAAAGTGCTTAAACTTGTTCTGTGATAAACAGTGGGTTAGCTTCTGTAAACATGCATGAAACCAGTACAGATGGATAGATTGGATTTTTCTGATCATTTTTCATATATAATTTGTCTCATTTGGAGCTATGGTTGATTTTATATGAATTTTTGAAGTTTGAACTATTTTACGGATTTTCTGTATAGAAATAATTCGATAAATTAGTTAATCGTCAACCTTGTGTCATGCTTGCGTCGCGATCAACCCCGCTGGCTGGGTCAAACTGGCGATGTGGGGACCACACGTCGGTGACACGAGACTAATCCGGTCAAACCAGCTACGTTGGGGTTTGGCGTGGCCCTAGGGCCTTGTCGATGACCTAGGTGGGTTTTAAGCTGGTGGGTTTAGTTGCTAATGACAGCCACGTCGACTCGCATGGGAGTTTAGCGGTGGCGACCATTCCGTCTTGGCGGAGAAAGTGCAGAATCGCGAAGCGACCAAGCGAGCGGCGGAGCCTATCTACGTGATGCGGAGGCAACCCGCATCTATTGGTGGTGGTAGTTGGCCTCGAGGTCGCCGGAAGCGCGCCGGCGGCGTGTTTGGCGGCGCCGGAGCTCGGGTGGAAGTGCAAAAGCGAGCTACGGGCACCGTGAGGTATGCGTCTTGGTAGTCGCGTTGGCCTCTGAGGGTTGCGGTGAGGCCATTGGACATGGTGGGGTGGCGTTGGTTGGCGGAACACGCCGGCGGCGTGCTCAGCGGCGGTGGGTGCGGTGAGCCGTTCACTTGCTGTGGTGCACGAAGAGGAGAAGCGGAGAAGATGGAAAGGTAGCTGAGCTCACTGCGGTCTCGGGAAGCGAGCGTCGCGGTCGGGGACGAGCTGGTGCGGCGGTGAGGTCGAAGGGATCTCCGGCGGCGAAGGTTGGCGAAGAGCTCGAGGGCGTTAGAAGCGGCGGCGCTTCGGGCTCGGCTAGCTCGAAGAAGAGGAGGCGGCGGAGCTTCGGACAGGTCGGGCGGCGCGAGGACGACGGAGAGCGCGACTACGGCGGCAGTGCGGCTGCGGTGGCGTCGGCCATGGCGGGAGAAGCGAGGAGAGGGACAGGGGAGAGTGAGGTGTCCAGGCGTCGGGCGCAAGCGTGGAGGTCGTCCAGGAGCGGGCGGCGAGGAGGTGAGCGAGGGAGGCGGTGTGCTGCGTGGCGAGCTCTGCTCGGCGTCGAGCACCTGCCTGCACTGGTGGCGAAGCGGCTCATTGGCGTGGCTGGTGGGCTGGGCGGCCGGTGGGCCGCCTGAGTAAGTTAGTTTGTGTTCTGTTTTGTTTTTTTTTTCTATTTTTCTGCAGCTTTGTTGAGTTATTTAAAATACCAGAAAGATTCTAAAATTCACCAAACTAATCCTAGTCCATTGTTGGATTATTTCCAACATGAAACATTTTAGTTTGGAGATATTTGGACATTTGAAATATTTTAGTTATTTAAAATGCCCAAATTCAAATAGCTATGATTTAATTCAATGACCTTAGGATGACCTAGGAAAATGTGCACCACTTTTGGCAAAGCTTACGGACCAAGACAAAATGATGGACATTTTAGAAGGGCATTCAGGTTCATCGAAAATATTTTAGTAAACCCTAGTTGTTTCAGGAGAAATTTGGGGTTACGGCAATCCCATTTCAAGTTTCTGTTGAAACAAATAGACATGATGCAACACTCTAATGCATGAACTAGCTAGGGTGTGACAACTCACCCCCACTCAAAAGAATCTCGTCCCGAGATTTAGGTTCCTCCGGAAAGAGGGCGGGGTACTCAAGTCGAAGACGATCCTCCCTTTCCCAAGTGGCTTCCTTCTCAGAATGATGCGACCATTGAACCTTGAGAAACTTGATATTATGCCGTCGAGTAATGCGCTCGGCTTGATCGAGGATCTGAGCAGGGTATTCTCGATATGTGAGATTATCTTGGAGATCAAGCGTTTGTGGTCCACTCCACGGATAGGATCCGAGAAGCAACGCTGAGTTGAGAAGCGTGGAAGGCGTCGTGGACTTTGGAGAGATCGGAGGTAGTTCAATTGGTAGGCAACTTCTCCTCGTTTGGCAAGAATGCGAAAGGGTCCAATGTAGCGAGGAGCCAATTTGCCTTTGATACGAAGCGATGGGTTCCCTTGGAGGGTAACCGAAGGTAAGCCTTCTCGTCAACCTCGTAAGTCATAGCCTTATGTTTTCGGTCATATTGACTCTTTTGACGAGATTGGGCTGTTTTCAACTTTTCACGAACGATGCGGACTTGTTCTTCTGCCTCCTGGATCATATCCGGGCCAAAGAATTGTCTTTCCCCGGTTTCTGACCAGTTAAGAGGTGTTCGACACCTTCGTCCATAGAGAACTTCAAAAGGTGCTTTGCCCAAGCTAGATTGATAGCTGTTGTTATAAGCAAATTCGGCAAATGGAAGGCATTTCTCCCAATCCATTCCGAATGAGATAACAGAAGCTCGAAGCATGTCTTCTAGGATTTGGTTGACGCGTTCTACTTGACCACTTGATTGAGGGTGAAAAGCAGTGCTAAAGGAAAGATGGGTTCCCATAGTGTTTTGGAAACTTTCCCAAAATCGAGAGGTGAAGAGACTTCCTCTATCCGAGTTTATTTCCAATGGAACACCATGAAGGGACACTATTCGGGATACGTACAAGTCTGCTAGCTGACTAGCGGTTATACTCTCATGACAGGTAAGAAATGGGCTACTTTGGAAAGGCGGTCGATAACGACAAAGATAGCGTTATTCCCTCTCTTGGTCACAGGAAAACCGGTGATGAAATCCATACTAATTTTATCCCATTTCCATTCGGGAATAGCTAAAGGTTGAAGGGTGCCGCGAGCCGTTGATGCTCTGCTTTTACCGACGGCAGAGCGTCGCGATTAGCAACATATTGAGCAATGTCTCTCTTCATCCTAGTCCACCGAACCTCTGGCGAGGTCTGATACATTTTAGTGCCACGGGATGAATGGTGAGAGGAGATTCATGAGCTTCCTTAAGGATTAATCGCCGCAGGTTTCGCACCTTAGGAACCACTAGGCGGGTTCGAAGTATCGACCCTTGATCATCAATGGAGAAACAATCCGCAACTCCTTTCTTGGCGTTTCTTTTGATGCGGAAATTCCGGATCTACCTTTTGGGCCTTGATGATCTGATCCGTAAGGAAGGTTTCGCCACCAAGGTGGAAAGGAACCCTCGAGGAACAATGTGAAGGTTAAGCTTCGAAATTCCTCGTGGAGATGTGGTTGACTTTGTTGCAACATTAGATTGTTGCAATAGGATTCTGACTTAGCGCATCAGCCATGGCGTTGGCTTTTCCTGGGGTATAAGTTATCCCTAAATCGAAATCTGAGATCAACTCGACCCAGCGTCTTTGCACGAGATTCAAATCTGGTTGGGTAAATATATATTTCAGACTTTGGTGATCGGTGTAGATTTCATAGCGATTACCAAGAAGGTAATGTCGCCAGGTTTTGAGTGCATAGACTACATTTGCAAGCTCTAAATCATAGTAGGGTAGTTTTCCTCATGTGGGTGTAATTGCCGTGAACCATAAGCAATTACGTGTCGATCTTGCATGAGAATACAGCCTAGTCCTTGTCATGGCGCATAATAGATAACAAAGTCTTTAGAAATCTGGTGGTACCAACACGGGAGCGAAGTTAAGCGTCTTTTCGGTTCACGGAAGCTGTGCTCACATTGTGGAGTCCACTCGAACTTTTATCTTTCTTGAGGAGTTCGATTAGAGGTTTAGCAACTTTGGAGAAGTTCTCGACGAAGCGGCGACAATAGCTCGCTAAGCCAAGGAAGCTCGAACTTGCTTGACCGATTCAGGTGGAGTCAATTAAGGGCGGCTTGAACTTCGCTTCGGGGTTTACAGACAATACCTTTACCGAAATTACATGTCCTAGATAGGTCACCGGCAGCCAAAATTCGCATTTGGAAAACTTGGCATAAAGGCGATGCTCTCGAAGTTTCATCAACACTAGCCTTAGATGTTCGGCATGTTCTTCCTCGTTCTTGGAATAGATGAGTATGTCATCGAGGTAAACCACGACGAATTTATCCAAATACTCCATGAAGATTGAGTTCATTAACCGGGAGAAAGTGGCTGGGGCGTTGGTTAGACCAAAGGACATGACGGTGTACTCGTATTGGCCGTAACGAGTAACAAAAGCCGTTTTGGGAATGTCCCCGTTTCGGATTTTGATTTGATGGTAGCCTAACCTCAAATCCATCTTAGAAAGCGAGGATCTGCGAGCTGATCATACAGATCGTTGATCCTGGGGAGCGGATACTTGTTCTTAATTGTGACCAGGTTGACGGGTCGATAATCTACAACCATCCGATCCGTACCATCCTTCTTCTTGACGAAAAGGACGGGGCAAGCCCAAGGAGATGAACTAGGACGGATGAAACCCTTTTGCAAGGCCTCATCGAGTTGTTTCTTAAGTTCGGCTAGTTCTAGGGGTGCCATCTTATAGGGTCTTCTAGAAATTGGGACAGTTCCTGGAATGAGATCTATCACGAATTCAACATCTCGGTCAGGTGGAACACCTGGCAATTCTTCTGGAAAGACATCCGGATAGTCACGGACTACCGGAACGTCTTCGAGGTCTGGCAAGGGACTGGCATTAAGAGAGTATAGTTGGCGCTTGGATATTCGGGTCAAGACATTGACTATCTTTCCCGAGGGGTGCGTAAGTTGAACAGTCCTAGAGAAACAATCAATCTTAGCATGATGGGCCGACATCCAGTCCATACCCAAGATGATATTTATATCCGAAGATTTGAGAGCTATCAACGATGCAAGGAAAACGAGTCTGTCGACTTGAATTTCATTACCATGGCTTACTCTAGAAGTTTGCCATTTAGATCCCGGGGTTTGAATTACCATGGAGGTGGGCATATCACTGAATGCAGTGTTGTGCAAACGAGCATAATTTTCGGATATGAATGAATGAGATGCTCCAGTATCGAAAAGAACGGAAGCCGGGTGGCAATTAACAAGAAGCGTACCGAGCACGACGTTGGGATCCTCTTGGGCCTCTTCAGCTGAGACACAATGTGACACCCAAAATTTTGACCTTGTTTTATTAATTAAAATTTTGCGGAAATTAAAACTTTTGTTTTTGGGCTCCTTTTGATTTTGAAACTTTTCTCCTTGCTATTATGGAGTTTTCCCCATAGAGACAACTTTTCAGATATGTTATTGGACTTGTTTAACCTCTCAAGAAAAACTTTTCTTTTATTAGTAAGACTAATTACATAATTATTTTGCTTGATCTTTGTTTTCTTGAAAAATGGTTTTCAAGGTTATATGGCCCTATTTGAACTACAACCAGTTGATATATTTATCTAAAATCCCACAAAAATTTGGAGAGGTCATGTGATGTTTTTAAATCACTTTTAATCAAAAATATCTTTTAATCTTGAATTATTTTGAGTGCTACACATGTTTTCTTCTACGGTCCAGAGAGCAACTTTTTGCTTGCAACCCTTTAAAATATTTGTTTCTAGCCTCCACCAAAATTATGGGATGTCGGTAGGAGCATATCATTCCATCTTGTGCAAAAACCCATTTAAGTTCCTTGAAATTTTGAGTGAATCAACTTCTTTTCCATTACGGTCCAATTTGAGGATTTGTACAGCAACCACCATTTTAGTTGCTCCTGTATCCATTGTTTCTTTTTCTCTTGATAGTCCACCTTGCCAAACCCCTAAGTCTAGGAGCATGCACTTATTGGATCATTTTAGTTCATGAAATAATGCCCTTTGCTTTCTGTCGAGAATTGAAGTTTTGCAAAACTTGCATTAGCAAGTTTCGATTCTACAAGCTAACTTCACCAACCTCTCTTTCATCCACAGAGACACCGATCTGGACGTTTTGGCCACTCCAAGAATAGCCTAGGTGCCTTTGGCATTTTGACAAACACCCTATGTGCATGTCTGAATTGGCATGATCTCAAGTCTACACTATGAACTTGCACCTCGATCAAACAAGCATGTCCACTAGACTCCCGTTACTCTTAACCTAGATCGCTAAATGCCAGCCTCACCCAAGCTCAGTAGCATGCTCGGCATTTCGTCGAGCACGTCCGTGCACGCCCAGAGCCTTGGCAGAGCGCGCGTTTGCACGCACATGCGCCGAGCCGACACGCTGGCCCCCACGGCTTTGTCCGCTCTGCGGCACCGCGCAGCGCTCCGTGCTCACCGCAACCGCCAAGCCGCCCCTCGCCACTCCCGGCAGAATAGCGCTAGCCGCCATCGTCGCCCGACAGCCCTGCTCATGTCGGCGCCGTCAAAACCTTCCCGCTTCGCCACGGCCCCAGCACAGCCGAGCTCATCGCAGCTTTGTCGCAAGCCCTCGTCGCCGCCACGTTGCCCTCTGACCTGAGAGGCGGTTCGCCGCCGTTCTTATCTCCGCCGCCACGGAACCGACCTCGGCGAGCTATAAAGGAAGCCGGAGCTCATACAAGCCTTGAGCAGCCTCATACCACCCCAACGACCACCCCCACAGCCCGCAATCGTCCGGAAGCGCCGTCTTCCTCATCTCCGGCAACCACGGCCGCCGCCACTGCCTCGTCCACTCCGGCGCCTCGAGCCTCCCCTCTCCGTTCTCTTCACCAAGAGCTACCTCATCCTCCGTGAACCATTTCCCTAATCAATTTGGTTGGGAGCCATCGCCGCCACAAAATCACTCCGTCACGAAGCCACCTCTCCGCTGGCGGAGCTACGCGCGGCAACTCCCTCCACCCCGGTGACCTGCGACCACGGAAGGACCGCCTAGGAGTGGCGGATCCATCCTGCACTCGAGCGCCCAGAGCGCCGCTCGCCGGCGGCGATCGCCGGACTCCCGCCTCGGCTCGGGGCGGAGGAAGAGGAGGAGGCGACTAGTCAAACGACTAGTGGGGCCCTGGACCCTTGTCGGTGACTCCCAGCTCCACGCTGGATAAGTGATAGCGTAAATGCGAAATCGTTTCCCGGCAAAGCGTAATCCCCTCAAGCGTTTTCTTTTTACATTTAATTTAAAACCAGTTGACGAACTTTGTTGGTTATATCTTTTAAAAATAACTCCAAATGAATTAATTCTTTTCCCACCTCTCTCAAATTTCATCTAGTTTATTTTAAGATTTATTTGAAAAATTCTCCAAACAACTTTTGGTGCTGTTTTATTTTGTGTGTTAATTCTTTATATTGCTAAAATAGGGATTTTGAAGAGAGGAAAACATTCAAATGTTTGAAGTGCACCTGCCTTTCCACACGTTGAAGGCAAGCATTACGAACCCGGCATAATTTTTTTGGTGTGTTTGTTGACACGTTTATAACACCACCTTCTTTGAAGGACTCGTTATTTCATGTGATATGATCATTTGCATGGATGCATATTGGTGATTTCCATGCTGTTGGAAATGAGTATACTTGTGATGGTAATCATCCTCATGTATCTTGCATACATGCGGAGAGAATCCGGAAAAGCATCTGCCTTGGGTAGGTGTGAGCTTGTCGCGGTCTCCGTCGGAGACGGGTATGTCGGTATGACATGATAAGATATGATGAGGGTTGATTGCATTGGTTGGAATATATTTGTTATACATGTCATGCGGAAAACTATAAACCTCTGAGTCGACCGTAGATCGAGTCTTGTTCGATAACCCCACACTTGTTTCGTGCTACCACTTGTCCACCACGGGTAAAGTGCAGTTCGATAAATTGTCAACCCCTTTCTAGCACACACCGTCTGAGGGACGGGATGAGGTACCATGGCCTGGATTAAAGCCGGTCATCGGTGCAGGGGCATGGGTGTTTCGGTTGGGACCGAGAGGAGGCCACCCCTTAGTCTTGTGCGATATAAATTTGATCCCATGCTACTCGAGGTTGTAGCCTCCCCACTTAGAGTTTGCTTGACAAGTGTAGTGGGTGATTCGGACACGAGTGAGTTAAGCTGGTGTGTGCAAGTCGGTGTGTTTTCATTTAAAAGACCGTGGCGGAATTAGTCGATGGACTAAAGGAATCCGTTACTCGTGGGTAAAGAGTACATCCTCTGCAGAGATCAAAACCTATTGAATAGCCGTGTATGCAGGGCCGGGTCAAGTGTCGGTCTTAGTGTCGGTCTTGAGGCTAAGCTGTTAACGAGCTGGAACAACATGGTGTGACTCGTGACTAATGATGATTATGAATATTATTAATGTTGACTAACCCGTGATATTATTGTTATTATTGAGTATCTACAGGATGGTTCTACCTCCGGGTACTCACTATGTTTGTTCATTCTTTTAAAGCCCTTTATGTGGTGTCGCTCGGGCCTTGGTCGTGGCATTTCTTTTAAAGCCCTTTATGTGGTGTCGCTCGGGCCGCCCCAGTGTGGCATTTCTTTTAAAGCCCTTTATGAGGTGTCGCTCGGGCCGCCCCGTGGCATTTCTTTTAAAGCCCTTTATGTGGTGTCGCTCGAGGCCTTGACCGTGGCATTTCTTTTAAAGCCCTTTATGTGGTGTCGCTCGGGCTCGATCGTGGCATTTCTTTTAAAGCCCTTTATGTGGTGTCGCTCGGGCCCGACCGTGGCATTTCTTTTAAAGCCCTTTATGTGGTGTCGCTCGGGCCTTGATTGTGGCATTTCTTTTAAAGCCCTTTATGTGGTGTCGCTCGGGCCTTGATCGTGGCATTTCTTTTTAAAGCTCTTTATGCGGTATCTCTGGGATGGTTCTACCTCCGGGATATTCGCTATGATTATTATTTTAAAGCCCTTTATGCGGTGTCGCCCAGGCCTTCCATTGTGGCATTTCTCGTTATTTACTTCACAAATTTTGATACTACTATATCTTTACACATTCATAACTAACTTGCTTGCACGCATCATAGTTACATTTATCTTGTGGTAGCGTCATGAGCATCATATATTTTCCATCACACCATAGATATGTTATACTGTGTTCTTAATGTTTGCGAGTACATTCAAAGTACTCTTGGCTTGTCCTGGCTATTGTCTTGGCAGATTTTTCTTGCCGGAGAGGAAGCGATCGACGACAGCCCGAGAACCTAAGCAATGGAGATAGCAGCCTCGCGAAGATAGGAGTTAACCTGGTCACTGTTCTGTGGGAAATGGAGTCCCATAGACACAGAGGATCCACAAACCGCTTCGCCATCAACCACTAGAAACCATTTGTTGTACTCACAGGCGAGAATGGTCTTGTACTACATATTTTGTATTTTGCTTGGAATTTACGTATCAAGTTGGAGCCTCATCATTACTTGATAATCACAGGGGCTGATGAGCACGACGGTCTTTTACGAAATTGATTTCCGGAAAACCGGTCGTGACAGACTTGGTATCGAGCCCAGTGACCATTGGCTAATCCTATCTTAGCGGTCGACAAACTTAGGCAAACCAACCCACCAGGCCATAACCAAAACCCAGCCAAGCTTCTCGTGCAAGATAGCCACACGGTGACCCGACATTTTAGGCGTTCGGTGCCCAACCTACCAACCTAGCTTGTCGATCACGCGCGATAACCAGCACCGGGATGTCTCCCCACAAGCGTGCGAGGAAGACTCCGTCCCTTTTCTATAAAAGGCACGCTAACTTGACCTGACTGGCGCCTTCCCCAACCTAGCCACAATGCACGGCCCCATAGTGCACAATGAAACCACAGCAACCAACCTTGGAGGTTTTGTGACCATCCTCATAAACCTCACCCGTCGTGCCTATCGTTAGAGGAGCCACGGTATGTTGTGTACCAAGGACCCATGGCGGTGAAGACCGTCAATTCAGGCCCTTGTGCACATCTCGGTGGGGTCTAGCGCCGAACGCCCTCTGAGTTCACCGGAAGAACAACTTCCTTTGAGCCACAAGCCATTCAACTAGCTGCTCGAGAGGCTATAGTTCATCTCGGGCACTTATCGCCCGAGTTAGCGTCGCCCGTTCCACTACTACCCACGCGAAGGGTATGGTAGACCACCCAAGTTGCCAGCGGAGATCACGAGATGGATCCGCATTGTTGCACCTAGTGCGCTATGTAAGTGCACTAGAGCCTTTGATTCGACCAGATCACCATTGATCGATCGCAGCTCGAGGAGAGCTGGTTCGTCGGACCCAGCTAGAGGAGAAAGCGAGCCCAGCGCCGACAACCCGGTCGTGTTGTTTGGACAGCCGATCGAGACCACGAGGGCAACTCCAGCCATCAACCGAGATGCCTTGATGACCCCAGAAGTGCTTCGTCACCTTTTGGGAACACACTCCAACGGGGTTGTGGCCAACAATCCCCGTGATGGTCATCATCGCTACCCCGACCCTGTCGTTCCTCCGCCATCTCCGACTAATCCCGGCGGTGAGACCGTGGAAGACTCGACATCCACCGGTAGCGCCCGTTTAGACATAAGCGAAGTAGACTAAGCCGTGCGAATGGTACCGAGTCTTAGTGTATCCTTACTTTGTAGTCATGCAACTGTGTATATAACGCGCTTTGTTGGCGTGCCCTATTTTAATAGAATGGCCTTGCGTATTTTGTCGACGCAATTGCATAATTTCCGAACACGCTACCAAGACCAACCTTGGCGGCAACCACGGTAACCGTCTCTTTATGAGATATGTGTATCTCGGCACGGACCCGACTCTTGAGGTGTCTGGCGGTTATTACCTTTCACCACGGTAAATGAACCAGCCGGATGCTATATAAGAAGGCCACCTTGTGACCTTACCCAGCAACCCTCACCTCGTGCACCACTCTCACAACCATCTCTTGTCATGCCGAGCCATAGCATTCATCGAGAACCCGGATGCAACCCGGTGGCTTTGTCAAAATATTGTGGGACTTTACCCGCGATACCATGGGTTCTACCCAGCCACCCGATCTGAGCTGTTCAAAACAAGGATCACCCCATCCACCTCGAATCTTGGGCAGCGGTACACATTCCTCCATAGACCCCAACCAAGATCCAGCGGAAGTTTCCTTCATGGGAAATCTATGCCAACCCCTGGCGGCCATAGAAGATCTGCGAAAAAGCAATTGCTGCGCCGATCCGCGATACCCTATGCCCATGACGCGGATATTATTATTTTCGAGTCGTGCAACCCCGGAGGATGACAACTTTTCGGTGGGCGTATTGAGAAGGACCCGATACTAGCCAACCTTATCCGATATATCATCGCTCTAGAGCATTTGAACCAGCGGGTGATGGATTATCTCCGAACTTCGCTGATTTAAATCCTCAGTTACAATCGGCGAGATCATCGAGGCCCGACCGGAGAGCGCATACATCATTGGTCAATCCATTGCCTCCGATAGGCGAGTGTATCCCTCTACGAGACATTTTATCGGGACCACACCCGATTACCGTTTGCCTTTTAGGCGTCCTTTGCTGTATTTGTTTTGCAGCATTTATATTTGCATTGTAACTTCGCGTGGTACCTCGAATTGTGCGGTGAGTCGCGTATTTAGTTTCTACTAATATGAGTAAGTTCGCCGTGAATAACTTCGTGTAACGCGAACAATCCTAGTAAGAGTTTTCTCCTTACCGTATTGCCACATCGTACATTTCCTCACGACATGGGATATTTTATTTCACACAGCACAGCGACCACGAGACACTCGACCATAATCATCCGGCGCCTACACTGTTTGCAAAACTTTGCAGCGGTGTTACATCCGCTAACCACCCCTAACAACAGTTGGCACCGGCACACCCACCTACTCCTCGTGATTACCGCCACCACGGAGAGCCAGCACCGAGCAGCAGC
The DNA here is from genome assembly GCA_021437245.1 of Aegilops speltoides. Taxonomy (NCBI): domain Eukaryota; kingdom Viridiplantae; phylum Streptophyta; class Magnoliopsida; order Poales; family Poaceae; genus Aegilops; species Aegilops speltoides. Next base: position 270,312,656 of record CM038147.1, read on the forward strand.
ATCACGGCGATCATCAAGGATCATCGCGCCGCAGAGCACGGAGAGCCCGGCACGCTGCCAGCCCTCCGCTGCGGATCACATACCGATCCGGCACCACCTCCGCCATTAGAGCCTCGTCTCGAGCTCGGCCAGCGAAGCGAGAGGAGAAGAAGAGAGAAGGAGAGGCGAGGCAGGTGTGAGGAAGAAGAGGAGAAACGCCGCGGTCATTTTATAGCTCGAGCTCGGTGTACGGTGGGCGAGGTCCACCAGCGCCGCTTCGTCGCCGATCGCCCGGTGTTGGGCGAATCCATGGCGATGCCGACAGCGCAAGACAGCCCGCGAGGTGAGTGCACTGCTGCGGCGGCAAACACGCCCGCGCACTACCGCATGATCGGCCTAGATGCCCTCTGGCGCTAGGCGTCGCCGGTGGAGAAAGCCGGAAGCGGGAGAGAGGAAGATGAGAGAGCTAGAGGAAGAAGGAGGCGGCGGTGGGCCCGGTCCGCATGTCACCAGAGAAAAACTTGTGCTCTCGATGCGACCAGCGTATTGTTAAATTTAGAATTTATTCTGAATTCACGGCGTCAGCGTAGAAATTGCCCGTTTTCATAGCATGGATTTTTTTTCCACATGGCGCCGATACTACTACAATTGTAGTTGCTCACCACTTATTGTCCTCTCCTTTGTAGCCTCTTTTACCGTCTGTGTAAAATGATCTTTTGACCAAGTAAAAGTATTTTTCTGTTTTGCAACTCTTAGCAAATCTCGAGGCGAGATTTTTTTTTAAGGGGGTAGTGTTGTGACACCCAAAATTTTGACCTTGTTTTATTAATTAAAATTTTGCGGAAATTAAAACTTTTGTTTTCTGGGCTCCTTTTGATTTTGAAACTTTTTCTCCTTGCTATTATGGAGTTTTCCCCATAGAGACAACTTTTCAGATATGTTATTGGACTTGTTTAACCTCTCAAGAAAAACTTTTCTTTTATTAGTAAGACTAATTACATAATTATTTTGCTTGATCTTTGTTTTCTTGAAAAATGGTTTTCAAGGTTATATGGCCCTATTTGAACTACAACCAGTTGATATATTTATCTAAAATCCCACAAAAATTTGGAGAGGTCATGTGATGTTTTTAAATCACTTTTAATCAAAAATATCTTTTAATCTTGAATTATTTTGAGTGCTACACATGTTTTCTTCTCTCGGTCCAGAGAGCAACTTTGCTTGCAACCCTTTAAAATATTTGTTTCTAGCCTCCACCAAAATTATGGGATGTCGGTAGGAGCATATCATTCCATCTTGTGCAAAAACCCATTTAAGTTCCTTGAAATTTTGAGTGAATCAACTTCTTTTCCATTACGGTCCAATTTGAGGATTTGTACAGCAACCACCATTTTAGTTGCTCCTGTATCCATTGTTTCTTTTCTCTTGATAGTCCACCTTGCCAAACCCCTAAGTCTAGGAGCATGCACTTATTGGATCATTTTAGTTCATGAAATAATGCCCTTTGCTTTACTGTCCGAATTGAAGTTTTGCAAAACTTGCATTAGCAAGTTTCGATTCTGCAAGCTAACTTCACCAACCTCTCTTTCATCCACAGAGACACCGATCTGGACGTTTTGGCCACTCCAAGAATAGCCTAGGTGCCTTTGGCATTTTGACAAACACCCTATGTGCATGTCTGAATTGGCATGATCTCAAGTCTACACTATGAACTTGCACCTCGATCAAACAAGCATGTCCACTAGACTCCCGTTACTCTTAACCTAGATCGCTAAATGCCAGCCTCACCCAAGCTCAGTAGCATGCTCGGCATTTAAATCGAGCACGTCCGTGCACGCCAGAGCCTTGGCGAGCGTCGCGTTTGCGCGCACATGCGCCGAGCCGACACGCTGGCCCCCACGGCTTTGTCCGCTCTGCGGCACCACGCAGCGCTCCGTGCTCACCGCAACCGCCAAGCCGCCCCTCGCCACTCCCGGCAGAAGGCCAGCGCTAGCCGCCATCGTCGCCCGACAGCCCTGCTCATGTCGGCGCCGTCAAAACCTTCCCGCTTCGCCACGGCCCCGGCACAGCCGAGCTCATCCGCGGCTTTGTCGCAAGCCCTCGTCGCCGCCACGTTGCCCTACAGCCTGAGAGGCGGTTCGCGCCGTTCTTATCTCCGCCGCCACGGAACCGACCTCGGCGAGCTATAAAGGAAGCCGGAGCTCATACAAGCCTTGAGCAGCCTCATACCACCCCAGCGACCACCCCACAGCCCGCAATCGTCAAGGAAGCGCCGTCTTCCTCATCTCCGGCAACCACGGCCGCCGCCACTGCCTCGTCCACTCCGGCGCCTCGAGCCTCCCCTCTCCGTTCTCTTCACCAAGAGCTACCTCATCCTCCGTGAACCATTTCCCTAATCAATTTGGTTGGGAGCCATCGCCGCCACAAAATCACTCCGTCACGAAGCCACCTCTCCGCCGCGGAGCTCGCGCGGCAACTCCCTCCACCCCGGTGACCTGCGACCACGGAAGGACCGCCTAGGAGTGGCGGATCCATCCCTGCACTCAGGCGCCGCAGAGCGCGCTTCGCCGGCGGCGATCGCCGGACTCCCGCCTCGGCTCGGGGCGAGAGGAAGAGGAGGAGGCGACTAGTCAAACGACTAGTGGGGCCCTGGACCTTGTCGGTGACTCCCAGCTCCACGCTGGATAAGTGATAGCGTAAATGCAATCGTTTCCCGCTTCAAAGCGTAATCCCCTCTGAAGCGTTTTCTTTTTACATTTAATTTAAAACCAGTTGACGAACTTTGTTGGTTATATCTTTTTAAAATAACTCCAAATGAATTAATTCTTTTCCCACCTCTCTCAAATTTCATCTAGTTTATTTTAAGATTTATTTGAAAAATTCTCCAAACAACTTTTGGTGCTGTTTTATTTTGTGTGTTAATTCTTTATATTGCTAAAATAGGGATTTTGAAGAGAGGGAAAACATTCAAATGTTTGAAGTGCACCTGCCTTTCCACACGTTGAAGGCAAGCATTACGAACCCGGCATAATTTTTTTGGTGTGTTTGTTGACACGTTTATAACACCACCTTCTTTGAAGGACTCGTTATTTCATGTGATATGATCATTTGCATGGATGCATATTGGTGATTTCCATCTGTTGGAAATGAGTATACTTGTGATGGTAATCATCCTCATGTATCTTGCATACATGCGGAGAGAAGTCCGGGAAAAGCATCTCGCCTTGGGTAGGTGTGAGCTTGTCGCGGTCTCCGTCGGAGACGGGTATGTCGGTATGACATGATAAGATATGATGAGGTTGATTGCATTGGTTGGAATATATTTGTTATACATGTCATGCGGAAAACTATAAACCTCTGAGTCGACCGTAGATCGAGTCTTGTTCGATAACCCCACACTTGTTTCGTGCTACCACTTGTCCCTGCCACGGGTAAAGTGCAGTTCGATAAATTGTCAACCCCTTTCTAGCACACACCGTCTGAGGGACGGGATGAGGTACCATGGCCTGGATTAAAGCCGGTCATCGGTGCAGGGGCATGGGTGTTTCGGTTGGGACCGAGAGGAGGCCACCCCTTAGTCTTGTGCGATATAAATTTGATCCCATGCTACTCGAGGTTGTAGCCTCCCACTTAGAGTTTGCTTGACAAGTGTAGTGGGTGATTCGGACACGAGTGAGTTAAGCTGGTGTGTGCAAGTCGGTGTGTTTTCATTTAAAAGACCGTGGCGGAATTAGTCGATGGACTAAAGGAATCCGTTACTCGTGGGTAAAGAGTACATCCTCTGCAGAGATCAAAACCTATTGAATAGCCGTGTATGCAGGGACGGGTCAAGTGTCGGTCTTAGTGTCGGTCTTGAAGGCTAAATTAACAGGCTGGAACAACATGGGTGTGACTCGTGACTAATGATGATTATGAATATTATTAATGTTGACTAACCCGTGATATTATTGTTATTATTGAGTATCTACAGGATGGTTCTACCTCCGGGTACTCACTATGTTTGTTCATTCTTTTAAAGCCCTTTATGTGGTGTCGCTCAGGCCTTGATTGTGGCATTTCTTTTAAAGCCCTTTATGTGGTGTCGCTCGGGCCTTGACCGTGGCATTTCTTTTAAAGCCCTTTATGAGGTGTCGCTCGGGCCCGATCGTGGCATTTCTTTTAAAGCCCTTTATGTGGTGTCGCTCGGGCCTTGGTATGGCATTTCTTTTAAAGCCCTTTATGTGGTGTCGCTCGGGCCTCGACCGTGGCATTTCTTTTAAAGCCCTTTATGTGGTGTCGCTCGGGCCTTGACCGTGGCATTTCTTTTAAAGCCCTTTATGTGGTGTCGCTCAGGCCTTGATCGTGGCATTTCTTTTAAAGCCCTTTATGTGGTGTCGCTCGGGCCGCCCGATTGTGGCATTTCTTTTTAAAGCTCTTTATGCGGTATCTACGGGATGGTTCTACCTCCGGGATATTCGCTATGATTATTATTTTAAAGCCCTTTATGCGGTGTCGCCCAGGCGCTCCATTGTGGCATTTCTCGTTATTTACTTCACAAATTTTGATACTACTATATCTTTACACATTCATAACTAACTTGCTTGCACGCATCATAGTTACATTTATCTTGTGGTAGACGTCATGAGCATCATATATTTTCCATCACACCATAGATATGTTATACTGTGTTCTTAATGTTTGCGAGTACATTCAAAGTACTCACCGGCTTGTCCACAGCTATTGTCTTGGCCAGATTTTTCTTGCCGGAGAGGAGCGATGCGACGACAGCCCGGAACCTAAGCAATGGAGATAGCAGCCTCGCGAAGATAGGAGTTAACACTGGTCACTGTTCTGTGGGAAATGGAGTCCCATAGACACAGAGGATCCACAAACCGCTTCGCCATCAACCACTAGAAACCATTTGTTGTACTCACAGGCGAGAATGGTCTTGTACTACATATTTTGTATTTTGCTTGGAATTTACGTATCAAGTTGGAGCCTCATCATTCTTGATAATCACAGGGGCTGATGAGTACGACGGTCTTTTCTCGAAATTGATTTCCGGAAAACCGGTCGTGACACACAATTAACATGGCCACGCGGTGGTGGCGGCTTGGCATAGAACACTTTTCCTGGCTGGCTTGCCACGCCAACAGCTTTTGCAGGCTGGTTGGGGTTGGTGCGAGGACAATCGCGCATGTAGTGGCCTGATTCCCCACACTTGAAGCACGCCAGGGGCTGGTACGTGAGAGGGCGTTGTTGGTTGGTCCACCATAGGGCTTAGCTGGTGCATCTTCTTTGGGCGAGGCGGCGCTGGAAGGATGGCCTCGGTGTGAATCTGGGTGGCAGGGCAGTATTAGGCACCCACACACGGCGCTTCTGTGGTCCAATTTAGTAACATAACAGGATAGTAAAACTGAACCAGGCTTGTAACCATCAAACCTACAAGGTACTACTGATTAGTAACACGTGAGCCTAATAGAGAGAAGAGGTCCTAATCCTTAACCCCCGGTGGAAGAATGGACTGACTCAGATCAGAATATCATGAGATAAAGGAGTAAAAAGAGCCTTACGTACCATCCCACAATCAATTCCCTACATATAACTAAAGCATTTCTAGACTCAACATCGATCGGTTTGGCTTGGAGAACCTACTGAGCAGTCCGGCTCGATACCAACGCTGTCGGGACCCGACTCGATGTCACATCGATCTAGCACTGTAACACATCATATCACTTTGCGGCCTCACGCACGGTATCCCAACGGTGTCGCCTTACCTTGGCCGGGACCGTTTGCGCCTTTTGGCACACGTATATGATAGTGTCGCTAGCATCCATATGAAAAGGAGCCGGGCTGACATGGCTAGTCGTAAACCCAAAGTGGCACAGACTTACGAGGACGAGCATCCATGACCCGGCATCGAGCGTGTCGGTCAACAGCAAGTAAGTTCGGGCTGTATGGCTGGGCTAGCAGGACTCGGTGAACCGGGCTGTGGCGGGCTAACAGGACTCCGGTACTCAATGCGTGACATTTCCCGAAGGACAGACACAGAGCGAAGAAGGACACATGCCGGCCAGCCTAAGTGTTCGGGCGGTAGCAAGCTACCATGGCCCGGTGGAGACACTAGGAGACATTTCCCGTAAGAGAGGCTACTAAAGATAAACAACTAGATAGTCGGATCCCACACATACCAAGCATTTCAATCATACACACACTATGCTCGATATGTGCAAATACAACAAGGCATCACAACATGACTCTCGACACAAGTACTTTATTTAAAGGCTCAGAGAGCCATTCATATCATACACACAAGTACGGGTCACACGACCCTCATACAAGTCATACAAGCATACAAGCCACAGCGGAAGTGTTTTGTCTGAGTACAGACAACTAGTAAAATAAAAGAGGCTTGGGTAAGCCTAGCTATACTACATGGTCCTTCTCTTGCTCAGGATCACCACCTGGGCCTTAGCCTACTCGTCGATGTCAACGTCTACGAAGAACCCGTCGGAAGGGTTTGAGGCATCTTCTGAAAAATGTAAATTAAAGCAACATGAGTACAAAGGTACTCAGCAAGACTTACATCAGACCCTACATACATGCATATTATCAAGAAGGGTTGGTGGGGTTATTGCAGCAGGCCAGCTTTGACTCATGGCTAAGCTATCCTACGAGACACCAACTTGAAATAGTTTTGCTTTCGAGTCCACTACTCATCACTTCAATACACCACCGAGGATCCAACCCCGTCTTCCTACGGAGAAGCCATCCTCGGCACTCACGCTTATCTTGAGGCTTTTAGTAGTATCCATTTACTTGTCTATGAACTGTATAGGCAACCAAGTAGTCCTTTACCGCGGACGCGGCTATTCGAATAGATGATGTTAACCCTGCAGGGGTGTACTTCTTCATACACGCTCTCACCACTTATCGCCGTTTACACGACATGTACTCGGCAACCTTCAGCGGAAGCCCAGCGTGGGTGTCGGCCACGACCTACCTAGACACCTAAGCCTCTAGTCAGGTTTATCGCCTATTTGGGTTTCATCTATGAGGAGTTCGGCGAAGTCTCGCTCACAGCCCCAAGCGATGTGAACAGGGTTCCCGAGATACCAAGCGGGCATCCGGTACACCGTGCCACGTACCTACCGCATCACAGCCCACCCCTACGGTCGGCTGCTCCCACGGCCTCCGATGAGGCTACAAACACGAAACTACTTGCAACTCTGGACCGAAGACTAGGGTGGATAAGAAGTCGAGAGGGTCCATTGGTTTGGGCCCAATGCATGGTAGTAGCTGAATCTTAAATCACACATACAGATCTCGATTAGCAGGGCGGCCTCAATGAAACAACCCACCATGTACTCCTACATGGCCTTTCATTGATACCTTTATCAAATCGTGTTCAACACCTTACTCTCGTACCGACTTGATCATTTCACTCTAGCCATCATCCCGATGAACCGGACGACACGACTCTAAGCATAGCAGGCATAGCAAGGTAGGAACAACACAATCACAAGGCTCAATCAACTCCTACACATGCTAGTGGGTTTCATCTAATTCTTGTGGCAATGACAGGTCATGCAGAGGAAATGGGTTCAACTACCGCACACACAGCAGTTTGAATCGCGTTGTCTTAATGCGATGCGAGAGCAGGAGCAAGAACATGGGATTTTATCGATATGATCAAATGGTTGGTTGCTTGCCTGACGGGTCGTTACACGGGTATTGCTCTTCGTTGGGGTTATCACGGTACTCCTCGGGACCAGAGCCTGCCGCAGGAACACCGATACACAAGCATTACCAAACAAGATGCAACAATATGATGCATGCAATGAGACATGGCAAATGAGTGCTTTGGGCTAATGCAGACAAGATCAGATGGGTTTGAACCAATTTGAACCAAAGATTCAAAATTCAAACTCATATATGATCATTTAAAGTGCTTAAACTTGTTCTGTGATAAACAGTGGGTTAGCTTCTGTAAACATGCATGAAACCAGTACAGATGGATAGATTGGATTTTTCTGATCATTTTCATATATAATTTGTCTCATTTGGAGCTATGGTTGATTTTATATGAATTTTTGAAGTTTGAACTATTTTACGGATTTTCTGTATAGAAATAATTCCGATAAATTAGTTAATCGTCAAGACTTGTGTCATGCTTGCGTCGCGATCAACCCCGCTGGCTGGGTCAAACTGGCGTGTGGGGACCACCGTCGGTGACACAGAGACTAATCCCGGTCAAACCAGCGGCTGGGGTTTGGCGTAGCCCTAGGGCCTTGTCGATGACCTAGGTGGGTTTTAAGCTGGTGGGTTTAGTTGCTAATGACAGCCACGTCGACTCGCCGGAGTTTGCGGCGGCGACCATTCCGTCTTGGCGGAGAAAGTGCAGAATCGCGCGAGCGACCAAGCGGCGGCGGAGCCTATCTACGTGATGCGGAGGCAACCCGCATCTATTGGTGGTGGTAGTTGGCCTCGAGGTCGCGGAAGCGCGCGGGCGACGTGTTTGGCGGCGCCGAGCTCGGGTGGAAGTGCAAAACGAGCTACGGGCACCGTGAAGGTGCGTCTTGGTAGTCGTTGGCCTCCCAGGGTTGCGGTGAGGCCATTGGACATGGTGGGGTGGCCGTTGGTTGGAGACACGCCGCGGCGTGTTCGCATGGCGGTGGGTGCGGTGAGCCGTTCACTTGCTGTGGTGCCGAAGAGGAGAAGCGGAGAAGATGGAAAGGTAGCTGAGCTCACTGCGGTCTCGGGAAGCGACGTCGCGGTCGGGGACGAGCTGGTGCGGCGGTGGTCGAAGGGATCTCCGGCGGCGAAGGTTGACGAAGAGCTCGAGGCGTTAGCAAGCGGCGGCGCTTCGAGGCTCGGCTAGCTCGAAGAAGAGGAGGGCGGCGGAGCTTCGGACAGGTCGGGCGGCGCGAGGACGACGGAGAGCGCGACTACGGCGACGGTGCAGCTGCGGTGGCGTCGGCCATGGCGGGGAGAGCGAGGGAGAGGGACAGGGGGAGGAGTGAGGTGTCGAGGCGTCGGGGCGCAGCGTGGAGGTCGCCCGGTGGCGGGCGGCGAGGAGGTGAGGCAGGAGGCGAGGTGCTGCGTGGCGAGCTCTGCTCGGCGTCGAGCACTGCACTGGCTGGCGAGGCGAAGCAGCTGTTGGCGTGGCTGGTGGGCTGGGCGGCCGGTGGGCCGCCGAGTAAGTTAGTTTGTGTTTACTTTTTTTTTTTTTTTCTATTTTCTGCAGCTTTGTTGAGTTATTTAAAATACCGGAAAGATTCTAAAATTCACCAAACTAATCCTAGTCCATTGTTGGATTATTTCCAACATGAAACATTTTAGTTTGGAGATATTTGGACATTTGAAATATTTTAGTTATTTAAAATGCCCAAATTCAAATAGCTATGATTTAATTCAATGACCTTAGGATGACCTAGGAAAATGTGCACCACTTTTGGCAAAGCTTCTGGACCAAGACAAAAATGATGGACATTTTAGAAGGGCATTTCAGGTTCATCGAAAATATTTTTAGTAAACCCTAGTTGTTTCAGAGGGGGCTGGGGGTTCTGGCAATCCCATTTCAAGTTTCTGTTGAAACAAATAGACATGATGCAACACTCTAATGCATGAACTAGCTAGGGTGTGACACCGAATCATGTTTGCAATTGTTGCATTTTATGATTATGAAATTTGGCAAATGGATGTCAAAACTGCATTCCTGAATGGATTTCTAGAAGAACAGTTGTATATGATGCAATCGGAAGGTTCTATCGATCCAAAGGAAGCTAGCAAAGTGCGCAAGCTCCAGCGGTCCATTTATGGACTGGTGCAAGCCTCTCGGAGTTGGAATAAATGCTTTGGTAGTGTGATCAAAGCATATGGTTTTATACAGACTTTTGGAGAAGCCTGTATTTACATGAAAGTGAGTGGGAGCTCTGTAGATGACATATTGTTGATTGGAAATGATATAGAATTTCTGGATAGCATAAAGGGATACCTGAATAAGAGTTTTTCTATGAAAGACCTTGGAGAAGCTGCTTACATATTGGGCATCAAGATCTATAGAGATAGATCAAGATGCTTAATTGGACTTTCACAAAGCACATACCTTGATAAAGTTTTGAAGAAGTTCAAAATGGATCAGTCAGAGAAACAGTTCTTGCATGTGTTACAAGGTGTGAAGTTGAGTCAAACTCAAAGCCCGAGCACCGCAGAAGATAGAGAGTAAATGAAAGACATTCCCTATGCTTCAGCCATAGGTTCTATCATGTATGCAATGTTGTGTACCAGACCTGATGTATGTCTTGCTATAAGCATAGCAGGGAGGTACCAAAGTAATCCTGGAGTGGAGCACTGGACAGCGGTCAAGAACATCCTGAAATACCTGAAAAGGACTAAGAATATATTTCTTGTTTATGGAGGTGAAAATGAGCTCGTCGAAAACGGTTACGTCGATGCAAGCTTTGACACTGATCCGGATGACTCTAAGTCGCAAACCGGGTACATATTTTTATTGAATGGAGGAGTTGTCAGTTGGTGTAGTTCCGAGCAGAGCGTCGTGGCGGGATCTACGTGTGAAGCGGAGTACATTGCTGCTTCGAAGCAGCGAATGAAGGAGTTTGGATGAAGGAGTTCATATCCGATCTAGTTGTCATACCTAGTGCATCGGATCCAATGAAAATCTTTTGTGACAATTCTGGTTCAATTGCCTTGGCAAAGGAATCCAGATTTCACAAGAGAACCAAGCACATCATGAGACGCTTCAATTCCATCCGTCATCAAGTGCCGAAAGGGGACATAGAGATTTGCAAGATACACATGGATCTGAATTTGCAGACCCGTTGACTAAGCCTCTCTCACGAGCAAAACATGATCAACACCAAAGCTCCATGGGTGTTAGAATCATTACTATGTAATCTAGATAATTGACTCTAGTGCAAGTGAGAGACCGAAGGAAATATGCCCTAGAGGCAATAATAAAGTTATTATCTATTTCCTTAATTCATGATAAATGTTTATTATTCATGCTAGAATTGTATTAAGCGGAAACTTAGTACATATGTGAATACATAGACAAAAATATAGTCCCTAGTATGCCTCTACTAGACTAGCTCATTAATCAAAGATGGTTATGTTTCCTAACCATAGACATGTGTTGACATTTGATGAACGGGATCACATCATTAGGAGAATAATGTGATGGACATGACCCATCCGTTAGCTTAGCATTATGATCGTGGTAGTTTCATTGCTACTCCTTTCTTCACGACTTATACAAGTTCCTCAGACTATGAGATTATGGAACTCCCGAATACCGGAGGAACATTTATGTGCTACCAAACGTCACAACATAAAAGTGTGATTATAAAGGTGCTCTACAGGTGTCTCCAAAGGTGTTTGTTGGGTTGGCATAGATCGAGATTAGGATTCATCACTCTGTGTTTCTGAGAGGTATCTCTGGGCCCTCTCGGTAATACTCATCACTATAAGCCTTGCAAGCATTGTGACTAATGAGTTAGTTGCGGGATGAAGTATTACGGAACGAGTAAAGAGACTTGCCGGTAACAAGATTTAACTAGGTATTGAGATACCGACGATCGAATCTCGGGCAAGTAATATACCGATGACAAAGGGAACAACGTATGTTGTTATGCGGTTTGACCGATAAAGATCTTCGTAGAATATGTAGGAACCAATATGAGCATTCAGGTTCCGCTATTGGATATTGACCGGAGGCATGTCTCGGTCATGTCTACATAGTTCTCAAACCCGTAGGGTCCGCACGCTTAATGTTCGATGACGATTGTATTATGAGTTTATGTGATATGTTGTACTGAAGATTGTTTGGAGTCCCGAATGTGATCCGGACATGACGAGGAGTCTCAAAATGGTCGAGACATGAAGATTGATATATTGGATGACTATGTTTGGACATCGAAATGGTTCCGAATGAGTTCGGGCATTTACTGGAGTACTGGGGGTTACCGGAACCCCCCAAGGAGTGTATGGGCCTTCTTGGGCCAAAGTGGGAGAGAAGAGGTGGCGGCCAGGTGGATGCCCCCCCCCCAAGCCCAATCCAAATTGGGTGAGGGGCCGGCCCCCTTTCCTTCCCTCTCTCTCCCCCTTCCTTCCTCTCCTAGTCCAACTTGGGAAGGGGGAATCCTACTCCCGCTAGGAGTAGGACTCCCCCCTCGGGCGCGCCATAGAGGGCCAGCCCTCCCCCTCCTCCACTCCATTATATACGGGGAAGGGGGCACCCCATAGACACAAGTTGACATTGTTTAGCCGTGTATGGTGGCTGTAGGATCGAAAGTATGTCTAGAGGGGGGGGTGATTAGACTACTTGACCTTATAAAAACTTATCCTTTTCCCAATTTTAGTCTTTGGCAGATTTTAGCTATCTTAGCACAAGTCAAGCAATCTTAACACAATTCAAGCAAGCATGCAAAGAGTATATGAGCAGCGGAAAGTAAAGCATGCAACTTGCAAGAATGTAAAGGGAAGGGTTTGGAGAATTCAAACGCAATTTGGAGACACGGTGATTTTTGAGCCATGGTTCCGATACGTGGTGCTATAGTACATCCACGTTGATGGAGACTTCAACCCACGAAGGGTAATGGTTGAGTGAGTCCACGGAGGGCTCCACCCACGAAGGGTCCACGAAGAATCAACCTTGTCTATCCCACCATGGCCGTCACCCATGAAGGACTTGCCTCACTAGTGGTAGATCTTCACGAAGTAGGCGATCTCCTTGCCCTTACAAACTCCTTGGTTCAACTCCACAATCTTATCGGAGGCTCCCAAGTGACACCTAGCCAATCTAGGAGACACCACTCTCCAAGAAGTAACGAATGGTGTGTTGATGATGAACTCGTTGCTCTTGTGCTTCAAATGATAGTCTCCCCAACATCAACTCTCTCTCACAGGATTTGGATTTGGTGGAAAGAAGATTTGAGTGGAAAGCAACTTGGGGAAGGCTAGAGATCAAGATTCATATGGTAGGAATGGAATATCTTGGCCTCAACACGTGAGTAGGTGGTTCCTTCTCAGAATCAGCAAGTTGGAAGTGTAGGTTTGTTCTGATGGCTCTCTCCACGAATGAAGAGGAGGTGGAGGGGTATATATAGCCTCCACACAAAATCTAAGCGTTAAACACAACTTGCCAAACTCGGTGGGACCGAATTGGTAAACTCGGTCGGACCGATTTAGCAAATCTAGTGACCGTTAGGATTTTCGGTGGGACTGACATGCAACTCGGTAGGACCGATATGGTTAGGGTTAGGGCATAACATAATCTCGGTGAGACCGATTACACAAGCTCGGTGAGACTGATTTTGGTAATAAGCTAACCAGAGAGTTGGTCAGGTAAACTCGGTGGGACCGGTTCGCTCATTTTAGTGGGACCGAAATGTTACAAAAAGGAAACAGTGAGATTACATTGCAATCTCGGTGGGACCGATTGCTCATCTCGGTGGTACCGAAATGTGACGAAGGGAAACAAAGAGATTACAACCGCATCTCGGTGAGACCGAGATCCCTATTGGTGAGACCGATTTGCCTAGGGTTTGTGGGAGTGGCTATGACATCTGAACTTGGTGGCGCCGGGTAGAATGAATTGGTGGGGCTGAGTTTGACTTTTGGTTTAGGTCATATGTGGATATGAGAAAGTAGTTGAGGGTTTTGGAGCATATTACTAAGCACTGTGGAGCAAGAAACTCATTAAGCAACACATCATCCCTCCTTGATAGTATTGGCTTTTCCTATAGACTCAATGTGATCTTGGATCACTAAAATATAAAATGTAGAGTCTTGAGCTTTTGAGCTTGAGCCAATCCTTTTATCCTTAGCATTTTGAGGGATCCACTTTTCTCATCCATGCCATGCCATTCATTGAGCTTTTCCTGAAATATTCATCTTGGAATGATGTTAGCTCAATGAGCTATATGTTGTTAGGAATTACCAAAACCACCTAGGGATAGTTGCACTTTCAATCTCCCCCTTTTTGGTAATTGATGACAACATATAGATCAGAGTTTTGACAAATGATAATAAGAGTGAAAAACATAGTCGCTTTGAGAAGTATGTGATAAGCAAGAGCTCCCCCTAAATTCGTACATAGTTTAAGATTTGCTTTGGACTGCAAATGCACAAGGAGTTAGGCTCATGGGTAACTCTTCCATGTCACATACATCTTGGTGGAGCACTCAAAATGATAATAACTGAATACATGCACTCATCACCAAGCAAAGTGAATGATCATATAGAGATAAACGAGATAATGTCATCCAACAAGCATAAATGTAGCATATGATCAAACACATGATCATCAAGTATCACACAGACATGGAGTATCTTAAACAAGAAAATAGAGTTTAACCACCAAAGCAAGAGAGAACAAAAAGCAACACTCTCTCTCGAAGCCTATGATCTATACATTTTTCTCCCCCTTTGGCAACAAGTTACCAAAAATTTCATAGAAAATGCATAGTACTAGATTGACTCTCAGGCTTGATCTTCATGTGGTGGTGTAGATAAAACGCCAAGGACGAAAGCATCAGTTGATGTAGATGGAGCTGGAGGTGTGGGTGCTGAAGCTGGTTGCACTGGAGCTGTAGGAGCTGTGGCTGGTGCAGATGAAGTGGCTCTGGTGTCTGTCACTGGCACTTCAGCTGATCTCTGAGCTCTAGGCACTCTAGCAAATGCATCAGTGGTTGTCTTGCCATTCCTATCCTCCATGTCATCCTGAAGCTGCTCAACAATAGACTGGATCTCAGTTACCTTCACATCCAAGTTATAGAACTTCTGCTCCATGATCCTCTCTAGGCTCTCCTGGTTTTGAGTTAAGGTGGCCAGCCCCTTCTCAATCCTCGGAGTGGAGGCAATCAAGTAGCCTAGTTGATCCTGTTTGCTCTTCAGAAAGTACTAAGATGCCTCTTCCTTTGTTGGCATCTTGGTAGCCTTCTCTGTCCTTGACTTCTCCTTCTTGGCTTGAGCATGCACAGAAGATGGTTCATCTTCATCCATAACCACTTGGTTATCCTCAAAGTCTGGATAGATAGCAAAATGTTCCTTGTCCAGCAAGTATGTGCCTGTGCCCATCTCGGAGTTAATCAGTGTAACGCCCCGGATCTGATCCGCCAGGTGTCCGCCAGTTATTCGCAGTCGTTGCCATGTCATTTTCTTGCGTGTTGCATTTTATCATGTCATCATGTGCATCTCTTTTTGCATACGTGTTCGTTTCATGCATCCGAGCATTTTCCCCGTTGTCCGTTTTGCAATCTGGCATTCCTATGTTCCCCCGGCGTCCCCCTTTTGTCTCTCGTTGTGAGTGGGTGTTAAACTTTCTCGAAATGGACCGAGGTTTGTCAAGCGGCCTTGGTACACCACCGGTAGACCGCCTATCAACTTTCGTGCAATTTGGAGGTCGTTTGATACTCCAACGGTTAACCGGGTAACCGCAAAGGCCTCTTTTGTGTGCAGCCCAACACCCCTTCCAAAGTGTCCCAAAACCCATCCTAACCCTCTCCATGATCTCGGTCGTTTGATCACGATCGTGTGGGCGAAAACCGCACCTCATTTGGACTCTCCTAGCTCCCTCTACCTATAAATAGGTGCCCCTCCCCGAATTTTCGCGCAGTCCAACCCTAGCTTCTTCCTCCTTCCGCAGCCGGACACGTCCGGACCACGCCGGACATGTCCGCGCCGCCGCCCGCAGCCGGAGGCCACCATTTGGCGCCCCCGTGCCCACTTCGCCGCTGCCGAAGCCTGCCCATCTGCCGAAGCCGAAGTAAAACCCCGTCCGCCCGGAGCTCCTCGCCGCCGGCGAGCTCCCCCGCGTCGCGCCGCCGGCCTCCTGGCTCGGCCCCTCTACCGCCGAGCGCCTCCAGCGCCCGCCCCTCGTCGACCCGTCTCGGCCTTAGCGTTTGTCCGCGGATCCTGCCGGCGCATGGCTCTGCCCGCGCCCGCTGCCGGCGCGCGCCTCCGGCCGCCAGCGCCTCGGCTGGCGTCGCCGGCCCGATCCTCCGTGCCGTCTTTGCCCGTTCTGCGTCGACCTCGCCGCCGGCGCGCCATCGCTGTCTCCGGCCGTATCAGGCGAGATCCGGCCCGGAACCGCCAGGTGGATGAGATCCACCCAGCCCTTCATCCAAACGAGCGTCCCGAGCCATCCCGCACCACCTCATCCACGTTTCGGAGGGGTATAAATTCTACTGTCTTTTCCCTGTGACATTTTTATGCCCTGTTGATCATGTCATAACTTGCTGTATAGTGCTCCGTTTGGTGCGTGTAATATGTCAAATTGTTCGCCTCGACGAGTACTTCATTTCATTCCATTGCATCATGTTCATTTGAGTGCATCTTGATGCCCTAATCATCGTTGCAAGAGTGCTATATAATGTTATCTGCTGTCTGTTAACAGAACATGCTCATTTGTCATTTTTGCCATGTTTGATGTGTGCACCCTATGAGGTTGATGTCTACTTATGTTTTGAACTACATCATGCCATCTTTACAGGGGTGCCATCCATGTATTTTTGTGAGTTGTGTACTGAGTGCATCAAGCTTGTTAAGTAGGGTACTTGTTGTTGCTGTTTTGCTTGTCTGATTCTGCTATTTCATGATGCTATGTAAACCTGCTGCTACAAGTCATTCTATGCTTAATCTGGAGATGTTCACTAAGGATGATTTGTTATACATGTCTTGCTATACCCATTCTTGCCCCTGGTTGCATTTATAGCCTGCTTTAACATGTTTTATGTTTCCCTCAAAACTGCTAAATAATATTGTTGTCAGCCTGTTAACATTAAGTTCAGTTTTGCCATGAGATTTGCTAGTGATCCATGCACCCTATGAACTTGTTCTTGAAATGCTTAGCTTCTCAAACATGTCTTCTTACTGTTGATTGCCTTGCCATACCATGTATTGCTCTGTAGTGAGTGGTTCAAGCTCACCAACATGTCTACTTATCGTTCTTCCTGCCATGTATGTATCTGTCATATAACTTGCTATGTTTACATGGGTGCCATCATATCTTCTTATCCTTTTTGGCTCATGGTCAGTAAGGGACTTATGTTATATGCCATTAGTAGATTCATGCCATGCCTTTGTTTGCCATGTTAAGTTCCTGTAACATGTTGTTTGATAGCTCTAAACATTGCAACCTGATGTTATTTCTGCAAAGACTGAAACTGTTATTATTTGCAATATTGCCATGTGTGTCTGAGCATGTTCTAATGATTTTTGGAGATAGATCAGTGTTCATGTTTTGTCATGCACTATCTGTACATCATGTCCATGCCTCTTGTTTTCATATTGTGGTAATGTAGCATGTTGTTTTGATGCTTGCAATATGCCTAGTTGCTGTTATGGACAGATTGTTGCTATAACTTGTATAGAGTGTATGTGTTGAACCGTTGCTCCGTTTTGAGTGTGCTCTATATGAAACTTGCTTAGAATTGCATGTAGTTTCATATTATCATGTTGCATCCTTGTTTTGAGGTGTTTGCTTGATGTTTGTATGCATTTAGCATCAATGCCATGTTTAACTTGTTTTGCTCATATCTTCTAGGCCGTAGCTCCGAACTAAATGAACTTTATATGTAACTTGACTAGAATTTTGTGTAGATCATGTTGGTGCATCTTAACTTGCTGTTTAACAACTTGAACATAAGGTTTATTCAGTTCTGGACCAATTTCTAAATTTGCATATGAGGACTTACCGGGATATTTATATGTTGTTTTCGGCCTCATTTAAACTTGCCTTGATGTGTTGCTCTTGTTTGCATCATCTCTTGCCATGAGTAGCTTCATGTAGTCTTGTCTTGCATCTATGTGTGGTGTGTTTACCATGTTGTGTGCTTCTTCTCGATAGTTCCTGTTTCGTTGCGATCGTGAGGATTCGTTCGTCTACGCTTGGTTCGTCTTCGTGGCTTCATCTTCTTCATGGACTCGTTCTTCTTCCTAGCGGGATTTCAGGCAAGATGACCGCTACCCTAGATCTCACTACTATCATTGCTATGCTAGTTGCTTCGTTCTACCGCTTTGGCTGCGGTACCTATCTTTTGCTCTTCAAGCCTCCCAATTTTCCATGTCAGCCTCTAACCTTTTGCACCCTTCCTAGCAAACCATTGCTTGGCTATGTTACCGCTTTGCGCAGCCCCTCTTATAGCGTTGTTAGTTGCAGGTGAAGTTGAAGATTACTCCATGGTGGACAGGATTTTGTTGGGATATCACAATATCTCTTATTTAATTAATGCATCTATATATTTGGTAAAGGGTGGAAGGCTCAGCCTTATGCCTAGTGTTTTGTTCCACTCTTGCCGCCCTAGTTTCCGTCATACCGGTGTTATGTTCCCAGATTTTGCGTTCCTTACGCGGTCGGGTGATTTATGGGACCCCCTCGGCAGTTCGCTTTGAATAAAACTCCTCCAGCAAGGCCCAACCTTGGTTTTACCATTTGCCTCACCACCACCTACTTTTCCCTTGGGAGTAATTAACCCAAGGGTCATCTTTATTTTAGCCCCCCCGGGCCAATGCTTGTCTAAGTGTTGGTCCAAACCGAGTAGACTGCGGGGCCCTCTTGGGGAAACTCGAGGTCTGGTTTTACTCGTAGGATGTCTCATCTAGTGTTCCCCTGAGAACGAGATATGTGCAGCTCCTATCGGGATTGTCGGCGCATCGGGCGGTCTTGCTGGTCTTGTTTTACCATTGTCGAAATGTCTTGTAAACGGGATTCCGAGGCGATCGGGTCTTCTGGGAGAAGGTATATCCTTCGTTGATCGCGAGAGCTTATCATGGGCTAAGTTGGGACACCCCTGCAGGGTATTATCTTTCGAAAGCCGTGCCCGCGGTTATGTGGCAGATGGGAATTTGTTAATGTCCGGTTGTAGATAACTTGACACCAGATCCGATTTAAAATGCATCAACCGCGTGTGTAGCTGTGATGGTCTCTTTTCGGCGGAGTCCGAGAAGTGAACACGGTCTTCGGGTTATGTTTGACGTAAGTAGGAGTACAGGATCACTTCTTGATCATTGCTAGCTCCACGACCGTTCCGCTTGCTCTCTTCTCGCTCTTATTTGCGTTGGTTAGCCACCATATATGCTTAGTCGCTGCTGCAACCTCACCACTTTACCCCTTCCATTCCCTTTAAGCTTTGCTAGTCTTGATACCCATGGTAATGGGATTGCTGAGTCCTCGTGGCTCACAGATTACTACAACAACAGTTGTAGGTACAGGTTATGTGATGATCATGACGCAAGAGCGATGTTTGCTTGTTTTGGAGTTCTTCTGCTTCTTCTTCGATCAGGGCATAGGTTCAAGGTCGGCAGCCTGGGCTAGCAGGGTGGATGTCGTTTGAGTTTCTGTTTGTGTTTCATCCGTAGTCGGATGGTGCTCTTATGTAAGATGATGTTGTATTCGTGTGGCATTCTATGCCTCTTGTATGTATCCCCATCTATTTATGTAATGTTGATGTAATGATATCCACCTTGCAAAAGCGTTTCAATATGCGGGTCTATCCTTGGTGGGACCTTCGAGCTCCTCTTGGATAGGGTCGCATATTGGGCGTGACAAGTTGGTATCAGAGCCTCGACCGACCATAGGAGCCCCCTTGATTGATCGCGTAGTTTGGCCGATGTCGAGTCTAGAAGAAAACTGTTTTTGGAGTCTAGTTTTATCTGAGAGTAGGAATTCTTTTTACTCCTCAGCCTCTTCGTCGCTCTGGTGAGGAATCTTGACGTAGGTGTTTTGAATTTCTCCTCTTCCCCTTCAAATTTTTTCTTTAGGATCACGCGGTTAGTTTTCGTTTGTTGTCCATCCTCTTTTGTCCGGCGCATTCCTCGTCAAGCTGATTCGAACCTCTTTGTCTTTGGGAGATCAATCCTCGGCTCTTTTCGATCGATGTTGTTTCCCTGTCCGAAGTTGTCCTTGCTTTTCCCACCCGCCCTCCCTTCTTCTTCTCGAATCCGGAGTCCGTAATCGAGTATCCATCCTACTCGTGCGAAGTCCTTGCTTTCCTTCAACAATGATTTCAATCGGTGTTTTCTCTTCAAGATATTCGTCGGTTTCCACTTCCAAGTTGTCTTTGTTTTCCCGCCCTCCCACCCTCTTCTTCCCGGAGTTCGAGTCTCTTTCGGGCATCAATTTCATTCGTGCAGAACCTCTTCAGTCTTCCCTCAATTATCTCAATCGGTGAATTCTCGTCTCATTCCTCAATCTTCATCTCCTTTTCTTTTCCGGTGGATTCAATTCTAGTTTTTTTCGGTAGTGATTATATTCTTTCCCTCAGCTCAAGTGTTTTCCCTGCTCGTGTGCCTCTCGCCATTTTATCCTTCCGGAGTGTTCAAGACATCTCAAGAGATTCGTCTGTGTTCGAATTAATTCGAGGGTGTCACCTCATCCAAATATTTCAATTGTTCTGGTGCATCATCTATCTGTTCAACATCCCTTCCCAATGGTGTTTTCTTTAGTGGGCCCTAACCCACAGGTCTTTTCCTAGGATCTTACCTGACTCTTCTAATCCCCCCGGAGTTATTCTCAATTCTTTTCAAAGTGTGATGTAAGAACGGATCCCATCAGTCACATGCCTTCTCCAAGATTGATTCCAAATCATTTTCATCGTCGGCTCAACCTCTTTGCTTTTCATTCTCCCGGAGTATCTCAGTAATTTTGGTGGTGTTTCTCGTCGTCATTTGAAGACCGAAGAAGAGTTTTTCCTCTAAATTTTACCCGTTCTCTCGAAGATTCGTGGTTCTAGCTTCATGCTATCCTCTCGAATTATTCCATTTGTCAGATATTCTTTTCTTACTCATCCGGAGTATGTCAGAAGTTGTTTTCCCGTTTCTTTTCACCGCAGGCAATCATTCCAGAAGAATTTTTTCGTCCTCACATTTCAGCTACCGTTATCCAATTATCCCGGCGCTTCGTTCAAGTGTTCTTTAATCAGCTCATGATCTCTTTGTTCTTTTGCATCCAAATGCCATCTAGCATATTGGTTCTTCTAATTTCCCCGGTGATTCTTTCTCTTTTCTTCGTTCATTTTCATTTCTTACGGTGGTTCATTCAAGCTTCTTTTCCCTTGATTATCATTTTAATCCATTCATTCTTTCCAATCCTACCAGTGGTTCATGAAGACATTCTCAAGTTTGCTATATGTCACTTCTCAATCCTTTTCAAGAAGAATAAGTAGTATGTAAAATCGATTGCTTGTCATCAATTTAATTTGATGAAGGATAAGTATACAATAAATCTTATTCTTTTTTCTTCCTAGTGTTTAATCCCCTCCTTCAGAGTTTGTTCGTGATGAATAAATTCTAGTTCCAAGTCTTTTCATCTTTTCTTTTCCGGAGTTCAATTTCCTCGGCCATTTCATCGGAACCTCCATCTAAATCACCGCAAGCTTTAATCTTATTCTTTCATCCTTCAATTCTATCTCATTGTCTTTTGTTTACCGGAGTTCTTCATGGTGGTTCTTCATGATTTAATTCATTCTTCAAGAGTTCATCAAGACGTTGTTGGAGGAATTCAAGTATTTTTTTTCTTCTCGCGTCTCGAAGTGTAATTAATTCTCCATATTCTTTTGAAGTGGAGTTTTGCATTTCTTTGTTCTTCTCAGTTATCCAGTCATTTCCGTTTGTGGCCGGTTATCACCTTAAGATCTTGAGATGTTACCTATAAGACCACAACAAGCAATTCTTTTGTTGTTGATTTTCTCAACAACTCCATTTAAACCTTCCTTCTAAAGATGCTTTCTATTTCATTCGTGGCACAAGTTGTCATTTTCTTCTCCGTTCTTTCATTCAACTTTTTCAATTCTTTCCGGAGGTTTTGTGTTGTGTCTTCATCAAGTATCATTCCATCCTCTCTAGTTCATGTTCTATTCTTTCCATGTTTAGCCGGAGTGCTGTCTAAATCCTTTCAGTCTTATTCGTTTCTTATCTCGTTCTAACCGGAGTGGTTTCATAGTCTATCCGATTCCGTGAGTTTTCGATTCTCGTCATTCTCGTCGTTCCTCTCTTCTTCTCGAGTGCTCTCGATTCTTTGTTTCCTCTCTTGAGTTCTTGTTTCACCTCATCCCTTTTCCCTTCCGTCTCGGTCCTAAGATCTCGGGACGAGATCTCTTATTAGTGGAGGAGTGTTGTAACGCCCCGGATCTGATGCGCCAGGTGTCCGCCAGTTATTCTCCGTCGTTGCCATGTCATTTGCTTGCGTGTTGCATTTTATCATGTCATCATGTGCATCTCTTTTTGCATACGTGTTCGTTTCATGCATCCGAGCATTTTCCCCGTTGTCTGTTTTGCAATTCGGCACTCCTATGTTCCCCCGGCGTCCCCCTTTTGTCTCTCGTTGTGAGTGGGTGTTAAACTTTCTCGGAATGGACCGAGGTTTGTCAAGCGGCCTTGGTACACCAGCGGTAGACCGCCTATCAAGTTTCGTGCCATTTGGAGGTCATCTGATACTCCAACGATTAACCGGGTAACCGCAAAGGCCTCTTTTGTGTGCAGCCCAACACCCCTTCCAAAGTGGCCCAAAACCCATCCTAACCCTCTCCATGCTCTCAGTCGTTCGATCATGATCGTGTGGGCGAAAACCGGACCTCATTTGGACTCTCCTAGCTCCCCCTACCTATAAATAGGTGCCCCTCCCCGAATTTTCACGCAGTCCAACCCTAGCTTCTTCCTCCTCCCGCAGCCGGACACGTCCGGACCACGCCGGACATGTCCATGCCGCCGCCCGCAGCCAACCGGAGGCCGCCACGTGGCGCCCCGTGCCAACCGCCGCCCGGCCCTTGGAGCCCAGCATGGGCTCTCGCGGGCCCTCGCCGCCGCCGCTGGCCCATCCGCCCGGCTTGAAACCCGCACCGCCGCCCTTCGCCTCCGCCGGCGACCCGCCCACCGGAGCTCCTCGCCGCCGGCGAAGCCCCCGCGTCGCGCCCGGCCTCTGGCTCGGCCCCTCTGCCGCTGAAGCGCCTCAGCGCCCGCCCCTCGTCGACCCGTCTCCGGCCTCGCGTCCGTCCTGCGCCTCCACCGCCGCTGCGGCGCGCCTCGGCCGCCAGCGCCCGCTGGCGTCGCTGCCCCGATCCCTCCGCCGCTGCGTTCCATGCCGGAGCCGTCCGTGCCACGCCGCCCCGTCCTGTGTCGACCTCGCCGCCGGCGCGCCGTCGCCATCTCCGGCCGGATCCGGCGAGAACCGGCCCGGAACCGCCAGGTGGATGAGATCCACCCAGCCCTTCATCCAAACGAGCGTCCCGAGCCATCCCGCACCACATCATCCAAGTTTCGGAGGGGTATAAATTCTACCAAGTCTTTTCCCTATGACATTTTTATGCCCTGTTGATCATGTCATAACTTGCTGTATACTGCTCCGTTTTGTGCGTGTAATATGTCAAATTGTTCGACTCGATGAGTACTTTATTTCATTCCATTGCATCATGTTCATTTGAGTGCATCTTGATGCCCTAATCATCGTTGCAAGAGTGTTATATAATGTTATCTGATGTCTGTTAACAGAACATGCTCATTTGTCATTTTTGCCATGTTTGATGTGTGCACATTATGAGGTTGATGTCTACTTATGTTTTGAACTACATCATGCCATCTTTACAGGGGTGCTGTCGGTGTCAAAACCGGCGGATCTCGGGTAGGGGGTCCCGAACTGTGCGTCTAGGCGGATGGTAACAGGAGACGAGGGACACGATGTTTTTACCCAGGTTCGGGCCCTCTTGATGGAGGTAAAACCCTACGTCCTGCTTGATTAATATTGATGATATGGGTAGTACAAGAGTGGATCTACCACGAGATCAAGGAGGCTAAACCCTAGATGCTAGCCTATGGTATGATTGTTGTAATGTATGTTGTCCTACGGACTAAAGCCCTCCGGTTTATATAGACACCGGAGGAGGCTAGGGTTACACAGAGTCGGTTACAATGGTAGGAGATCTACATATCCGTATTGCCAAGCTTGCCTTCCACGCCAAGGAAAGTCCCATCCGGACACAGGCCGGAGTCTTCAATCTTGTATCTTCGTAGTCTTGGAGTCCGGCGGATAATGATAGTCCGGCTGTCCGGACACCCCCTAATCCAGGACTCCCTCAGTAGCCCCCGAACCAGGCTTCAATGACTTCGGCGTTGCAAGGCGGGTTCTCCCTTCGAATTCCATGTACCTGTCGAACAATGTCCGGCTTCATCTTGAATACTGTGTTCCTCGGCTTCTACGCCAAATAATGGCCCTCTTCCACGCGTCGCACGAATGCGAAAAGCCAGGGTGTCTTTTGCATTTCACTCCCAATTGTGTGAGTCGTCCGCCTATAAAAGAGGCAAGAATCCAGATCCAAACCACACCGTCTTCCTCCCGTGAATACTCCATCGAAGCGCCTTTGACCTAGAAATCCATTCCATCATGGATCGTCGACGCGGCTCTTCTTCACGCGCTCCCAGCCCACCGCCGGGGAATTGGAGGAGATGCTCTATTTCGCACTGTGAGCTAGTGAAGCTCCAAGCGGGGGATTTCTCCTCCGGCCTTCATGGTCCCAAATCCGGGCGGACTGATTACTTATCAAGGTGGGAGGCAGGCGGAGGACACTCCAAGCCCCAATAAGGGGGAGCTAGTATGCTTTGCCCCCTATCTGATAAGGGGACTCGGATTTCCAATACATCCGTTCCTCCGCGGGCTCCTGAAGTTCTACGGACTCCAGCTCCACCACCTCACGCCCGCCTCATCCCGCATATCGCGGCTACGTAGCTCTTTGTGAGCTATTCACGGGCATCGAGCCCCATTTTGCATTGTGGAAGAGGCTGTTTTGCCTCGCACCCGTTCTCACGAGGGGTCCATATATCAAGTGGGCGGCGCGAAATATGGCGCATCGCCGGGACGGATACCTATCCGGTACTCCTAAGAAAGCGTCCCAAGATCGGCCCTCGGGTGGTTTATATAGGAGACGCCCGCTGCTGGACCAGTCCGGATCGGCCTCCGGAGTTTAGTGCTGCTCCCTTGAAGAACGCCACGGTGGCGCCCATGAGCCCCGATTGGAGGAAGACAAGAGCGTCCATTAATTGATGGGCGGATAAGATTAATGGCTCATTCCGCTTGACCATGATCGAGTCATGGTGACATGCATCAGCGAGGGTACAGCCATCGCAATCTGAGGCCACCCCATGTGGGATTTCAGCGGGAAGACGATGCCACCCGCACGGCCGCAGGGGCCGGATTCACCGAGGATCGGTAAAGATCCTGTCTAGTTTGTATAAGGGGGAGAAGGAGGACTTCCTTCGAACGAACCCTTTGAATGGGTTTTCCATGATCAACCCTAGAGGATGGGTAAGTGAACACCTTGAAGGGCTCAACCCATGCTTTCGAAGTTTAAGCTTCTTACATTATGTCTTCGGCGTAGGATCTACGCCGGACTGTGGAGGACATGGTGAGTCCTGCTCCGCAACCCGAGGACCCAGAAGGATCCCTGGATCCGGCCTCCAAAGAGGACCCGGACATCGAGGTGGAGCTGATCGATGGGGTGTTTCATCAGCTTAGCATAGATAATGCCTTAGTTGCCATTACGGCGGACTACCCCGGACTAAGTCCGCTTCCAGTGACCGTGATCAAGTCCGGACACCATTATCGCTTCTCGCCCATTTCTAACCCTCGCAAACGGCGGTATTTCGCAGAAGTGCCTTTACGGCAGAAGCCGAGCCAGCGGCCGGCAAACAGAGGCCAGTCCGGACCAAAGAAGCGGAAAAGGAGCGCTGTGCGGGCGGAAACGCCGCCGCAAAGGTATAGCTCAGATTTGAATTTTTTGAGCAACGCCCGAGGAAACGCCCGAGTGCTCATGATCTTTGTAGAGAAAAAGCGCCACGGATCTGCGAGCGCAGGAATTGCCGATCCGACCAACACCGGCCAGCTCCAGCCGCCCGCCCGGAGGGGAGGCAAGCGCAAGACGCGAGCCGGATCCTTCTCCAACGGAGGATACCGACAGCATCGTCCGCCACCAAGTGCGAGGTGGAGAGCGCCATGAACCATAGGCGCCACTGGACAAGATTTCGTGAAGCGTGCTTTTCCCCGAGGCATTAGATGCCTTTAACGCGAGGACGCGCGATCTCCGTGCCGCTCAAAATGGTTTTACCAGAGCCACGGAGCAGTATGTGAAAGACACACGGGTAAGGGAATTTCAATGGTTGTATATACCAGTAGCCCCCGAGACTTAAAGTAGTTATGCTAACTGATTTAAGGATCATTTGAAAATGTAGGCACTTACCGAGAAGAACGCCCAGCTGTCTCGGGAGCTGCAAGATTGCAAGGCCCAACTTGAGGCCGCACTTGCTGCCGCAGGAGGAGACAGAAAGACCCCTCCTGGTAACACATTTTTATTAACAAAGTAAGCGCTGTGTGATGTGCGCGCGAGTCTAATAATGACATTGCAAGTACCGCCGGACAAGATCCGGACAGGCAAGCATTGCTGCGCCAGCTAAAGGCCGGCGAGAGTGTGCTGAATAGGGTTCAGCAGGAAAGGAACAAGCTCCAGGATGCCAACGCCAAGCTCGGAGAAGAGCTGAAAGGCACTCGGGCCGAGCTGTCCGGCTCCGTTAAGGAGAATCAGCGGCTTCGTCGCGACATTTATAGTAAGTGCTTGAGTGAACTCTTTTGAAAAGAAGAATTCGGCGAGGAAGTATTTTGACATGATATGTCTTGTAGGTATACTCACGGGTCATCCTGCAGAGGAGATGCCCATATCAACGGGTGATCAACTTCCCGAACTGTTGCAGTACTCGAACGAGTTCGGCAGCAATGAGCGGCGCTGTTCAGCTTTATGGCCAGCCCTCACCCTACCCGAGGGCCTCCGGAGCTATGGAGAAGCTGCAGGAGGCGGCAGCGCCTTCCGTTTGTGGAAGATTTCGACCTGCCGTCAAGGTGCTGTGGAGGCTTGGGCCATGGTGAAGACGAGGTAAAAGAAGGCGGATCCTAACCACATGGCCGAAGTTGGACCGGTGGGGCCTGACGGGAAGGAGATCCTGTGAGTTTAGTATACAGCCAAGTAGACTTGGCTGCCAAATTTTCCCAACGGGATGTAAACTAGACAGCTGTTAGGCGGGATTGAGGAGGAATACAATCGAAGAATTTGACAATGTATGTTATCCTTTAAAGTGACATGTGAAATGCCTTCTAGCCGGATTGTAGATCGTTTGTCTTTGCCGACCTTTTCGCTTCAACCTCGGGACCCTAGAGTCCTGAGTGTATCCGAATACCTCTTTGGTTAAGAAACAACCGTGGTATGCATGGAGACCGGCGTAGGGGTCATTAGTGCTTTATCGCACAAGTGCCCAACTAGTTATGTTATATTACATGGTTAGTAAGAAACATCTTCCAGGAGAATAGTTCCGTTAAGGGTTCCTTTCCACAGGAGGCATGCCCTAAAGTGCATGTCCGGACTGCAAAGAAAGCGATAAAACATCCGGGGCAAATAGTTAAATAGGTAAAAATCATCTTTTAAGTCACCGATCGAATATTCCCTTAAGAACGCTTAGCTTTCGGCTTCACCCGGTCTGAGGTACACATCCTGCCGACCGGCAAGAATAATCGCAGAGGTGCTCCTTTACCTCCTAGCCAAACAATCGGGAACGTAGGGGTAAGCACAGGAGCCAGGCAACCCAGCTTGGCCAAAACTTAAGTCATATCGATGCATATAATGGTGAGTAAAAGGTACATGTGGAAGCTTGACACATGTGCTGGGTATAAAACCCGTATAATTAAGCTTTTGTGAAAGAAGCCCCCAGGAATATTGAGTGCGGATGGCACATCATGGTTATGCAAAGAAATGCGAAAATAGGCCCGTAAGGGTTTTTAAACAAAAAGGATGAAAAGAGAAACAAAAGACAGCCGAAGTGTAAAAGTGTGGACGGGGGAAGGGGACAAACTCTTAGTCCTGCGCTAGGCAGAGAATCGTCGGAGGCGGGCTGCGTTCCATGGGTTCGGCTCGAGTCGGTTATCCGACGCATTTCGTAGACGGTATGCTCCGCCGGTCAGGACTTGATCGATATTGAAGGGGCCCTCCCATTTGGGCTTGAGCTTGTCCTTTTTCTTGTCCGGCAGGCGTAGAACTAGTTCACCAACGTTGTAAGTCTTGGCCCGTACTTCTCTGCTTTGATATCTTCGGGCCTGCTGCTGATAAAATGCGGAACGAGCCTTCGCGACGTCACGTTCTTCCTCTAATGTGTCCAAGCTGTCCTGCCGATCAAGCTCGGCCTCTCTTTCCTCATACATGCGCACTCGAGGTGAGTCATGAATAATGTCATAGGGCAAGACTGCCTCTGCGCCGTATACCATAAAAAATGGTGTGAATCCGGTAGTACGGTTAGGCGTTGTCCGCAGCCCCCATAGTACAGAGTCGAGCTCCTCGACCCATTGTGTGTCGGATTTAGTAAGTGACCTCACTAGTCTGGGTTTGATGCCGCTCATTATTAGACCATTTGCTCTTTCCACTTGACCGTTGGTTTGAGGGTGATAGACTGAAGCGTAGTCGAGCTTGATGCCCATATTTTTGCACCATGACTTAACCTCGTCGGCTGTGAAGTTCGTGCCGTTGTCGGTGATGATGCTGTGGGGGACTCCGTAACGGTGTACCACCCCTGATATAAAGTCTATCATCGGTCCGGACTCTGCCGTTTTGACCGATTTGGCCTCTATCCATTTGGTGAATTTATCCACCATGACCAATAGGTACCTTTGCTTGTGGGTTCCCCCTTTAAAGGGTCCAACCATGTCAAGCCCCTGCACGCGAACGGCCGGTAATGGGTATGGTTTTGAGGGCGGTGGGTGGCATATGGCTCGATTAGCAAAGAGGCGACAACCAACGATCATTTGGACCATGTCCTGCTGCGTCTGCTGGGCCGTCGGCCAATAAAATCTGTCGGAATGCCTTTCCTACAAGGGCCCGGCTCTGCGTGGTGTCCGCCTAGTCCGCATGAATTTCAGCCAGGAGGTTTCGCCCTTCCTCTTCAGAGATACACCTCTGAAGGACTCCGGTTGTACTTTTCTTATAAAGTTCTCCCTCATGGACCTTGTAGGCCTTCGATCGCCGGACTATATAGCGGGCCTCATTTTGGTCTTCAGGAAGTTCCTGCCTAAGTAGGTAGGCTAGGAAAGGTTCTGTCCACGCGGCAATGACTGCCATTATAACGTGGGCTGAAGGTGTTACGTCATCTGCCGAATCACCAGTTGGTGCGGTTTTCTCCGGTTTGTCACTACCGGGCTCCTCTTCCCATAATACGGATGGCTTGAAGAGGCATTCCAGGAAGATATTAGGAGGGACAACATCACGTTTCGCACCGATGCGTGCCAGTACGTCGGCCGCTTGGTTATTATCTCGAGCTATGTGATGGAATTCCAGTCCTTCAAACCGAGCTGACATTTTTAGGACAGCGTTGCGATATGCTGCCATTTTCGGATCCTTGGCGTCAAAGTCTCCGTTTATTTGGGATAATGCAAGGTTTGAATCCCCACGCACCTCTAGGCGTTGAATGCCCATGGAGGCTGCCATCCGGAGACCATGTAACAGGGCCTCGTATTCGGCTGCGTTGTTGGAGTCTGTGTACATTATTTGAAGTACATATCGGATCAGATCTCCGGTTGGGGACGTCAATACGACGCCAGCCCCCATCCGCCAACATTTTGGAGCCGTTAAATGCATAGTCCAATCGGAGTATCGCCCGTACTCTATAGGGAGTTCGCTTCATCCATTCGCGACAAGTCAGCCAAAACTTGTGACTTTATAGCTCGTCGAGGTTTGTAAGTTATGTCGAATGGTAAGAGCTCAATGGCCCATTTTGCAATCCCTGCCCGTTCGTCGCGGTTATTTATAATGTCATTGAGTGGTACTTCAGAGGCCATCGTTATCGAACACTCTTGAAAGTAGTGCCGGAGCTGAGACGCCATGAACACCGCATATGCTATCTTACGATAGTGCGGGTAACGGATTTGCAGGGGGTTAACACAGTGGATACATAATACACTGGTTTTTGAAGAGGGAATTTATGCCCTTCTGTCGCTCGTTCGACGACGAGGACTGCGCTTACAACTTGATGTGTTGCTGCAATGTATAACAACATTGGTTCGCCCAGAGTGGGCGCAGCCAGGACCGGATTTGTTGCCAGTATGGCCTTTATTTCTTCGATTCCGGCAGTGGCAGCATCCGTCCACTCAAAGTGTTCGGTGCGCCTGAGGAGGCGATAAAGGGGCAATGCCTTTTCTCCTAGACGGGAGATAAAGCGGCTTAAGGCTGCCACACATCCTGTTAATTTTTGTATTTGTTTGAGGTCTTTTGGAATATCCAACTGTGACAGAGCTCGGATTTTGGCCGGATTTGCTTCAATTCCTCTGCGGATACAATGAAGCCCAGCAGACTTTCCGGCTGGTGCAAAACGCATTTTTCCGGATTCAGCTTGATGTCATATGCTCTGAGGTTTTCGAATGTGAGCCTCAAATCGTCTACTAGAGTTTCGACGTGTTTTGTTTTGACGACTACGTCGTCTACGTATGCCTCGACTGTTTTGCCGATCTGGGTAGCCAGACAAGTTTGAATCATGCGCTGATATGTTGCGCCGGCATTTTTAAGTCCGAAGGGCATCGTGTTGAAGAAAAATGGTCCATATGGAGTGATGAATGCCGTTGCGGCTTGGTCTGCTTCCGCCATCTTGATTTGATGGTAACCAGATTATGCGTCCAGGAAGCACAACAAATCGTGCCCTGCTAGCATCGATAATTTGATCGATGCGGGGGAGAGGGAAGGGATCCTTTGGGCAAGCATTATTGAGGTCTTTAAAATTGACACAGAGGCGCCAGGATTTATCCTTCTTTGGCACCATCACCAGATTTGCTAGCCAGTCCGGATGTTTGATATCTCTAATGAATCCGGCTTCGATGGTTTGGCTAGCTCTTCTCCCATTGCTGTCTTTTGGGTTCGGAAAATCGTCGAAGAGCCTGTTTGACTGGCTTAAATCCTTTTAGGATGTTTAGGCTGTGTTCTGCCAACCTGCGTGGGATTCCGGGCATGTCCGAAGGATGCCAGGCGAAGATATCCCAATTTTCCCGAAGGAATTCGCGCAATGCGGCGTCTACTTCGGGGTTCAATTGTGCCCCAATGGAGGCCGTCTTTGTTGGGTCCGTTGGATGGACCTGGAATTTTATTATTTCATCTGCTGGTTTGAAGGAGGTGGACTTGGATCTTTTATCGAGTATCACATCGTCCCTGTTCACCGAGAGCGCAGCTGCTGTGAGTTCTTCTGCCGCTAAGGTTTTGGATAGCGCCTCGAGGGCTAGTGCGGCTGTCTTCTTTTGGCGGAGTGCTATGTCCGGATCACTAACGAGAGTGATTATTCCGCCGGGCCTGCATTTTGAGCTTCATGTACCCATAATGGGGTACCGCTTGAAAATTGTGAATGCCTCTCGTCCTAATATGGCGTGATACCCTCTCATCGAACGGGCCACCGAACGTGACCTCTTCGATCTGTAATTGTCCGGAGAGCCAACACCACATCGAGTGTGATTTTTCGGTGCAGCGCTTCCGGCTAGGGATTATTCCTCTAAAGGTTGTGTTGCTTCGCTCAATCGACTCGATCGATTTCCATTTTTCGCAGAGTTTCCTCGTAAATGAGGTTTAGTCTGCTGCCGCCATCCATGAGGACTTTTGTCAAGAGAAAGCCGCCAACTATGGGACTAAGTACCGGTCATTTGGTGCTCGTTGTTCGAATTTAGGCTCGTCGCTGGCGTTGAAGGTAATAGCCGTGTGTACTCCATGGATTTTGTTGCTACTTGGTAGACTTGGCGAGTCCGCGGATGGTTCGCTTTCGCATATTGTTTGATGCGAAGGTCTCAAGACTATTGACACCGTCGGTTGGTATTGTTGGAGTGGTTTCCGAGCTAGAAGTTCTCACCACTTTTGGCCACCGCCGTAATATCCAACATGCTCGAAGGCTATGTGTTGGGACAGCTCCTCTCGCACTATGAAGTTTACAGGTCCATTGAGCGATCCCTCCAAAGACGGTTCCGCTTCCCTTATTGGGTTTTTGTTTTTCGTTTTTGCATCCGGGGCCTGCGTGTAAGGCGCCTTTATCATGGACTGGTTTCGGGGCGGATTATCCCAAAATTGATTTTGGTTTTCGGAAGTCTCCATCGCACAAGATTTCGTACTATGGATGCCAGATCGGTGAAGCGCGTAATTTTGCGACGATCAATGGCGTTTAGTATTCCCTTGTCCGTGCAGTTATTGCGGAAGATTGATATTGCGTTTTCCTCTCGGCAGTCCTTTATCCTGTCCATAACCAGGAGGAATCTGGCCCAGTAGTGATGTACTGTTTCAGCGGGCTCTTGCCGTATTAGAGATAGATCGCATATGTCTGGGCGGGTGGGTGGACTAAAATCCGGATCCCTGCCCATCTTGGGGCTCAAAGGCCGAGGGGTTTCCAAGTTTGGAAGCTTGGTTTGCTGGGCACAATAAAGCGAGTCCGGAGCGATGCATGATTTTAAGTACAATGCTCGATCGAAGTCCGTCCCTCAGCGGGAATCCGGCATGGAGGGTTCGGGAATCCGGACACGAATTGTTTTCAACATAGGCAAAGAGTTGCCGTGTTGCTCCTCTACCACTGCAATGTGGTGGGTGGCCTGGGGAGAGTTAATCTCTCTCAGATCGGTTTTAAGCCTGATCTGTTTGTAGTCCGTAGCGACTCCCAGGGCGGCGATACGATCCAAGAGCTCGTTAACAGACAAGAGCTCTATTGGGTCCAACTGTTCGGCAGCTTTAGGCTGACGCGAAGATTGCTTCCGACGACTTGCGAAGTCATTGTCGAAGCGGCGGCCGGACAGGCGGTCATAAGAAAACCACCAAGCCGGATAGTTTGGCCGGCGGCCAAGGCCCCTTCGGCGAAAACACCCTCTTTGAAGACAGGTGGAGGCATCCGCTCTATGGGTGACGACACAGAGGAACTCTCAATGAAAGCACCAATGTCGGTGTCAAAACCGGCGGATCTCGGGTAGGGGGTCCCGAACTGTGCGTCTAGGCGGATGGTAACAGGAGAGGAGGGACACGATGTTTTTACCCAGGTTTGGGCCCTCTTGATGGAGGTAAAACCCTACGTCCTGCTTGATTAATATTGATGATATGGGTAGTACAAGAGTGGATCTACCACGAGATCAAGGAGGCTAAACCCTAGAAGCTAGCCTATGGTATGATTGTTGTAATGTATGTTGTCCTACGGACTAAAGCCCTCCGGTTTATATAGACACGGGAGGAGGCTAGGGTTACACAGAGTCGGTTACAATGGTAGGAGATCTACATATCCGTATTGCCAAGCTTGCCTTCCACGCCAAGTCCCATCCGGACACGGGCCGGAGTCTTCAATCTTGTATCTTCGTAGTCTTGGAGTCCGGCGGATAATGATAGTCCGGATGTCCGGACACCCCCTAGTCCAGGACTCCCTCAGGTGCCATCCATGTATTTTTGCGAGTTGTGTACTGAGTGCATCAAGCTTGTTAAGTAGGGTACTTGCTGTTGCTGTTTTGCTTGTCTGATTCTGCTATTTCATGATGCTATGTAAACCTGCTGCTACAAGTCATTCTATGCTTAATATGGAGATGTTCACTAAGGATGGTTTGTTATACATGTCTTGATATATCCATTCATACCCCTGGTTGTATTTATTGCCTACTGTAACATGTTGTTATCTTGCCCTCAAAACTGCTAAATAATGTTGCTGTCAGCCTGTTAACATTAAGTTCAGTTTTGCCATGAGCTTCGCTAGTGATCCATGCACCCTATGAACTTGTTCTTGACATTCTTAGCTTCTCAAACATGTCTTCTTACTTTTGGTTGCCTTTCCATGCCATGTATTGCTCTGTAGTGAGTGGTTCAAGCTCACCAACATGTCTACTTATCGTTGTTCCTGCCATGTATGTATCTGTCATACAACTTGCTATGTTTACATGGGTGCCATCATATCTTCTGATCCTTTTTGGCTCATGGTCAGTATGGGACTTTTGTTATATGCCATTATTAGATTCATGCCATGCCTTTGTTTGCCATGTTAAGTTCCTGTAACATGTTGTTTGATAGCTCTAAACATTGCAACCTGATGTTATTTCGGCAAAGCCTGAAACTGTTATTATTTGCAATCTTGCCATGTGTGTTTGAGCATGTTCTAGTGATTTCTGGAGATAGCTCAGTGTTCATGTTTTGTCATGCACTACCTGTACATCATGTCCATGCCTCTTGTTTTCATATTGAGGTACTGTAGCATGTTGTTTTGATGCTTGCAATATGCCTAGTTGCTGTTATGGACAGATTGTTGCTATAACTTGTATAGTGTATGTGTTGAACCGTTGCTCCGATTTGAGTGTGCTCTATATGAAACTTGCTTAGAATTGCATGTAGTTTCATATTATCATGTTGCATCCTTGTTTTGAGGTGTTTGCTTGATGTTTGTATGCATTTAGCATCAATGCCATGTTTAACTTGTTTTGCTCATATCTTCTAGGCCGTAGCTCCGAACTAAATGAACTTTATATGTAACTTGACTAGAATTTTGTGTAGATCATCTTGGTGCATCTTAAGTTGCTGTTTAGCAACTTGAACATAAGGTTTATTCAGTTCTGGACCAATTTCTAAATTTGCATATGAGGACTTACTGGAATTGTTATATGTTGTTTCCGGCCTCATTTAAACTCGCCTTGATGTGTTGCTCTTGTTTGCATCATCTCTTGCCATGAGTAGCTTCATGTAGTCTTGTCTTGCAGCATGCTTGGTTGTGCGTCATGTCTTGTCTATGTGTGGTGTGTTTACCATGTTGTGTGCTTCTCGATAGTTCCTGTTTCGTTGCGATCGTGAGGATTCGTTCATCTACGCTTGGTTCGTCTTCGTAGCTTCTTCTTCTTCATGGACTCGTTCTTCTTCCTAGCGGGATTTCAGGCAAGATGACCGCTACCCTAGATCTCACTACTATCATTGCTATGCTAGTTGCTTCGTTCTACCGCTTTGGCTGCGCTACCTATCTTTTGCTCTTCAAGCCTCCCAATTTGCCATGTCAGCCTCTAACCTTTTGCACCCTTCCTAGCAAACCATTGCTTGGCTATGTTACCGCTTTGCTTAGCCCCTCTTATAGCGTTGTTAGTTGTAGGTGAAGTTGAAGATAACTCCATGGTGGACAGGATTTTGTTGGGATATCAAAATATCTCTTATTTAATTAATGCATCTATATATTTGGTAAAGGGTGGAAGGCTCGGCCTTATGCCTAGTGTTTTGTTCCACTCTTGCCGCCCTAGTTTCCGTCATACCGGTGTTATGTTCCCGGATTTTGCATTCCTTACTTGGTCCAGTGATTTATGGGACTCCCTCGATAGTTGGGAGTCCTGACAGAAGATAATTTACAGATCCAAACTTATGTGTCTCAACTGCAGCATCTGGGATCTCCCTGTACATATGAGCCATGGAGTTGTGATCCATCTTCTTCTTGGCATAGACATCCAAGTCATCTTCCTTCTCCTTTGGTGCATTGATCAGATTCGCCCATTGCTCAATAGTTGATTGGTACCTTGTACCTTCAGACATCCACACTATCTTGCCATCTGGATAGAAATGTGTTGTGGACTAGAATTGCATAATGAGCTCATCATTCCACTTTGTGAGCTTCTGCCCAACAAAGTCTGCAACTCCACAAGCACTGAAACTGTCATACACTCCAGGATAGTGTTCCTCATTTTCCTTCATGTTGGTCCAGTCGACCCACCTCATGTCACAAACTATAGGCTTGTTGTCCAACAAAACTGTCTCATAGAAATCCTGTTGTTCCTTAGTATGGAACCTGTAGTCAACAGTAGTCCTTCTCATGATAGCATAGGGATCATACAACCTCCACTGTCTGAGGCATGCATCCTTCCTCAGCTTCATGTTCTCAGCCACAGGATGAGCATCACTGTGGTCTGGAATCTTTGGCTTCAACTTTCTCAGAACATGCTCTTCATCTTCTTCTTCTTCAGCAACAGTCTCACGCACTGGGGCCTTGTTCTTCTCAGCAGCAGATATGTTTCTGGTATTCCTCTGTGGTGCAATCTTGGGCTTGGAGGCAGCTTTGGGTGCTTCTTTGGGATTTGATGATGCAGCCCCTGACCTAATAGCATCACCCATAAGCTTCTGAGCCTTGGGTGCTCGTGCAGAAACCTCTTCTTCCTCTTCCTCTTCCATCATGCAAGGCTTTCCAACAACTCTGGCCATGGTCTTCTTGACCCTTTCCTTCCTTTTCTTCCCTTCTGCAGCAGCCTCTTTGGGTTGAGATTCCAAAGGTACTTGAGTAGAGGCTCTGGCTTTAGACATGGGAGTTCTCTTTGCAGGTACTTTGGTCTTCATAACAGGCTTAATGGCAACAGCTGTGCCATTCTCCTTTTTGAGCACTTTCTTCTTGGAAGTGGCCTCATCCTCTACTGCCACACAATCTTCATCCTCAAATTCTGAGGTTTTCTTCTTTCTGGCCCTGGTGGCAGCTTTAGGCAAGTTGCTTGGGGTGCTCCTACTGCCCTCATCAGAGGTACTAGAGGGACTAGTGCCCTCACACATCTGAACCTGCTCCTCTTCCCTCTTCTAGCTGTCACTTTGATCAGACATGTTGCAAACACTGACTGCTGACCCAGTGAATAGATGTAGATGAGATAGAGTGGAGGAGCATCACAAAATACAAAGGTTTTTGCAAAAGAATGATTCAAAAACTTAGTTTTAGTTTTCCACAGAAAGCATTTCGGATCAACCGATTTGCAAACTCGGTGATACCGAAGCAGCTTTTGGAACCTAAACTAGTGAACTCGGTCGGACCGATTCACAGTTCGGTGGCACCGAGACTGCTAGGGTTTCACAAAGTCCTGAACTCGGTCTCACCGATTTGCAATTCTTGGTCAGACCGAGAATCACTTGTGCAATGGCATTCGCCAAATCGGTGGAACCGAGTTCTACAACTCGGTGGGTCCGAGATGGTTTCGGCGGAAACCTAACCCTAAATTTTCAATTCACTTCTAATCTAAGGATTGTTTTGACTGGATAGAGTCGTTTCAAACGTGGCAAGAATCATGATGAACACAATGTGCCAGGAATCGGACGGGGATAGCACTGTGATCGAGTCCATACCCTAGCTTGGCGATGAACTCGCTACGGCGGCAACGGCGGGGGTGAATTTCGTTGACGGCGGCGGAGACCAGTGACTGGAGGCGGCTGGCAACAAGGAGGATGATTCGGAGACCCTGGAGGCAGAGCGAGCTATGCGCGGGCGAAGGGGTTTGGAGAAAGTTTCCAAATTTTTGTCCGTGAGTATATATAGCCCGAACCTGTCGGTGTGACTGAGTGGAACAACTCGGTGGCACCAAGATGCATAAATGTTGACAGTTACAGCAACTCGGTGTGACCGAAGTGTTCAAGTTGGTTGCACCGAGATTGAAAACCTAGATCGACTTACTGATCTTGGTATGACCGAAATGGAAGAATCGGTCAGACCGAAACGCACAAAGTTGTTTCGGAAGTTTAAGTCTATGACGAATCGGGGACTCCGAGTGCTGCTCACACAGAGTGGTTCGAATCTGACTTGATCAAATTTTGTGATGTAGCATGAATAGAGTTTGAGACAAGAAAAGCATAGATGGCTAGATAAGGTTCTTAGGCATTCTTGTCCATCCACTTGGCAAAAGAAAAAGAAACCAATCAATCAAAGCAACAAATGGATGTCCTTGAATGAGTAAAATATGCATCCAACATGCTCACACAATAAAATGGCAAATGAAATATGTGGCAAAGCATGCACAACCAATTCTAGCATCTATCAAACAATTGGCGATGACTAGGTCATCTATATATGAGTATATTGACTTAGGAGTCAAATAATAACATTTGATCATAGGTCATACTCATCGTTTAAGCTCAAGTGGGGTTACCACTTTTACATAATGCATTGATGTGTTCACACCATTAGAGTTGCTTTGACTCAATTCTTAGAGTTAAGCTCCCCCTATATGTGAGATCCCCCCTTAGAGGGATAAACTAACCTTGGGTTTTGTCGATGATGACTTCATGTAGGTGTTGAAGATGTGGATGCTCAACGTTGATGTAGATCATTTGGAGCAATCCCTTGGAGTGAGTTGCACTTTCAATACCTTGTCCCTTATCTTACCAACAAGAGGGTTTGCGACTCGTTGAACTAGTGCAAGATGTGGAAGTTGATTGCACTTGTTGTTGCCAAAATTATATGAGTGAAATATGTTGGCAGAGTCACCCTCAAGAACTCTCTAGTTCTTCTTCTTCGGGATCCACATCATCTTGATGGGAATCCTTGGAGTTGTAGTTGTACTTGATGAAGTAGAACTTGACGTAGTCTTGGGAACCCACTTGACCAAGGCCTTAGGAGCTTCTTCAAATGCATCAATCTCCTCTTGAAGCTTATCCTTGCCTTTTTGCTTGTGGTCTTGTGGTGGAAGATCATGTTGAGCTTGTGTTCCCTTGAAGGAAGTAGGATCATACTTCTCTTGTTGAGGAACAAACTTCGTATTGGGATATTGATCTTCTCTCCACTCAACTCCATTGGCATTGAACTTTCGTTCAAAACCAACACCTTGGTTCTTCCGGTGCCTTCCTTGCTTGCGTACAATTTCCTCAAATTGCTTACTCCCGGCAAGGCTCTTGTAAACACATTTCTCTACAATTCCCTTCGATAAGCTATTTTCTTGCTCAAGTGTAACTTGGCTAAGAGAATCATTAGTGGAATCAAGAGAACTACTAGAAGCAACAACATTGGATTTAGCATGATTATTGTTACTACTAGAGGAAGAATCCTTCTTGTTCTTGTTAATGGACTTGACTTGAGGCATGTAAGTAGATAAGAGTAAACGCTTGGCAATGTACGAAGAGCTTTTCTTACGCAGATCATCATTGATTGCCTTTAAGAACTCATGCTCTTGCTCAAGGTTGAGCTTTTCAAAGCATAACTTCTCATGTGTCCTTAAAAGTTCTCAATGATCTTCCAAGATAGTTTCATGAGCTAACTTAAGAGTGTTTAGTTCTTTAGTTAGAAGCTCAATCTTCTCCTTATCATTGTCATTCGTTTTATCTTGATTAGCATGATTAATTGATGTTTCATCATAGTATTCATCACTAGAGTTGTCAACAAGTAAATCATCATCACCTAACAAGACATCTTCATCACTATTGAAATCAACATACTCGGGATGTGTTACCTTTGAGCCTTTAGCCATGAAGCATCTTCCAAGTCCTTCATTTGGTGAATCATATACGTCGTAGGAGTTGGTTGACACAAGTGCTAGACCGGCAACACCTTCATCTTGAGTATATTCGGAGTTGGAGTGATAGCTTCTCTCAGAGTGATTGTCGGAGTCGGAGCCAGATACCCATTCACCAACATGAGCTTGACGTCTTCGTTTTGTGTAGCTCCTTGATGATTTGTCCTTCCTTTCCGAATCCTTGCTTCTCCGGGATGTTCTTCTTCGTTCATAACGATCATCTCTACTCCTCCTCTCTCTTGGTGATGATTCTTCTCTTCTACATCTCCTCTTGGGTGATTCTTCTCTTCTTTTGTGGGGTGTCGTACACTCATTGGAATAGTGTTCGGGTCTCCCACAATTGTAGCAATTGCGCTCTCGACTAGAAGATCTTTTGTCATTGTAGGACCTTTGCTTGGAGCTTTTTTCTTTGCTTCTACTCTTGTAGAACTTGTTGAAGTTCTTCACCATTAAGCTCAATTCTTCATTGAAGGTTTGTTTCTCACTTGATGATGTGGGGGCTTCACATGAGGCTTTGTAAGCACCACTTGATTTGTTGTGAAGTTCCTCCTTATCCTTGAGTGACATCTCATGAGCAACAATTCTTCCAATGACTTTCGTTGGCTTGAGATCTTTGTAATTGGGCATCATTTGGATCAATGTGCACACGGTATCATATTTTCCGTCCAAAGCTCTTAGGATCTTCTTGGTGATGAATTTGTCGGTCATCTCTTCAGTTCCTAAGCCGGCAATCTCATTTGTGATAAGAGTAAGCCTAGAGTACATTTCAGCGACACCTTCACCATCCTTCATTTTGAACTTGTCAAGTTGACATTGGAGCACATCCAACTTGGATTCCTTGACGGAGTCGGTACCTTCATGCATATCAATCAAAGTATCCCAAATTTCCTTTGCACTCTCAAGATGGCTGATTTTGTTGAATTCTTTGGGGCACAATCCGTTGAAGAGGATATCACAAGCTTGAGCGTTGTATTGAAGCATCTTCTACTCTTCCGCACTAGCTTCACGGTTTGGTTCTCTCCCATCAAATAATTCACCTTGCAAGCCAATACACACAATAGCCCAAACGGAGGGGTCATGTCCAAGAATATGCATTTTCATCTTATGCTTCCAACTAGCAAAAGCTATGGAAATAATTTCCCTCGGTGATAATTTCCCATCAAAGTAAGGACCTCTACAGTGACAATTTCCCTCGATAGACGCCATACTCTCCTAGGTTGTGAAACCAAGGCTATGATCACCAAAAGCTATGGAAATCAAAACAAATGGAGACCAAAGCTCTGATACCACTTGTAGGATTGAAAGTATGTCTAGAGGGGGGGTGATTAGACTACTTGACCAAATAAAAAGTTATCCTTTTCCCAATTTTAGTCTTTGGCAGATTTTAGCTATCTTAGCACAAGTCAAGCAATCTTAACACAATTCAAGAAAGCATGCAAAGAGTATATGAGCAGCGGAAAGTAAAGCATGCAAATTGCAAGAATGTAAAGGGAAGGGTTTGGAGATTTCAAACGCAATTTGGAGACACGGTGATTTTTGAGTCGTGGTTCCGATAGGTGGTGCTATCGTACATCCACGTTGATGGAGACTTCGACCTACAAAGGGTAACGGTTGCGCGAGTCCACGGAGGGCTCCACCCACAAAGGGTCCACGAAGAAGCAACCTTGTCTATCCCACCATGGCCGTCGCCCACGAAGGACTTGCCTCACTAGCGATAGATCTTCACGAAGTAGGCAATCTCCTTGCCCTTACAAACTCCTTGGTTCAACTCCACAATCTTGTCGGAGGCTCCCAAGTGACACCTAGGCAATCTAGGAGACACCACTCTCCAAGAAGAAACAAATGGTGTGTTGATGATGAACTCCTTGCTCTTGTGCTTCAAATGATAGTCTGCCCAACACTCAACTCTCTCTCACAGGATTTGGATTTGGTGGAAAGAAGATTTGAGTGGAAAGCAACTTGGGGAAGGCTAGAGATCAAGATTCATATGGTAGGAATGGAATATCTTGGCCTCAACACATGAGTAGGTGGTTCCTTCTCAAAATCAGCAAGTTGGAAGTCTAGGTTTGTTCTGATGGCTCTCTCCACGAATGAAGAGGAGGTGGAGGGGTATATATAGCCTCCACACAAAATCTAACCATTACACACAACTTGCCAAACTCGGTGGGACCGAATTGGTAAACTCGGTCGGACCGATTTATCAAATCTAGTGGCCGTTAGGATTTTCGGTGGGACCGACATGCAACTCGGTAGGACCGATATCGTTAGGGTTAGGGCACAACGTAATCTCGGTGGGATCGATTACACAAACTCGGTGAGACCAATTTTGGTAATAAGCTAACCAGAGAGTTGGTCAGGTAAACTCGGTGGGACCGGTTCGCTCATTTCGGTGGGGCCGAAATGTTACGAAAAGGAAACAGGGAGTTTACATTGCAATCTCGGTGGGACCGATCTCTCATCTCGGTGGTACCGAAACGTTACGAAGGGAAACTGAGAGATTACAACCCCATCTCGGTGAGACTGAGAGCCCTATGGGTGAGACCGATTTGCCTAGGGTTTGTGGCAGTGGCTATGACATCTGAACTCGGTGGCGCCGGGTAGAAAGAATCAGTGGGGCCGAGTTTGACTTTTGGTTTAGGTCATATGTGGATATGAGAAAGTAGTTGAGGGTTTTGGAGCATATCACTAAGCACTGTGGAGCAAGAAACTCATTAAGCAACACCTCATCCCTCCTTGATAGTATTGGCTTTTCCTATAGACTCAATGTGATCTTGGATCACTAAAATATAAAATGTAGAGTCTTGAGCTTTTGAGCTTGAGCCAATCCTTTTATCCTTAGCATTTTGAGGGATCCACTTTTCTCATCCATGCCATGCCATTCATTGAGCTTTTCCTGAAATATTCATCTTGGAATGATGTTAGCTCAATGAGCTATATGTTGTTAGGAATTACCAATACCACCTAGGGATAGTTCCACTTTCAGTGGCCCCCTCCACAGTTACACACCTCGGTCACCCTTCTTAGTGCTTAGGCGAAGCCGTGTGCCGGTAAATTCATCATCACCGTCACCACGCCGTCGTGCTGATGAAACTCTCCCTCGGCCTCAATTGGATCAAGAGTACGAGGGACGTCCCCGAGATGAACGTGTGCTGAACGCAGATGTGCTATACGTTCGGTGCTTGGATCGGTTGGATCATGAAGACGTTCGACTACATCAACCGCGTTAACTAAACGCTTCCGCTCTCGGTCTACGAGGGTACGTGGACACACTCTCACCTCTTTTTGCTATGCATCACATAGATAGATCTTGCGCGATCGTAGGATTTTTTTGAAATTACCGCATTACCCAACAATTCCGGCTGATCTAGTTGATA
Organism: Aegilops speltoides; assembly: GCA_021437245.1. NCBI lineage: Eukaryota > Viridiplantae > Streptophyta > Magnoliopsida > Poales > Poaceae > Aegilops > Aegilops speltoides. The sequence continues at coordinate 270,355,286 of CM038147.1, forward strand.
ACCACTTGGCCATGGGTGAGAGTTGAGCCATCATGTGTGTCAAGCACTTCGCAGTCGGATTATGCAAGTGTTTGGCCAAGAGCATTTGAGATCTCCCAATGCTAAAGACGCGCAAGGCTTTTGGAGGTTTAGAAATCTCGCGGGTTCCCAGTGATGGAAATATGCAGTTGTTATTTTATGTTTCCTTATTCATGATAAATGTTTATTATTCATGCTAGAATTCTATTAACCAAAACATTGATACATGTGTGGATACATAGACAAAAACACTGTGTCCCTAGTAAGCCGCTACTAGACTAGCTCGTTAATCAAAGATGGTTAAGTTTCCAAACCATAGACACGTGTTGTCATTTGATGAACGGGATCACATCATTAGGAGAATGATGTGGTGGACAAGACCCACTTGCTAGCATATCATTATGATCGTTTAGTTTTATTGTTGTTCCTTTCTTCATGTCATATACATATTCCTTTGACTATGAGCTTATGCAACTCCCGGATACCGGAGGAATACCTTGTGTGCTATCAAACGTCACAACGTAACTGGGTGGTTAAAAAGATGCTCTACAAGTATCAATGAAGGTGTTTGTTGGGTTGGCATAGATCAAGATTAGGATTTGTCACTCCGAGTATCGGAGAGGTATCTCTGGGCCCTGTCGGTATTACACATCATAAGAAGCCTTGCAAGCCAAGTGACTAATGAGTTAGTTGCGGGATGATGTATTACGGAACGAGTAAAGAGACTTTCCGGTAACGAGATTGAACTAGGTACGAAGGTACCAATGATTGAATCTCGGGCAAGTAACATACCGATGACAAAGGGAATAACGTATGTTGTCATTATGGTTCGATCGATAAAGTTCTTTGTAGAATATGTAGGAGCCAATATGAGCATCTAGGTTCCCCTATTGATTATTGACCGAAGAGGTGTCTCGGTCATGTCTACATAGTTCTCAAAGCCGTAGGGTCCGCACGCTTAATGTTTTATGACGATGAGATGACGGACATGACGAGGTGTCTCAAAATGGTCGAGAGGTAAAGATTGATATATATGATGATAGTATTCGGATACCGGAAGTGTTCCGAGTAGTATCGGGTATTTATCGGAGTAGCGGGGGTTTACCGGAACCCCCTGGGGGGAATAATGGGTCATATGGGCCATAGGAGGGGAGCACACCAGCCTACAAGGGGTGGCGCCCCCCCTAAGGAAGGAGGCCAAATAGGAGAAGGAGGAGGGGGTTCGGCCCCCCTTGAAAGGATCGAGAAGAGGTGTCTAGAGGGGGGTGATTAGACACTTCTTCTCGATCCTTTCAATTGGTATTAGAGCTTTGGTCTCCATTGCTTTGGTTTAAACACCATTGGAGGAAGATGGATGAGTCTACTTTGGGGAGTCTTAGATATAGAGTGCCTATACTTGATGGAGAGTACTTTCATGAGTGAAAAAATGATATGCTTGTGATTTTCAATGATTATCATTTGAACAAGTACATTACTAGCCCTTGTGCACCTCATGTTGATCCTATGCGTCCTACCCTTGATGAGTCAATTGACATGATTCGCAATCTTAGAACTGTTAATCATATCACTAGAGATTTGCCTCAAAACTTGATAGGTTGCTTGCCTACTCTTAAGTGTGCCTACACTATATGGAAATTTCTTGAGGAACGATTTCCAAATTATTCCTTGCAAAATCTAGATGAGATTCTTCATAAGTCTATTACCTTGAGTAAGATGAATTCCAATGATCTAAGTTTGGTGATTGTCTATTTGAGCTAACAAATCTTATGCGTGCCAAAGGAGATGTTGGAATTATTAGCAATATTATTTCCGAAGCTATTAGAATTCACAAAGAAGATCATTGTCAAACTCATTCTGTCGGCGTTCTGGGAACGGGGGTCCACAGACTTGCCTGCCTGCGGCCTGCGGCGTGGCTCAAGTGGGGGCCCAGTGCGGCCCAGCTTCATCAGCTCAAGCTCAAGACCCTCGCGAGGGGTCGAGCCTCACGGGGCGGACGACAGGAAGCTTCCTCTAGAGCAGCCTCATCAGGCGGGCTCGTGAGGAGGCGGAGAGATCAAGGCAGCGTACCTTGCGAGGTGCCCGTGACGCAAGCCATGACGATCGAGACCAGGCAGGCGCCGGCCTGTGTAGTGTCCTTGTTTCCCCTTCGGTGTAAAGGGGACAAGCACAGGCCAAGGCATCAGGCAAAGGTTACCGTTTCGGTGCAACAAGACCAAGACCAGCAGAATGGTAGGATGGAGGTCACCATGGAGCCCAGGACGGCATCACCGTCAGAGTCTTTGGCAGTTGAGGACCAACTTTAGTCAGGATAAGTGTACTAGATCTTCCCGTTCAAAATGGTCAATTGTTGGCGCCCTTCCCGCTCATTTTTTGGGAAAAGGCCCAGGGCCTCCCTCTATAAATAGAGCTAGCCACCACAGAGAAGGGGGGATCCAGATTTTGGGGTAGACTAGAGAGAGAGAAGCGACTGAACTCACCCAAGCAGTTCATCACACCAGCTCAAGAACAGCCCCTCACAAGGCCATTCTCCCTCTGTATCGTTCATCATCAGCACCTGAGGCAATCCACCACACCACACACTGGAGTAGGGTATTACACCACAATGGTGGCCTGAACCAGTATAAACCTCGTGTACTTTGTGTGTTCTTCTTTCTAGCCTAGATTCCTTGCGAGGCTTCGACACGTGAGTTGGTAGGGGAAATATCTTTGTGCGCACCCCAGAGCTCGAACCTCAAGGGTCTACCGGAACCCGAAACCCGACATTTGGCACGCCAGGTAGGGGTGCGCAGGAATCCTTCTTCTGCCGCCTCGAGTTCCGTCGCCTCGCTGTTCTGATATCAAGCGACCCGACTGCCAACGCCGACCGCTGGGCGGTGTGGCCCGCCCATCTTGTCTTTGCCGCCCAGGCAACCTCAACCTTGCACTCAGTAGCTCGGCCCGCAGGCATGCGCGGGCGCGGCGACGCGACAACGCCGCCGCCCTCACACCGCGGCAGGTGCGGTCAGCAGCAAGAACCTCAAGCCACGCTGCAGCCACAGCGCCGCACACCCGATGGGAGCAGGCGAACTCAAGGGCCACGCTCATGATGGCCCGAGAGCTGCTATGGTGCCGGTTGCTAGAGGGCGGCCGCAACGTGTTGTTAGAGCGAGTGGCCGAGCTCCTAGACGCCGCCGCCTCGGGAGCACCTCCTTTTTGCGTCCAGCTGCCACCCCAGATCCAGGGCGGCCCCATACTTGCCCACGCGACTCCAAGCGGACTCCAGGGCCTGCTCAACGCCAACCCGGCCATCAGCATCGGACGACAAGTCGCGCCGGCCCCATCTCCGGCCGGCAAAGGAGTGGACACCGCGACCTTCGGCCTCGGGGGCGACCACGCCACCACCCACAAGTTAGCGCTCCAGGCCGGACTGCATGGCGCGTGGGGCACTACAGCAAGGCCCACGGGGCGGTGGCCCCGGAAGCTTATGTGCCCCACATGGTGGATCAAGAGTGCGCATGTCGGTGTACTAAAGTAGGGGTACCTTAGTACCCCGAACTTGTGCACGGACAGTCGCAGCGTCCTGCGGCAAGGCTTGCCGGGCGTCCGCCAAGATCCTTCGTCATTCCTATTTTACTGCCATTCAAGAACAAAGTGTTAACTGAGAAGACAAGGCCCCGGCAAGAGGAGCTTGCCGGGAAGGACAAGACCCGGCAAGAGGAGCTTGCCGGGAAGGCCAACCAAGGCATGTCAAGAGACTTGTCGCGACGCGCCGCGCGTCCCGGCAAGACCCGGCGAGCAACAAGCTCGCGGGTGCAACAATGCAGCGACCATGGCAAGACGCTTGCCACGGCGAAGCCATCACTCTGCATCCACGCTCCAGCACATCCGACGACGTGTCGCCACAGGATCGCTCCTGGTGCACGTGGCGGGTAGCTGTGAAGCCCAGCAGTGCGAGGTGGCAAGTGAAGATGACTAGGAGGCCATCGTGGCGATCGGTGGCGCCCCTAACGGTCGCTTCCGCCTTTGTTGAGCGACGGACGGACATTAAATGCCCTTGTCCCTTCCGCCGAGTTAGGTAGGGGCATGTTGATAGCGGTTGTACCAACCGCGTTTTACCTTTTTACCCCTCTCTGCGTTGCCACCTGTCGGTGACCCCTTTAGACTATAAAAAGGAGGCCCATGCGCACGTAGAAGGGGTTCGACCCATTCGAGACGACAACACACCCACACTCTCAAGCAAGAACAAATACAAACACAAAGCAGCAGTAGGAGTTTTATCTCTCCGGAGAGCTCCGAAGCTGGGTAAAATCCCTCGCGTGCGCGACCTCGATCTGCTCTTCGTGCGCCCTCTGCTCCCTGCCGGACCGAGAAGGGGCCCTGCCCCATAGGTGTTCGTTCCCCACGACAGCGCACTAGAAGAAGACCATGGCTCGTTCCTCAGGCCAGGCTGGGGTGAGGAGGCGCCAGAAGCTGAGCTCTTTCAGGAACCTCAAGGGAGCCTCGACAACCTCGCTAGTGGCAGCAACTATCGGGTACCGCTAATTCCTCAAGAGCAAGCTTATGCTAACCATGGGTCATAGGAGGTACAGAGTCACCACAGCAGATGGCTGCCCCAATGCTGCAGCCTCCTACCCCTCAGGAGGAGGGCGCCGGGGGCTGTAGTAGAGGGGCCGAGATCCGGGTTCGCCCTCTCGGCGCTCGGAGCAAGGCGTTCTCAGGAGGTAGGCCCTCTGTCGGGGAGGTGCCTCAGGACCTGCCCCCGGCAGAGGACTCGTGGTCGTCGGGGGAACCGATGGCGATCGCTCTACCCCATTGGCGTCGTCTTTGGTCTCCGGCCGCCGTCAATGGCGGTAGAGTGTGGCGCAAGGCGGGGCCCTCGTCTAGCGATATGAAGCAAGGCCGGTACCAGTGAAGAAGGCCCAGCGCCTATGAAGCTCGCCGCCCGTGACACTCTCACGTAATAATGAGTGGGGTGTACATGCCCTGGAGTCTCCGGAGAGCCGCCCTCGGGCCTCGGGGGCTCCCGCCCATGCCCAGTGGCAGCACTTAGCTCCGCGCTGGTGAGAAGACGTCGAAGACTAGACTAGGTGCCAGACGCGGCTTTTTGCCTTTTGCCTTTTCCTCTGTTGTCAAGGTTCTTCGATTCGAATTTAAGTTGGATTTGAGCTTGAACCTTGCGTTTGTTTGTGGAAGGGGTGTTTAGTCTCGTTCGAGCAATCTCTCATGTTCTGGTTTCGGCTTTGCATCCAAAGTTAGCATCAACCGCCTCCCCTCCTGAGCCCCTCGCGAGCCGGGTCGGGCCAAGCACGTCTATAACCTGGACCGTTGTCGCCGCACCCTCTCCGGAGGTTCTCATCACAGGATCAATGGGTTCACCCAGAAGACACTTGAGGGGCCGCGGATCCCACAGGCCCGCTCGGGACTCATCAGGGTCAAAAGGTAAACAAGTCAGCTGACCCGTCGCCGGGCCAGTAGCCCGGCATAAGCTCACACGCGGCATTATGCTTACAAGCATACCGATCGCAAACCTTTACATGAGGGGCTCTCCCTCCCAAAATGCTCTTACAATCTTCAAGGCCGAGCCCGAACCTTCTTCATCAGGTAAACAGCAGCGCGACATCTTGTCGATCGGACATATCACTCATCGTCTTTCAGGCGCCCGAGGTGTCGCTGGCCATCGACATCATCACCGCCACCGCCATCACCTCCATTAACGCCAGGCTCGTCCGCAACGCCGACTTCATCGGCGGCCACGATCATGCCATCGTCATCAGATGTGAAGGCCCTGACGATGGCATCCACGTTGTCTTCCACCCATTGCGCCAGGTCGCCCCGAATGGCTATGGGCACAGGTGCGATGGCGGCATTGAAATCAAAGTGGGGGTGCCTGTCCTGTAGATAGCTGAAGACATGGGAGAAGGCACGCCCAAGCAAGGCTCGGCTCCTCTCCTCGACAAGCCAACGGGCCCAGTCAGAGCGGGTCTCCAGCCGTGTCACCACATCTGTGAAGAACTGGAGGTTGCTAGCATAGTTGGTCACACGAGGCTCAGCAACAGCCGCCTCGCAAATGTTGCCCAGGGCCGTATTGGCCCTTTCCCTGAGCGTCTGGAGCATGGGGGCATGCTCATGCTCCAGAGTCTGCCGCTGCCGGATCTCGTCCTCATTCCGCCGCGCGACGGCCTCGGCGCCATCAACCCTCTATTAGAGAAGAAGCAGCTCGGCGCGGGAAGAGGCCAGCTCCGCCTGTGCTGCGCCGAGGGCGGCTACGGAGGAGTCCGCGCTCTGTGTCACTTCAGCCAGCCTAGCCTTGAGGGCCGCTGTCGGTGTCAAAACTGGCGGATCTCGGGTAGGGGGTCCCGAACTGTGTGTCTAGGCGGATGGTAACAGGAGACAAGGGACACGATGTTTTTACCCAGGTTCGGGCCCTCTCGATGGAGGTAAAACCCTACTCGTGCTTGATTGATATTGATGATATGGTTAGTACATGAGTAGATCTACCACGAGATCAGAGAGGCTAAACCCTAGAAGCTAGCCTATGGTATGATTGTTGTTCGTCCTATGGACTAAAACCCTCCGGTTTATATAGGCACCGAAGAGGGTTAGGGTTACACAGAGTCGGTTACAATGGTAGGATATCTACATATCCGTATCGCCAAGCTTGGCTTCCACGCCAAGGAAAGTCCCATCTGGACACGGGACGAAGTCTTCAATCTTGTATCTTCATAGTCCAGGAGTCTGGCCGAAGATGATAGTTCGCTATCCGGACACCCCTAGTCCGGGACTCCTCAAGAGTCCTCGAACCAGGCTTCAATGACGACGAGTTGGCGCGCATATTATCTTCGACATTGCAAGGCGGGTTCCTCCTCCGAATACTTCATAGAAGATTTTGAACACAAGGATAGTGTCCGCTCGCAAAATAAGTTCCACATACCACCGTAGAGAGAATAATATTTACACAAATTCAATCACGACGTATTCCGTGGCATGACATCACACCATGGCCAAGCCTTTATTGAATCATTTTACTATTCCACCTCAGTAGCGTTTAGCGAGGCGGTTTCTTGGCACGCCTTGTCAAAGAGATCGTGTCCCTTATTCCGGGATTCTCATCAATACAAAGTGCAGAACCCAACGCGCCATTGATTACTGGCGCTTGGGAGATAAGCGAGTTTTACCAGGCTGGTGGGGACGCATAGTTTCGTCCGCCCATATAAGCGGATAAGGATCCACCTTTTTACCTACGCCTTCTTCCTCCTTTGCTTATCCATTTCCGCGCACTCGAGCTCCAGCGCCCAAGTCCGCACATCTCACCTCAACCTTCCCCAGCCATGTCCGGAGCGGGAGGCAAGTGGATGGCCTCCTCCGTCACGGAGGGGCACATCAAGAGGCTGCGGAAGGCCGGATACTTGTCCAGCGACATCGCGCATCGGCTCCCCGACAAGGGGCATCTCATCCCCACCCCTGGGCCCCATGAGAGGTGGTTTTCCTCACCCACTTCCTCCGCGGACTAGGTTTTCCACTTCACCAATTTGTCCGGGGCTCATGTTCTACTACGGCCTGGATTTCCACAATCTGGCCCCGAATTTCGTCCTCAACATCTCGGTGTTCATCGTCGTGTGCGAGGCCTTCCTCTGCATCAAGCCCCACTTCGGCTTATGGCTAAAGACCTTCAATGTCAAGCCGAAGGAAGTGGGTGGCCAGCAGGCGGAGTGTGGAGTCTCCATGGTGGGCAAGATGCCCAATGTTATATGGCTCGAGGGCTCCTTCGTGGAAACCATCAAAGGGTGGCAATCGGGGTGGTTCTACATCACCGAGCCACGTGACCCTAAATGGGCAGTGGACCTCGAGTTCCGATTTGGCATCCCCACACGGCTCACCTCCTGGAAAGAGAAGGGCCTGACATGGGGTAATTCAGAAGAGCTGACCGGACTCCAAACGTGCGTCCAAAACCTTGTGAACAAGGTGATCAAGCTCGTCAACGTAGTCCAGGTCATGCTCATCCGCCAGATCCTCCCGTGCCAACAACGGGCCTGCAACTTGTGGGAGTTTGATCCGGCACAGCACCAAACCTTGAGCAGGCTCTTCGACACTACGTACGAAAATGCCTGGAAGGTGTTGTTCAAAGGCGCCGAGGCTCCGTGATCCGCCACCAAGATCGCATGGATTCAGCTCGCAGCGTCAAGCGGCGAGGTAAGCTATTTTACCCTTTACAGGACACTTATTTTCCATAGTTTGACTCTATGCGGGATCTAAACTCCCTTACCTTTGACAGGCCTGGCAGAAGAAGTCCGGGAAGGTTAACTATCCGGCTCCCTTGCTAGAAGACCCAACAGACGCCCGATTGACGGGGCTGCTAGTTCCGGCACCTCACGTGGTGCCGGAGAAGAAGGCCAAGAAGAAGGCCATGGGAACTCGAAAGAGTTCCCAGCGCCAGGTGTCGTCGAACTCATTGTCCGACGACTCCGAGGCGGACTCCTCATGCGAAGGCGAGGAGGAGGAAAAAGAGGCCTCTCCCCCAGCGGGGAGAGAGAAGAAAAGGAAGGCCGCCCCAACGGGGGAGGCCAAAGGGTCTAAGAAGGGAAGGACCCTCCCTCCGGACTACTCTACCAACGCCGACGACGGCGAAGAGGAGTGCCCACCGAGGACTAAGCCCCTGGCGACATCGTAAGTGTCCGGATACCAGAATAACTCATGGCGTTTCGTTTGTCGTACAGAATCTCCTAACGCCGAACATAACCCTGCAGCCCGCCCAAGGACGGGCTCGACACTTCAACGAGCGGCTCCCTGGCATCGTCGGACGTGAATAGCACTTCACTTCCGGCCGTCTCCTATCCTCGTGATGCGGATGACGCCGAGGTGGGGTCCCAAAAGGGGCCCAGCCAGGAGGAGGAGGTCCTGGAGGTGCCGCAAGGCAACCTCCCGGACTTTGGGCGCAAGGGGGATCAAACGCCGAAGGGTTCTGAGTCCGGTCCTGGGCCGGACTCCGCACCGGAACCTTTAGTGGTTCCGGAGCCCGGCAGGCGGCCCCTTCGTAAGAAGGGCGAGACTGCGACACCGGTGACCTCTGTCCAACCGGACACTACTAGGGAAAAGCCTATACACAGAATCTTATCAGCAGCGCGCTTCAAAATAACTCGCTGCTGCTAACTAGCAGTAGGGTGCACAGACGAAACTCACTGCTGAAACAAATATAGCAGTAGCGCGTCCTCTCAAATACGCGCTGCTGCCATAATTCCCACGAGGCCGCCGCGAGGCTAGTTATAGCAGCAACGCATTATAGCGACGCGAGCTACTGCTACGTAGCATAGTAGCAGCGCATTTCTCAGATAAGCGCTACTGCTAAGTTTCCTACAAAACTTTAGTCCCACCTCGCTCCATGAAGAGAGTTTCTACCACCTTAAATATGTTACTTCTCAAACTTTGACAAGCACTTGATCTTCATTGAACTCTATGTGTAGAATTTTTGGCTGCAATATGAGTCTTCACCTGTTCCTAAACCGGTGAGGACTCATATTGACAAATCAGATTGTACACAAAAAGATCGTTGATGATCAATGTATTTTTGATATATTGAACAAAGTCTATTTTTACATGCTGACACGTAGTAGTAGCGCTTTATTGTGAAAGGCGCTGCTGCTAGATAGCTTAGCAGTAGCATCTTTTCCTAAAGCGCACTACTGCTAAGCCATTCATCTCCCCATCTCCTCTATTCCCATCCACTCACACAGCCACTCAATCCTCTCCGTCTGCGCCGCGCGCCGTCACCTCCTCCTCCTTGCTGGACTCGGTACCGGCCTCCTCCTCCGTCCTCCCTCTCCACTCGCAGCTGGCCGGCCCCTCCTCGCTCCGCCTTCCTCCTCCGTCCTCCCTCAACTGGCCGCGCCGGCCGGCCCCTCCTCGCTCTGCCTTCCTCCTCCATCCTACTCTCTTCTCCCTCCTAAAGTCGCCCCTTCTTCTCCCACCTGCTCATATGCAACATTTTGATTTAGTTGATATAATTTAGTTGATTTAGTAGGCTAGTTGATTTAGTTGACTTAGAACATTTTGATTTAGTTGATTTAGTAGGCTAATTCATTTAGTTGATTTAGTTGACTTAGAACATTTTGATTTAGTTGATTTAGTAGGCTAGTTCATTTAGTTGATTTAGAACATTTTGATTTAGTTGATTTAGTAGGCTAGTTGATTTAGTTGATTAGAACATTTTGATTTAGTTGATTTAGTAGGCTAGTTGATTTAGTTGACTTAGAACATTTTGATTTAGTTGATTTAGTAGGCTAGTTCATATGCAACATTTTGATTTAGTTGCTATGATTTAGTTGATTTAGTAGGCTAGTTGATTTAGTTCACTTAGAACATTTTGATTTAGTTGATCGTTAATCCTTTTCTCATATTGCTTTAGAAAAAATGGCGCCACCACCACCACCACTATGTCGACTGTGCAAGTCAAGATGTGCCAGCAGCCTTGCAACTGGCAAGCTGTTCAACATCTACTTCAACCGAGTTTTTGTCATGCGGTAAGAAATTAGATGAAATGTAATAACTATTTTATTTTTAGTGTTGGCATTACTGCATTGTGTCATTTTGCTTATTTTACAGATCGTCCCATGCAATGTGAGGTTGAAATTCAACAAGTCGACAGGAGACACTTTGTGACATTTGAGGCTCCTGGGGGGCCGTACACTATGGAGGTCGAGAAAGGACACAATATGTCGCAGATTGGAGGAGATGGATGGGCCCGTTTCATCGCTCGCATGCGTCTTACTGGTGGTGAGTTGATCAGCTTCTCCTTCCGAGCAGAAAGACCCAAGCTAGCTGTCATTTATCTCAACCTGGTGGAAGATGATGAAGATGACGAAGATGATGAAGATGATGAAGATAATGAGAACCCACTCGATGAAGATGATGAGGACCCACTTCATGAAGCCATCGTAGCTCAAAGAACAAGGCTGAGTGAGGAGGAGGTGTCCAACCTATGGGACATAATTCCGCCACGTGCTGACTTTGTCGGGGTGCCATTCGTGACCCGCTTGACAAATACCATGGTTGATCGACATGATATGGTATGTTATACTTACAAATGCAAATTATCCGATGAATTACTTAGCGTACAGTCCAATGATATGGTATGTTGTGTGGAATCTAGTCGATGATATGTTTTAGTGGAGAGTTCGATCACATGCTTATTAGTGTAGAATCTAAGGAAACTATTAATAGTGTAGATAATCCATATGTACTTATTTGCGAGGCTATTTATTAATTGATAGGTTTTTCTTATTCAGAAATTGGCAAAGAGCATATCTGTGAGTTATGGTATCGAGCCTGATGAAGAAGGCTCAGCTGGACTACGCCTTACTGCAAGGGGCTCCATCACAACCTGTACTTACCGCGTGGACACGGACGGTCGCACACACTTAAACTCGATTGGGTGGAAGAAATTCCTCGATGGCAAGGATCTTCGTGTTGGACAGGCTATCCTAATTACTATCAGGAACACCAACCGCCCAGGCTTGAGGATGATTATTGCCTTTGATATCATCTAGAACTACATATGTGTGTGTGTGTGTGTGGCTATATCATCTAGAACTACATATGTGTGTGTGGCTATATCATCTAGAACTACATATGATGATCATCATCGATATCATCTAGAACTACATAAGATGATGGTCATTGATATGACCTTGTACTGCTTGAGGATGCATGTTGACTATGCATGAAATTGTTATCTAGTACTCCCTTCGTTCCAAATTACTCGTCGTGGTTTGAACTAAAACCACAACGAGTAATTTGGAACCAAGGGAGTACTACCTAGTAATGGTTTATGAATTTGATATCTACTAGCAGTACCTAGTATCTAGTATCTGAAAGGGAAACTGAAAGGGAAAGGGGTAATGGGAAAATTATGAAAGATATAGCAGTAGCAAGGGATGGCGAAATCACTACAGCTAGTTAATAGTAGCATGTTCCTAAAAAGCGTTGATGATATCGTCAACAGTAGTAGCGCGGGTTAGGGCCGCGCTACTACTATGAGTTAGCTGTAGCGCCTTATTAGTACCGCGGCCACCCGCGCTGCTGCTAGCCTCAAAACCCGCGCTACTACTAGGGTTTTCCCTAGTAGTGGGAGGCACCGGATAATGTGCTGGAGGCGCTTAATGGCACCTCCATCGATGGGGAGCACCGCACTGTTATGAGTGTGGTGATCCAGAAAGTTCAGTCCGCCAAGAGCGGGCTGACTGAAGCCTGTGCCAACCTTCTAACAGGCTTTGAGGTATGTATTAAGATATGTGAAAATATTACCACATAGACAGTAGCCCCTGATGCTCAGTTTGTTGTTCGGAAAGAAAATCCGAATTGAGGATCTAAAAAGATGTACGCAGGAGTCTAACATAAGTATGTCAATATGGAAATGCAGGCTGCGCTGCTGACCTCTGCCGCACTGACTGGGAAGGACAATGCATTGAAGTAGAGCCTCGATCGGCCCGAGAACGAGCTCGGCCTTGCCAAGAAGCAGCTCGAGGAGAAGGAAGGTAAGTAATACCTTATGGAAGTGTATAAAAGATGTGGTTGCAAAAAATAACAGGAATAACGTGAGAATTGCAGGGGCCACGAACGAGGTGGCGACCCTGAAGGAAGCGGTGTCTAGGGCAGAAAGCAATGCGGCCGCGGAACGCACCGCGCGAGAGAAGCAGGAGGCGTGGTGGCGGAGGTGCGGCAAGAGTTCCATGCTCTCGTGGAAAAACACGAGAGTTTGGAGCGTGACTCGAAGACTCGAGATTCCGAGCTCGCCTCAAATCTTGAGAGCGCCAAAGCCTTTAAGGCCGAAGCCCAAAAAGCCCTCCAGGAAATTGAGGCAATAAAGAAGATAGCATGGGGTAAGGCATTATTCATGCAAAGCAAGAACGCAAAAGTGAATTACTTGTTACTTACCCGAATCCGAAGCTCTCCAGGAGCATTCGCAGATCTGCCCCGCGGTGTGTCCGACGCTGCCGCATTCTACCGGGCCGAGGAAGGGAGATCGATGGAGAAGGTGTTCTGGTCTCAATATCCGAGGCGGACACTGGTGTTTTGAGCGACCAGCTGAAGCAGCTGGTCGAGCTCCATAAGGTGGCCGAACAGGCCATGAAGGGCCTCATAGTTCGGCTGTGGCCGAAAGAGGCCATGCCTGGGAGCTACTTCGGGCTGGTGAGGCGGCTGGTGGATGCTTGTCCGTGGATTGAAGTCGTCAAGCACTCCGTCTGTATCGAAGGTGCCCGTAGGGCCCTTGCCCGTGCTAAAGTGCACTGGGGCAAGATGGACGCTGAGAAGCTTGTGACGGATGCTCCACCACCGGGCAGGGAGTATCGCAAGCCCGAGATGTATTATGCGGGCATCCTGAAGGGTGCCCGCCTTATAGCGGGTGAATGCTCCAGAGATGTAATTTTTGAGTAAACTCGCATTTGTTATCATGTACGCTTGAAAACTTGTTCATATGCGCTAAGCAACGCTTGTGAATTTAAAATATTACCTTCTGTGCGGCCATTTATTAAACTTGAGAGATGGCGAGTCGTCGGCTTCTGCCCCCATGCCACGAGAGATGGGGTGTTCGGGATAAACTTGAGCGCTCTTTTTCCCATTCTTGGGTCCTTCGAGGGAGGCGCTCAACGCAACGAACAAGGAAACCGGACTATAATGCTTGAACACTCTCACTTAGCCATAGAATTCTATAATTTTAAATTTCGGCGAAGCCCCTAGTATTCCGAAGACCGAGTTCGGGGCGCTATCCACGCCTGGGCCGGACAAAGCCGACTCCTCGCTCTAAGCGGCATAACTCTTTAGGGACTCGAAAAACCTCTCGAACAGCGACCGGCTCTCGCCCTATCATGATGGTCAGTTTTAGCTTTCTCCACTGAGGTGCTTAACCCAGCTCAACCGGGGCACAATCGTAGTGGTTCTCCCAACGCTACCTTAGCCGATATAACGGAACGTAAGGTACCAAAACATGGGAGCCGGGCAAACCCAACTATTGACCCAAGACATGATTCAGAGCCGATGCATATAATGCTATAAGTTCGGGGTGCCACACTTGTGAAAGTGTTCGGACTTATCACACCATATTTTGGAGTACTTAAGCCCCTGGTGTATTTGGCCGTACCAAAGCGTACGGATGCAACATGTCATCTGTGAACATGTATAGAGAAAAAAAAGGAATGCAATAATAGGCAAAGGCTATGCATTGTTTATTCAAAAAAGCTACGGTAAAAGTAGAACGATACAAATAGTGGGATAAGCAAGGGACGGGACTATTTGACATGTCTCCCTCCAGGAGCGAGCTGCGGGATGATATATAAAACGAGTATACTGCTCGTTATAGAGACCACCTGGACACTCGACGTAGCTTTACGCTTCTCGGCTGTTGCATCGTGTGTTGGCGATTCTCTTTGCGGACAGGCTTCTTGAGAAAGGAGTCATGAAAGTAAGAAAAAAAAATAAGAATGACACAATTGGGAGCCCCTGATGCGGTTGAGCCGCATTCTGGGCCTGCCGTGGTCGTGCCCCTCCCCCTATGCCCATGGTATTTCTAGAGCGTAATTATGTACGCGTAGTGCTGGTTTCGCAATTTCTCGAGGGCTGGGGTTGGGGCCGCATTGCTACGCGTGCTCGGAACGTGCCAGGAGGTCTTGTTGTTGGTTACTCCGGGCGCGCTTGACGGTGTCCGGACGTTTAATAGCCGGACTCGAGAGTTGCCTTAAGAGGCTGCTTTGTACTTCTGCCGCAAGGGCCGTCGTATGCTCCTCCGTTCGGAGAGTGCGTTTGGTGTTTCTGTTGACCATAATGACTCCTCGAGGTCCTGGCATTTTGAGCTTGAGGTACGCGTAGTGCGGCACCGCATTGAACTTTGCAAATGTGGTTTGTCCGAGCAGTGCGTGATAGCCGCTGCAGAACGGGACTATGTCGAATATTAATTCCTCACTTCAGAAGTTATCCGGTGATCCGAAGACCACTTCACGTGTAACTGAGCCTGTACACTTGGCCTCTACGCCTGGTATGACGCCTTTGAAGGTCGTCTTTGTGGGTTTAATCCTTGAGGGGTCTATGCCCATCTTGCGCACTGTATCCTGATAAAGCAGGTTCAGGCTGCTGCTGCCATCCATCAGGACTCTAGTGAGATGAAATCCGTCAATGATTGGGTCTAGAACCAATGCGGCGAATCCGCCATGGAGGTTGCTATTGGGGTGGTCCCTTTGATCAAAAGTGATCGGGCAGGAGGACCACAGATTGAACTTTGGAGTGACTGGCTCCATCACATATACGTCCCTTAGTGCATGCTTCCGCTCCCTTTTGGGTATGTGGGTTGCGTATATCATGTTCACCGTCCGCACTTGTGGGGGAAAGCCCTTCTGTCCTCTATTGTTCGGCGGCCGGGGCTCCTCCTCGTCATCGCTATGCAGCCCCTTGTCATTGTTTTCGGGAACACCCAACAATCCCTGTTGGTGTGATTGGCTGGCTTTTCGGGAGTGCCGTGTATCTGGAACGAGCGATCGAGTATTCGTTCCAAATTGGACGGGCCCGGAGTATTTCTTTTGAATGGCTTTTTCCGCTGAGCGGGTTTAGAGCCTCTGAATCCGGCGCTTGTGCTTGTTGCAACGCGACCTGCCGTTGCTGTCCTTGGTATCCGAATTACCAGGGCACTTGGTCATATTGTTACTACGAGCTAGCCAGCTGTCCTCTCCCGCGCAGAAGCGGGTCATGAGTGTTGTGAGGGCTTCGGCTTTTCCTGTCCTAGGTGTCGGGCAAGCCACTCATCGCGGATGTTATGTTTGAAGGCTGCAAGGGCCTCTGCATCTGGACAGTCGACGATTTGATTTTTCTTGGTTAGGAACCGTGTCCAGAATTGTCTGGCCGATTCTTCTGGCTGCTGAATTATATGGCTCAGGTCATCGGCGTCTGGTGGTCACACATATGTGCCCTGGAAGTTGTCGAGGAATGCGGCTTCCAAGTCTTCCCAACAACTAATTGACTCCGTTGGCAAGCTGTTAAGCCAATGCCGAGCTGGTCCTTTAAGATTGAGTGGGAGGTATTTGATGGCGTGTAGATTGTCACCGCGGGCCATGTGGATATGAAGGAGATAGTCCTCGATCCAGACCGCAGGTTCTGTTGTGCCATCGTATGATCCAATATTCACGGGTTTGAAACCCTCAGGGATTTGATGATCCATCACTTCATCTGTGAAGCATAGTGGGTGTGCGGCGCCTCTGTATTGGGCTATATCACGATGCAGATCAAATGAGCTTTGTCTACTGTGTTTGGCCTGGCCGGAGTTTCCATATCCGGCGTGACGGTTATCATCACGTATCATGGGGCGCCCACTCGATCCGTAGATTGATCTTGTTTGCCTTGCCTTGTTCTCCAATATATCCCGCAGGTCTGGCGCATTTCCCCGTGCCTTGGTACTTTTTGAGCAACGCCGGGGTGCGGCTTGAGTGGAGGGCCGAGAGACCTCTCTGTCGCGGCCGCGAGGTGGCCGGTCGGCTGCATCATGCGTTGGTGATGTAGGTTTGGGTGCTTCCTCCTCTAATCGGGGTAGCAGCCTGCGTTTTGGGTAGCTCTTGGAGGGGCGTTCGAGTTCATACTCTTCGGCCGCAAGGACTTCGGTCCATCTGTCAGCTAGCAAGTCTTGGTCAGCTCTAAGCTGTTGCTGCTTTTTCTTTAGGCTGCTTGCCGTGGCCATAAGCCTGCGTTTGAAATGCTCCTGTTTGACGGGAGCCTCGGGCACGACAAATTCGTCGTCGTCGAGGCTTGCCTCATCTTCGGAGGGAGGCATGTAATTGTAATTATCGTCCTCTACCTCTCTGTTTGCCGCTCTCTCAATAGGGCTGGCTTATCTATCCTCCTTTGCTGAATCCTGCTGGAGGGGGTTTTCTTCAGCACTGTCCGGGGTGTTATTGTCTCCGGTGCCGGAATCGCCGTTTTTACTGTGGCGAGATTTAGAGCAGCGCCGCTGACGCCGGCGCTTAGGCTATTTCTTGGAGGGGTCATCCTCCATTGTTCCATCGCCATTCCCATCTTTTGGGATGTCCACCATGTATATGTCGTATGAGGAGGTGGCCTTCCAGTGCCCTGTAGGCGCTGGTTCTTGGTCGTCTCCTGCATCGTCGTCCAAACCATTGATGTCTTCGGAGTCGAAGTCGAGCATGTCGGTTTGATCATCGACAGTGGCTACAAAGTGGGTGGTGGGTGGGCTTTGAATTTCTTCGTCATCCGCATCCCAACCTTCCTGAACATAGTCCGGCCAGGGCTCTCCCGATAAAGAGAGAGACTTTAGTGAATTCAGGATGTCGCCAAAGGGCGAGTGCTGAAAGATGTCCGCGGTGGTGAATTCCATGACCGGCGCCCAATCGGATCCGATTAGCGGCTTGAGGTTGAGTCGGAGAGAGTCCGACACCTTGGAGTTATGAGCCTCGCAAAGGACAGGGTTGGTGTTCGGCTCAATCGTCATAGAGATACCAGCCCCCGATGTGGTGTCCAGCCACCCGTCCTCGATCGGCGCAGTCGGCTCCGAGCTAAGGGTCGGGGCGGACACTGGTGCAGCCTCCAGGGCACTGTTCGGCGACAGAGCTTGATCATGCCCATCGTAGCAGTGCGACGCGCTTGGCTGTGGCTCGAATCCGTCGAAGATCAAGTCTCCGCAGGCGTCAGCCGTGTAGTTCAGACTTCAAATCGACCGATGGCGTGGGCGTAGCTTTCAATCTGCTCCGGATGGCCTGCGAATTGGTATGATGCAAAAGCCGCGAATCTGAAGATCTGTCCGGGAGAAAACTCTCACCTGGACCGCATCGTTATTGATGATCGAAGGAGCCACCGGGCCTAAAGATGGCGACAGAGGAACTCTCAATGAAAGCACCAATGTCGGTGTCAAAACCGGCGGATCTCGGTAGGGGGTCCCGAACTATGCGTCTAGGCGGATGGTAACAGGAGACAAGGGACATGATGTTTTACCTGTGTTCGGGCCCTCTCGATGGAGGTAAAACCCTACTCTGCTTGATTGATATTGATGATATGGGTAGTACAAGAGTAGATCTACCATGAGATCGAGAGGTTAAACCCTATAAGCTAGCCTATGGTATGATTGTTGTTAGTCCCCACGGACTAAAACCCTCCGGTTTATATAGGCGCCAAGAGGGTTAGGGTTACAGAGTCGATTACAATGGTAGGAGATCTACATATCCGTATCGCCAAGCTTGCCTTCCACGCCAAGGAAAGTCCCATCTGGACACGGGACGAAGTCTTCAATCTTGTATCTTCATAGTCCAGGAGTCCGGCCGAAGATGATAGTTCGGCTATCCGGACAGCCCCTAGTCCGGGACTCCCTCAGCCGTGGTCCTATACCCTCAGCTTCGGCCCTAATCAGCTCCAACCTCACTTCGTATTCGCGCTCAAGATCCGAGCGAACTCCCGCCACGCGGCAGTCGACCTCTTCTTGGACTCGGGCTTCCTGCGTGGTGCTGTCATCCTCCGCCTGGGTTACCAGGCGCTCCCTTGTCTCCAACCGTTCAAGGTCAAGGTTGCGCTCGGCGGCCTCCAGCGTCAGCGCCTCCTCGCGTTTCAGGAGCTCCGCCTGGTCGTTGGGATCCCCCTTCAGCGACACAAGGGCCGCCTGGCGCAGTTCCACTTGCCGCTCCAGAGAGTTGCTCCAGGCTTGGAGCTCCCAAGCGCGCTCCTCGGCATCCTTGCGCCGTCGGTCTGCTTCCCGGGCCTCCTCCACGGCTTGGGAGCAGGTCTCCCTTGAGGCCGTCAGCGATGCTTCAGCCTTCGTGTTGTCAAGGTCATGCTGGTGACGTGCAAGGGCGATGGCTACCTTCCGCTTGCGCCTCTCCTCAGCGAGGCGCAGGCCTTCGGCCTCAAGGCGCGCATCCTCACCAGGAAGCTCCGCGCCAATCCGGCTCACCGCATCCGCCGCCCCTTGGAGGAACTCTTGATGAAGGGCACGACGCTCCCGAGCATGGTTGAGCAAGTCTTCTGCATCACCCTCTGCCACTGGTGTATGCGGAGGGCCCTGAGGCGGCATGCCCCCTCCGGGCGCGCGGCTGGGGGCTGGCGTCCCAGCAATCGCCGGATGGACCTCGCTAGGAATCCGTCCTGGCACAGGTCCATCCCTAGAGGAGGAACTCAAGACTGACTTCAGCCAGTCACCATCCATGATCAGGGAGGGAACACGGGGCAAGCTAGTTGTGCCCCAGGAGAGCTCGTGAAGGGAGGACAGTAGGCGCGCATGCTCGAGGTGCCCAGCGGGACATGCCACCTCTCCGACTGGCCCAACTGTGGGGGAGCTGTTCGAGCTCGGCGCGCCCAGGGTCAGCGGGGAGGATGAAGCTTGGGGGGATGGCCCCTTGGCCGTCTCCGCGAATTCGGCAGGAAGGGCGCCGCGATCAGCTGCCAGAACAGTGAGGTAAAGGAGCAGAGAGAGAAGAGGACTTACTCGTCCATGGCAATGTACTTCCTGTGCTTCAACAGGTGGCAAGGGCGATTGTCGCCACACAAGGCCTCCTTCCTCTTGTAGAGGGCTTGAAGTCTACGTGGAACCAGCCTAAGCGCTCGGCGCAAAGGTCGTCCTGTGGCATGGAGGAGGCGTCAAGGTGATCAGCACCGAGGGAACCGGCCTGGGGGACGCCGCCAGGCGCCGCCTCACGAGGGACGGCCGGGGCCTCAGAAGCCCCGGCTTCAGGAGCCGTAGGCTGCAACTCCACGCCTGCCACTGCTTCAGGACGGGCTTCGGGGGATGCCGCCTTCGAGGCTCCGCGCGGCGTCAACATCTCGACATCGGCCCCCTCAGCTCCTGGCGGTTCTTGTCTCCCCGCTCTATCGCCTGAGGCAGGACCGCCGTGGGCGACCGGAAGAGCAACCACAACAACTGGGTTCTCGCAGGAACAAGAAGATGTTCGACTACATCAACCGCGTTGTCAAATGCTTCCGCTTTTGGTCTACGAGGGTACGTAGACACACTCTCCCCCTCTCATTGCTATGCATCTCATAAATAGATCTTGCGTGAGCGTCGAATTTTTTTTGAATTGCATGCTACATTCCCCTACAGTGGCATCCGAGCCAGGTCTATGCGTAGATGATATGCACGAGTAGAACACAAAGAGTTGTGGGTGGTGATTGTCATACTTCTTACCACCAATGTCTTATTTTGATTCGACGGTATTGTTGGATGACGCGGACCGGACCAACCTTACATGACCACGTTCATGAGACCGGCTCCACCGACAGACTTGCAACTAGTTTTGCATAAAGGTGGCTGGCGGGTGTCTATTTCTCCTACTTTAATTGAATCAATTTTGACTACGGCCGGCCCTTGTTGAAGGTTAAAACAACAAACTTGATAAATCACCGTTGTGGTTTTGTGCCATAGGTAAGAACGGTTCTTGCTAGAAGCCCGTAGCAGCCACGTAAAACTTGCAACAACAAAGTAGAGGACATCTAACTTGTTTTTGCAGGGCATGTTGTGATGTGATATGGTCAAGACATTATGTGATATATGTTGTTGTATGGGATGATCATGTTTTGTAGAAGTTATCGGCAACTGACAGGAGCCTTATGGTTGTCGCTTTATTGTCACACCCTGCATTTTGTAACATTTCATTTTCATTATAAAGCATGAAAATTTGGACCAACAAAAACTTTTTTGCATTATTTGGCTTTTATTTGAAGTTGGTTTTCTCTATGCTTCTTTTCAAGTGCTTCTTGAAGTCAACTACTCTACCCTCTATATTCCATCTCCTTACCCCAAGCTCCTGACCAATGAGCATGCCATGTGAATAGTGCTATATAGAATTTTCTTACAAAAATAATTTGGCGAAAGTATTTTCAAAAATTAGTTTTCCAAAACCCCTGAATTGAGGTTTGCCTTTGCAAGTACTTGATTAAGGGCAGTAAAAATCTTTCCAAAAATATATTTGACTCCTATTAGATATAGGATGCCGGGAACCACAAAAATATAATTTTAAAAGTTACTGTTCTATTTTATTTAAAGGCTTTTTCTTAAGGCCAGAAATGGTCTTTAATAGGAAAAAATTACTTTACTATTTCAAAAATATTTGACAAAATTTAGGGAAACTCATAGGACATATATTGTCCATATATAAGAGTTTCAACACATGGTCATGTTCAAAATATTGGTCAAATCCCTCTAAAACCCTTTCTGGATATTTCAAGCTTTTGAAATATTTACAAAGGAAATATTCTCCAAAAATTCCAGGTAAATTCTAGCATGTCACATATGACATATATGATGATCTTGCCAAGTCTCATGACTTGGAGAACAAGATAACACCATCAAAACCCCTCAAAACCATTTCTGTCCATTCTAAAGTTTGATCAACTTTACATTGCCAAGTATGTCCAAATGTGCTCAAACTTGGTGGACATGCTTCATTGGTCTAATGATGCATCTGGACCAAATGGCACAGGTTGGAGAAGAGAAATCTTGGTCAAAGTGCCTCAAAACCCTCTCGACCAGAATCAAGTTTGAACCACTTTGCACTACCAACTTTTCTCCAAGACCCCAACTTTGGTGAGCCTGATCATGTGACCAAATAAGGCTACCACACCAAGTGGTACATCAAGGAGAAATGATTTACTCCCATGGATCTACACAAATCCATTTCTGCCCATTTCTAGGGTTTGCAAAAGTTGCATTGGCAACTTTGTCCAAATAAGCTCAAAATGGGTGGAAGGCCCTAAATATATGTGACATTTCACCCCTTGGAGTATCTTGGCCAGTGGGAGTCATTAGCTTACCCAAAACTCCATCAAACACCTTCCGCAAAATACTAAAAAGCCTATTTTGCCACTTTCACTAATCTCCTTGAGTTCACCTTTTGCCACAACCCTCCTCACTCCCCCTCATCACATAGACACTTTTCTACCCGAGGAAGCAATGTGGAGGAAGGGGGATCACGTTGTCCTCTCTAGACAACAGTTTCTTCCCCTCTCACAGCCTCTCTCTCCTTCGCACCCAGAGCATCCTGTGTCCTTTCTGGCCTTGTCCCCCGCCCTGTAGCTTCCAGACAGAAAAGGACCTTGTGCCTTGTGAAAACCGCGGATGCCGGCCAAAGTCGCGCTCTGAGCGCTGCCAGAGCGCCGACCGTTGACACCGCGCCTCCCGACCGCCTCGTGCCTTCCCATCGCGCCAGATGATGTGCCTCGGCGTCTGCGACACGCCGCCGCATCCCGTTGTCTCCCCTCTCTCTCCCCTCCTCAGGTAGCGTGCCGACGCCGCCGGCTCGGCCAATGGCCGGCCTCACACGCTGGGCGCCAGTAACCTCCCCGCTCTCTCCTTCTCCTGGCGCCCTACTCCATTCCCACAAGCGCCGTGGACAGCTCAACTCCTCTCCCACGGCCTCCAGAGCTGATTCCATGGCGCCAGAGGCCACGCCCACGGTGAACCGCGCCAGCCTATTTAAGGCGCTCCCGAGCCTCTCTCTTCCTCCCTGTCGCTCCCCCACACACCCAATCCACCCCCGGATCCACCCACTTCTCTCCAGAACCGCCCGAGCTCGAGATCGAGCTCGAGCTCCGCCGCCTCGGGTCACCGTCGATCTGGGTCAGGCCTCCTCCGCCTATTCTCTCTCGAATCGACTCCCTCGCCTCCGATGCTTTCCCTCTCTTTCCCCCTCGTTTTGCAGCCGGAACGGCCGGAGCCACCTGGCGCCAAGCACCTCCGCCGCGGGACCTCGTCGCCGGTGAGCAGCCACCCCGCGACCGTCTCCACCACCACCAGATCCGCGACTCGCTCCCGAGTCCAACGGTAGCCTCTCGCGCCCCTTCCGTGCCTGTCATCGCCGCCCGGCAAGCTCGCGTCGCCTCTGGCGGAGGTAGACGATGGCCGCCGTGGGGCCGGCGGTCGACCTCACGCATCGACGGGTGGGATCCACCGTCAGGTTTAAACGTCTTACACAAGACAGATCCGCCGTCGGAAGGCGATTCGCCTTTACCTTCGACGTGGCGGCCGCGTGGGCTGGGTTTTCCCCAGGCTCTTGCTCTTGTGGCCTCTCGGCCCGATGCACAGCGTTTCCTTTTTTCCTTTTCATTATATTTCCAAATATTCCACAGGCAGAATATTAATCCAAATGCATTGATTCCAATTTCTAAATTCCTAGAATATTGTAACCTATTTAATGGTGCAACTTTCACTCAAATCCAATCACCTTTTCTTCTCTCAGAATATTTAAATGTGGTTTTGGCATTTAAATAAGCCTTTGAAAATCCATAACTCCTATTTTGCTGCTCGTAACCAAAACCAAAAGTTGCCCCCTTCCTAGCTTTCCCTCTAGTATTTTACAAAAATAAGTTGACATTTTTGTGAGCACTTTGATTTTTCTGTTTTTATTATTGTCTTATTTTCCCGTTGTTTTCTTGCGACGTTAGATCCCGTGTGTGACGAGGTAGCTGAGGAAGAAGGAGGAGCAGGGCCTGAAGACTTTGAAGATCAAGCCAACCAAGGCAAGCAGCCCTTTGACCATGACTATGATACCCCTTTATATGCATGTCATTTTTTTAGCTCTTTATTATCGATGCATCGGAATCATGACGAGATGGTGAACCACGTGGGTGGTTGCCACGATTACATTCCTCGTTGATACTTGCATTGTGCATGGCCCTACCTTCTTATGAGGGTTATGCCGGTGGGAGTAGATAGGATGCAAGTGTAGATGCTACGCAAACGGGATGGGTTTGTGCATGGTGAGGAAGGCAAAGTGATTTCAAAAGTATTTTCGAAAACCCCGTCGGGTGCCACTTATGCCCGAGGGAGATGAAGAGATGGGTGACCACTTGATGACGAAGTGGTGTGCCAAGGAAGGTGTGTGTTGTTTTCAAAACGGATTGGTCGGAGTTGCGACCGTTATTCCAACCTTACATGCGCGACCACTCTACCCTTATATGGGAAAGGGCATTATTGAGTACCTAGTCGGATACTAGCTTGGAGCCCGCATTACTAGTGACGGGGGAGAGTTGGTGCTCTCTCTTGGGACGGGGTCGTGCCAGGTAGGGCGGCCATGACCATCTTTATGGGGCACCGGACACACCGTTGGTACCCGTGCTGGTGGTATGTGATGGATATGGGAGCAAGGCTCCACGAAATTGTTATGTGAGATGTTGGGCACGGGGTTATCGCTAATCGAGTGGACTCCATGTTAGTGTCGTCTAGGAAAGGTAGTGATCGGTGCTTACCGGGTACTTGAGGTACCGCTGGTTGTGGATTGACACGGAAGTTCCCGGATCTAGTGGGTAAAGTGTGCAACCTCTGCAGAGTGTAAAACTATTGAATAGCCGTGTCCACGGTCATGGACAGTTGGGTAACCGCTCTTGGGCTACGCCCACTTGTTTTCAAACCGGTGTGTGTGAGATGATGGTGTTGTCTTGGATCAAGTCAAAGGACTTGACACGATTGAGATGGGTTGGTGCCCACTGCTTATGATAAATGGGTTGGTGCCCATTCTATTTATGTTGATATCTGTGACCAGTTCTTATGGTTACTTGAATTCTCTTGATGCATGCTTTATAGGATGTTGAACATGTCCTGCACTCAAAACTAGCTTTATGCAAAACTTTACCTATGTCATGCATTTCGTGCCTTGAACCAAATCATGGGTTGCTTGTAGTACATTCAAAGTACTCATTGGCTTGCCACTGGTTATTTAATTGACCGGGCATGGAAGAACCGGAGTTCAAGAAGAGTTCTTTGGAGACGATCATGCGAACTAGGACGCTTCCGGTCGTAATGCCTGTAGGGTTAAGGCAGATGGCATGGGTTCTACTTATCAAACGGCGATTTCGCTGCTATGTTTCATTTGATGTTCAGCCCTTAAGGCTTTATCGATGTAAGACTTGACCATGATGGTCACTATTTGTGTAAGACGGTATGTATGGATGTAAGACTCTTGTTATCCAGCTTACGTGTGTTCGGTGAGCATTGATCTCGGGATCATCAGACACGCAGCATTCGGTGATCACGACTTGTGAGTCGGGGTCCCCACAGAGCTGGTATCAGAGCCATCCTGACTGTAGGAAGCCTTAGTTAGCATGGACGTTAGTTAGAGCGAGACTATCCCCTAGATTACCCGTATACCTATGTTTTATGTTAGCATCCCAATCACAGGTCACATTCCTTTATTGACCCTTCCCCTTCCACTTTTTGTAGATGGTCGCGCGTGCGAGGACTTCTCGACCACTTTGGGTTTCCGTGCTTCTTGAGGATAGCCTCGGGAAGTGCCAGTTCACTCGAGTCCCCACCTTCTCCTACCACGAGCACCGGGTCGACAAAGACCAAGAAGGAATATCACGTGGAGGTAGTCGTGAGGGCGAATGACGCCTCGACGAGCTGGTTCTTTGAGGGACCCCAGATGGCGACCTTGCTTCTCGCCGTGGAGGCTGCTGCCCTCAAAGCGCCGACTTCGCCCCGGGATCTCCTGCCGGAGATGGCGAGAGAGCCAGCCACTCGTTACCTGCCTTATCGTAAGGAAGGTGATGACGAGAGCAGCGCACCAGCACCACCCTTGGGACGAGGGACTTTCTCCGCTTCTAGACCTACTTCAGCTTGTGTGCCGACAGCCCGCACAACACTGGCCTCGAGTCGACGGAGCTTGGAAGGAACTCCAGCGAGACCAAGGAGCTCCTCCGCATAGTTCAGATGAAGGCGGACAGGATCAAGAAGGATGGAGCACCTGGACAGCCCGCAGTAGCTTATCGAGGCGGACGACCCCACAGTCGCACTGCCGAGGAGCACCTCAGCCACGCCAGTGACGGCAAAGGAGTACCAGAACCTCTTCAAGACACCACCAGCAAAGCAGCGCCGTGTTCAGCTCCTTCACTCCTCCACTTCCTCAAGCGATGAGGAGACCAAGACAGATGAAGATGAGGAGGAAGACCGGAGGAGCCAGAGTACCGACCGAGCATTCCACCACTTAGACTCCGTTCAGACTAGGATAGGCTAGCTCGTAGCCTATGGTAGGATAGGTCGTGTACCCCTTTTGTAAGTCGAGTCCTTGTAATGGTTCTTATGAAACCATGTTATGTTGTGTTTGCTTTCAACTTGCTTTGATGAAGTCGTACTTTCCCTTCGGGAACTTGTAAACGACTACATTCCTCATTTGGTTTAATGCATGAGTTTGGCCCTTCTGGCCTTTGTTTTACTTAAATTGTGTCACACCACCCCCTTACTAGGCATTCCATCTCTACTGCTTTCCCTCATTGTTGTTCCCAATCATGAGACCTTGACCGCTCAACAGATGCTGTTGTAACATGTCTTGGTACCTCTACCCAGCCGAAGAAGCCGGAGGTTCTGCTGAGGCGGAGCCAGCCAGACCAAGCCCAAGGCAGACTCCACCACCACCACCTCCTCCAAGCATGGATATGGCTCAGCTTCTCCAAGCCTTTCGAGAGGAGCCAAGCCAACACTGCAGCCCTCCAGATGATTGCTCAGTTGTCAACCGCCCGGCCGGCGGGCACGGCCATGGACGTTCCACACGGTGGAATTCGAAGCATGCACCACCCACTTTCATCGAGGCTGCTGAACCCCGGATGCGACGATCGGGTCCGCACCATCGAGGATCTGCTGGCACTAGTCGGATGCACCGAGGACCGTGATAAAGTGGCGATGCCGCCCATTGTCTCGGGGGACTGCCAGAGCTTGGTGGGATGGATTCAAGGCTATGCATGTTGAGCAAGACATCACTTGGGACACCTTCAAGACGGAATTCGCAAGGCCCACATCCCTTCGGACTCATGGCCATCAAGAAGCGTGAGTTCCGAGCCCTCAAGCAAGGTAGTAGCACCGTCAAGGAGTACATGCGAAGTTCGGTGTTCTCTCGAGGTATGCCTGAAGATGTCAAGACCGATCTTTGCTAAAAGGAGCGCTTCATGGAAGGCCTTAACCAGACTCTGCAGACTTCGCTTGTTGTGTGTGACTGCCCAACCTTTCCTGATCTGGTGAACAAGGCACTCATGCTTGAGGACAAGCGACGTGCCTTGGATGACACTCGAAGCGCAAGATGATCGGCAAGGGTAGCTCCAAGAACGAAGCCTCGTCCGTGGCAGCCAGCCCGGTCAAGCCAACCTATCGGCAACCAAGAGCTCCTGCACCCCGCACCAACTATCCACCTCAAGAAGATGCCAACCCTGTGCCAGCTTACAACAACCCCAATAACAATGCTGGCAAGGGCGTCGTCCCCAACCAAGTCACTTGTTTCGGATGTGGACAGCCGGGGCACTATTCCAAGAATTTCCCCAACAAGAAGCCCGATGCCCCGCGCCCCAATGTGCAGAACCCGGGACAAGGCCGTGGAATGCCACCGAGGAACCAAGCTCCCCGCAACCTGCCCAACAATGGCAGGGGTCGTGTGAATCATGTCACCGCGGAAGAAGCCCAGGAAGACCCGGACGTCGTGCTGGGTACGTTCCTTGTCAATTCAGCACCCGCAACTGTTTTGTTTGATTCTGGAGCCACGCATTCTTTTGTCACCCAAAGTTTTGCATTAAAAAGTGGCATGACCCCTACACCCCTGAATAACCCTATGGTTGTACAAACCCCCGGGGCAGAGATGAGAGCCAAGATAGGATGTAAAGGAGTCGGGATTACCATTAACGGGGTAGACTTCCTAGCAGACCTTATCATCCTAAAATCACAAGGCTTGGATGTGATCTTGGGAATGAATTGGCTCAGCAAGCACCAAGGCTTGATTGATTGCGCCAACCGAACGGTCACTATGACCAATGACCGAGGAGTCAAGTCAAATTTGCCTCCAACCCTCTTCTCGCTCAAGCCAACCAAGCCAACCGTCTGATGAAGTTGGATTGGAACAAGTGCTTGATAGTATGCGAGTATCCCGATGTTTTTCCGACGAGCTACCAGAATGCCTCTGATCGGGACATTGAGTTCATCATCGAGCTCATACTCGAGCAGGACCCATCTATAAGAAGCCTTATAGAATGGGATCGGAGGAGTTAGCGTAATTGAAGAAGCAGCTAGAAGAGCAGTTGAGGAAGGGATTTATCCGCCTAGTGCCTCCCTTGGGGATCACCTGCTACGCTTGTGGCAAAGAAGGACGGTACCATCCGCTTATGCATTGACTACCGCTTCCTCAACGAGGTTACAATCAAGAACAAGTACCCACTTCCCAAGATTGAAGATCTGTTTGATCAACTCAATGGGGCCAAGGTGTTCTCCAAGATCGACCTCGGATCTGGGTACTACCAATCAAGATCGACCCCAAGATATTCAAGACGGCATTCAGAAACAGATATGGCTCAGATGAATGCACGGTCATGTCCTTTGGGTTGACCAATGCCTGACTTACTTCATGTATCTCATGAATAAGGTCTTCATGGAATATTTGGACAAGTTCGTCGTTGTCTTCATTGATGACATTCTTGTCTTCTCAAGTCGAAGAAGAGCACGAGCAACACTTGGTCCTAGACAAGCTTCGAGAGCACCAACTGTATGCCAAGTTCAGCAAGTGTGAATTCGGCTGCGTGAAGTTGGATTCTGGGTCATGTTCTAATCAAGAGGGATTGTCGATCGACCGCCAAGATTGAAGCCGTGACTCAATGGCAATCCCCGAGCAATGTGAAGGAAGTCAGAAGCTTCCTCGGACTCGCGGGATATTACCGCAAGTTCGTTGAAGGATTCTCAAGCATTGCCCGACCCATGACTCAGCTCTTGAAGAAGGACAAGAAGTTTGAATGGACGCTTGAAGTGCGAAGAGAGCTTCGAGAGCTGAAGAAGAGGCTAACCACCGCTCCATTTCGCCACACACGGATATACACAAGGAGTTTGTGATATATTGTGATGCGTCAAGGACCGGACTGGGAGGTGTTCTGATGCAAGAAGGCAGAGTCGTGGCCTACCTTTCAAGGCAACTACGACCTCACGAAGAGAACTACGCTACTCATGACCTTGAGCTAGCGGCAGTGGTTCATGCCCTGAAGACTTGGCGACATTACCTCTTGGGGAAGCGATGTGAGATATACACGGATCACAAAAGTCTGAAGTATATTTTCACTCAAAGGGAATTGAACATGAGGCAGAGAAGATGGCTGGAGTTGATAAAGGATTATGACCTCAGTGTTCAATACCACCCTGGAAAGGCTAATGTGGTAGCGGATGCGTTGAGCAGGAAGGCTTGCTCCTTGAATGCTATGCTAAAGCACAAGCTACCCGCCTTGTATGAAGAACTTGAAAGCTTCGAGTTGGAACTGGTTGCACCAGGATTCTTGGCCAACCTCGAAGTTAAGCCTACCTTGATGGATGATATCAAGAAAGCTCAGAAGGGCATGAGAGTATTGAAGGCATCAAGAGGAAGATCAAAGCGTGCAAAGCCTCGGGATTCTCGAGAGGATGAGGAAGGAATTGTGTGGTTTGGGAATCGCATCTGCGTGCCCAACAAGGTTGAGCTCAAGAACCTGATCTTGCAAGAAGCTCATGACAGCCCATATTCCATCCACCCTGGAGGCACCAAGATGTATCAAGACCTGAAGGAGAGATTTTGGTGGCACGGGATGAAAAGGGAGATTGCCACCTATGTTGCCAAATGTGACGATGCCGAGGGTCAAAGCGAACATCGGCGACCCATTGGATTACTCCAACCACTCAAGGTTCCCGAGTGGAAATGGGATAAGATCGGAATGGATTTCATCACTGGACTACCTAGGTCAAACAAGGGACATGACTCCATCTTGGTCATAGTTGACCATTTGACCAAGGTGGCCCACTTCATTCCTGTCAAGACAACCTACAAGGGGAACCAGTTAGCCAGTCTCTACATCAACCATATCGTGAGCCTTCATGGTGTTCCCAAGGAGATTGTGTCAGATCGAGGAACCCAGTTCACCTCAAGGTTTTGGAAGAAATTCCAGGAGGCCATGGGGACCAAGTTGTCTTTCAGCACTGCTTTCCACCCACAAACCGGAGGTCAGACCGAGCGAGTGAATCAAATACTCGAAGACATGCTCCGAGCACGTGTCTTAGCTTATGGAGCTAAGTGGGAAGATTGCCTCCTTTCGCCGAAGTTCTCTTACAACAACAGTTATCGTGCCAGCCTTGAGATGGCACCATTTGAAGTGTTATACGGGCGGAAGTGCCGTACACCTCTCAACTGGTCGGAGACCGGAGAAGGACTTGTCTTTGGGCCTGATATCCTTCGTGAAGCAGAAGAGCAAGTCCAGCTTGTCAGAGAGCGTCTGAAGTCTGCCAAGTCAAGGCAGAAGAGCTATGCGGACTCACGTCGCAGAGACATAAACTTCCGAGTTGGAGACCATGTCTATCTCCGGGTCACCCCTCTCAAAGGAGCCCAGCGCTTTCATGTCAAGGGAAAGCTCGCTCCGAGATACATTGGGCCCTTCAAGATCACTGAGCGACGAGGAGAAGTGGCTTACCAGTTGAACTCCCACCGAACTTTCGATGTGCATAACGTGTTCCACGTGTCACAACTCGGAAGTGTCTCCAAGTTCCGCATAAGCCCGACCTCTACAAAGACGCCAATCACCAAGCCATTGATCTTCAACCTGATTTGACTTATCGTGAGAGGCCCATCTGCATTCTGGATGAGGCTGAACGACGCACTCGAAGCCGCACCATCAAGTACTTCAAAGTCCAATGGAGCAATCACACCGAAGCAGAAGCAACTTGGGAGCGTGAAGACTACCTTAGATCCGAATTCCGTATCTCTTTCAAGTTTAGTTTAGGAATCTCGGGACGAGATTCTTGTAAGGGGGTAGGTCTGTCACACCTGCATTTTGTAACATTTCATTTTCATTATAAAGCATGAAAATTTGGACCAACAAAACTTTTTGCATTATTTGGCTTTTATTTGAAGTTGGTTTTCTATGCTTCTTTTCAAGTGCTTCTTGAAGTCAACTACTCTACCCTCTATATTCCATCTCCTTACCCCAAGCTCGACCAATGAGCATGCCATGTGAATAGTGCTATATAGAATTTTCTTACAAAAATAATTTGGCCGAAAGTATTTTCAAAAATTAGTTTTCCAAAACCCCGAATTGAGGTTTGCAATGCAAGTACTTGATTAAGGGCAGTAAAAATCTTTCAAAAATATATTTGACTCCTATTAGATATAGGATGCCCAGAACCACAAAAATATAATTTTAAAAGTTCTTGTTCTATTTTATTTAAAGGCTTTTTCTTAAGTCCAGAAATGGTCTTTAATAGGAAAAAATTACTTTACTATTTCAAAAATATTTGACAAAATTTAGGGAAACTCATAGGACATATATTGTCCATATATAAGAGTCTCAACACATGGTCATGTTCAAAATATTGGTCAAATCCCTCTAAAACCCTTTCTGGATATTTCAAGCTTTTGAAATATTTACAAAGGAAATATTCTCCAAAAATTCCAGGTAAATTCTAGCATGTCACATATGACATATCTGATGATCTTGCCAAGTCTCATGACTTGGAGAACAAAACCCCTCAAAACCATTTCTGTCCATTCTAAAGTTTGATCAACTTTACATTGCCAGGTATGTCCAAATGTGCTCAAACTTGGTGGACATGCTTCATTGGTCTAATGATGCATCTGGACCAAATGGCACAGGTTGGAGAAGAGGAAATCTTGGTCAAAGTGCCTCAAAACCCTCTCTGACCAGAATCAAGTTTGAACCACTTTGCACTACCAACTTTTTCTCCAAGACCCCAACTTTGGTGAGCCTGATCATGTGACCAAATAAGGCTACCACACCAAGTGGCACATCAAGGAGAAATGATTTACTCCACTGGATCTACACAAATCCATTTCTGCCCATTTCTAGGGTTTGCAAAAGTTGCATTGGCAACTTTGTCCACATAAGCTCAAAATGGGTGGAAGGCCCTAAATATATGTGACATTTCACCCCTTGGAGTATCTTGGCCAGTGGGAGTCATTAGCTTACCCAAAACTCCATCAAACACCTTCTGGCAAAATACTAAAAAGCCTATTTTTGCCACTTTCACTAATCTCCTTGAGTTCACCTTTTTGCCACAACCCCTCCTCACTCCCCTCTGTCACATAGACACTTTTCTACCCGAGGAAGCAATGTGGAGGAAGGGGGGGATCACGTTTGTCCTCTCTGGACAACAGTTTCTTCCCCCTCTCACAGCCTCTCTCTCTCCCTTCTGCACCCCAGAGCATCCCAGGTCCTTTCCTGGCCTTGTCCCCTGCCACTGTAGCTTCCAGACAGAAAAGGGCGCCTGGCCATGAAAACCGCGGATGCGGCCAAAGTCGCGCTCTGGGCGCTGCCCAGAGCGCCGACCGCTGACACGCGCCTCCCGACCGCCTCGTGCCTTCCCATCGCGCCAGATGATGTGCCTCGGCGTCTGCGACACGCCGCCCGCAGTCCCGTTGTCTCCCCTCTCTCTCCCCTCCTACAGTAGCGTGTTCGACGCCGCCCGGCTCGCCAATGGCCGGCCTCACACGCTGGGCGCTGGAACCCTCCCGCTCTCTCTCCTTCTCCCTGGCGCCCTACTCCATTCCCACAAGCGCCTTGGACAGCTCCAACTCCTCTCCCACGGCCTCCAGAGCTGATTCCGCGGGCGCCCGTAGGCCACGCCCACGGTGAACCGCGGCCAGCCTATTTAAGGCGCTCCCGAGCCTCTCTCTTCCTCCCTGTCGCTCCCCCACACACCCAATCCACCCCCGGATCCACCCACTTCTCTCCAGAACCGCCCGAGCTCGAGATCGAGCTCGAGCTCCGCCGCCTCGGGTCACCGTCGATCTGCGGGTACAGGCCTCCTCCGCCCCTATTCTCTCTCGAACTGGACTCCCCTCGCCTCACTGATGCTTTCCCCTCTCTTTCCCCCTCGTTTTGCAGCCGGAAACGGCCGAGCCACCGGCGCCAAGCACCTCCTTGCGGGACCTCGTCGCCCGTGGCAGCCACCCCGCGACCGTCTCCACCACCACCAGAACCGCGACTCGCTCCTGAGTCCAACGGTAGCCTCTGCGCCCCTTCCCGTGCCAGATCGCCGCCCGGAAGCTCGCGTCGCCTCTGGCGGAGGTAGACGACGGCCGCCGTGGGGCGGCCGGTCGACCTCACGCATACGCAGCGGGTGGGATCCACCGTCAAGTTTAAAACGTCTTACATACAAGACTGACCCGCCGTCGGCCGAAGGCGTATTCGCCTTTACGCCTTCGACGTGGCGGCGCGTGGGCTGGGTTTTCCCTGGGGCTGCTGCTCTTTGTGGCCTCTCGCCCAAATGCACAGCGCCGTTCCTTTTTCCTTTTTTCATATTTCCAAATATTCCACAGGCAGAATATTAATCCAAATACATTGATTCCAATTTCTAAATTCCTAGAATATTGTAACCTATTTAATGGTGCATCTTTCACTCAAATCCAATCACCTTTTCTTCTCTGTAAATATTTAAATGTGGTTTTTGGCATTTAAATAAGCCTTTGAAAATCCACAACTCCTATTTTGCTGCTCCAGAACCAAAACCAAAAGTTGCCCCCTTCCTAGCTTTCCCTCTAGTATTTTACAAAAATAAGTTGACATTTTTGTGAGCACTTTGATTTTTCTGTTTTTATTATTGTCTTATTTTCCCGTTGTTTTCTTGCGACGTTAGATCCCGTGTGTGACGAGGTAGCTGAGGAAGAAGGAGGAGCAGGGCCTGAAGACTTTGAAGATCAAGCCAACCAAGGCAAGCAGCCCTTTGACCATGACTATGATACCCCTTTATATGCATGTCATTTTTTTAGCTCTTTATTATCGATGCATCGGAATCATGACGAGATGGTGAACCACGTGGGTGGTTGCCACGATTACATTCCTCGTTGATACTTGCATTGTGCATGGCCCTACCTTCTTATGAGGGTTATGCCGGTGGGAGTAGATAGGATGCAAGTGTAGATGCTACGCAAACGGGATGGGTTTGTGCATGGTGAGGAAGGCAAAGTGATTTCAAAAGTATTTTCGAAAACCCCGTCGGGTGCCACTTATGCCCGAGGGAGATGAAGAGATGGGTGACCACTTGATGACGAAGTGGTGTGCCAAGGAAGGTGTGTGTTGTTTTCAAAACGGATTGGTCGAAGTTGCGACCGTTATTCCAACCTTACATGCGCGACCACTCTACCCTTATATGGGAAAGGGCATTATTGAGTACCTAGTCGGATACTAGCTTGGAGCCCGCATTACTAGTGACGGGGGAGAGTTGGTGCTCTCTCTTGGGACGGGTCGTGCTGTAGGGCGGCCATGACCATCTTTATGGGGCACCGGACACACCGTTGGTACCCCGTGCCAGTGGTATGTGACGGATATGGGAGCAAGGCTCCACGAAATTGTTATGTGAGATGTTGGGCACGGGGGTTACTGCCAATCGAGTGGACTCCATGTTAGTGTCGTCTAGGGAAAGGTAGTGATCGGGTGCTTACCCCGGGTACTTGAGGTACCGCGGGTCGTGGATTGACACGGAAGTTCCCCGGATCTAGTGGGTAAAGTGTGCAACCTCTGCAGAGTGTAAAACTATTCGAATAGCCGTGTCCACGGTCATGGACAGTTGGGTAACCGCTCTTGGGCTACGTCCATTTGTTTTCAAACCGGTGTGTGTGAGATGATGGTGTTGTCTTGGATCAAGTCAAAGGACTTGACACGATTGAGATGGGTTGGTGCCCACTCTGTTTATGATAAATGGGTTGGTGCCCATTCTATTTATGTTGATATCTGTGACCAGTTCTTATGGTTACTTGAATTCTCTTGATGCATGCTTTATAGGATGTTGAACATGTCCTGCACTCAAAACTAGCTTTATGCAAAACTTTGCCTATGTCATGCATTTCTGTGCCTTGAACCAAATCTTGGGTTGCTTGCGAGTACATTCAAAGTACTCATTGGCTTGCCACTGGTTATTTAATTGACCAGGCATGGAAGAACCGGAGTTCGAAGAAGAG
This sequence comes from Aegilops speltoides, assembly GCA_021437245.1. Lineage (NCBI taxonomy): Eukaryota > Viridiplantae > Streptophyta > Magnoliopsida > Poales > Poaceae > Aegilops > Aegilops speltoides. The sequence goes on from CM038147.1 coordinate 270,390,196, forward strand.
TTCTTTGGAGACGATCATGCGAACTAGGACGTTTCCCAGTCAGAATGCCTGTAGGGTTAAGGCAGATGGCATGGGTTCTACTTATCAAACGACGATTTCCGCTGCTATGTTTCATTTGATGTTCAGCCCTTAAGGCTTTATCGATGTAAGACTTGACCATGATGGTCACTATTTGTGTAAGACGGTATGTATGGATGTAAGACTCTTGTTATCCAGCTTCTGTGTGTTCAGTGAGCATTGATCTCTGGGATCACTGTACACGTGCATTCGGTGATCACGACTTGTGAGTCGGGGTCCCCACATTTATTGTATCAAATGAAAACGCCATGTAATTGCTTTACTTTATTACTAAGCGGTAGCGATAGTTGTAGAGCAATAGTTGGCGAGATGACCACAACGCTGCGATGGAGATCAAGTTGTCGAGCCGATGACGATGGAGATCATGACGATGCTTTGGAGATGGAGATCAAAAGCACAACATGATGATGGCCATATCATGTCACATATTTTGATTGCATGTGATGTTTATCTTTTATCCATCTTATTTTGCTTAGTATAGTGGTAGCATTATAAGATGATCCCTTAACTAAAATTTTAAGGTATAAGTGTTCTCCCTTAGTATGCACCGTTGCGATAGTTCTTCGTGCTGAGACACCATGTGATCGAGTGTGATAGGCTCTACGTTAACATACAACGGGTGCAAGACAGTTTTGCACATGCAGAATACTCGGGTTAAACTTGACGAGCCTAGCATGTACAGGCATGGCCTTGGAACACTAGAGACCGAAAGGTCGAACGTGAATCATATAGTAGATATGATTAACATAGATATGTTCACCATTGATGACTACTCCATCTCATGTGATGATTGGACATGGTTTAGTTGATTTGTATCACGTATCATTCAGATGACTTGAGGGATGTCAATCTAAGTGGGAGTTCTTAAGTAATATAATTAAATGAACTTAGTTTATCATGAACTTAGTCCTGATAGTTTTTGCATATCTATGTTGTAGATCGATGGCTTGTGCTACCATTCCCTTGAATTTTAATGCGTTCCTAGAGAAAGCTAAGTTGAAAGATGATGGTAGCAACTACATGGGCTGGGTCCGTAACTTGAGGATTATCCTCATTGCTGCACAGAAGAATTATGTCCTTGATGCACCGCTAGGTGAAAGACCTGTTGCAGGAGCTGATGCTGATGTTACGAACGTCTGGCAAGCTCAATCTGATGACTACTCGATAGTTCAGTGTACCATGCTTTACAGTTTAGAATCGGGACTTCAAAGATGTTTTGAACGTCATGGAGCATATGAGATGTTCCAAGAGTTGAAGTTAATATTTCAAGCAAATGCCTGAGTTGAGAGATATGAAGTCTCCAACAAGTTCTATAGCTGCAAGATGGAGGAGAATTGTTCTGTCATTGAACATACACTCATAATGTCTGGATATCATAATCACTTGACTCAAGTGGGAGTTAATCTTCCAGACGATAGTGTTATTGACAGAGTTCTCCAACCACAACCACCAAGCTATAAAGGCTTCATGATGAACTATAATATGCAAGGGATGGAGAAGATTATTCCCGAGGTCTTTGCAATGGTCAAAACTGCGGAGGTAGAAATCAAGAAGGAGCATCAAGTGTTGATGGTTAACAAGACCACTAGTTTCAAGAAAAAGGGCAAGGGAAGGAAGGGGAACTTCAAGAAGAACGGAAAGCAAGTTTCCACTCCCGGGAAGAAGCCCAGAGTTGTACCTAAGCCTGAAACTGAGTACTTCTACTGCAAAGGGATTGGTCACTGGAAGTGGAACTGCCTCAAGTATTTGGCGGATAAGAAGGATGGCAAAGTGAACAAAGTATATTTGATATATATGTTATTGATGTGTACCTTACTAATGCTCATAGTAGTGCCTGGGTATTTGGTACCGGTTCGATTGCTAATATTTGTAACTCGAAATAGGGACTACGTATTATACGAAGATTGGCTAAGGACGAGGTGATGATGCATGTCGGGAATGGTTCCAAGGTCGATGTGATCACCGTTGGCACACTACCTCTACATCTACCTTCGGGATTAGTTTTAGACCTGAACAATTGTTATTTCGTGCCAGTGTTGAGCATGAACATTATATCTGGTTCTTGGTTAGTGCGAGACGGTTATTCATTTAAATTAGAGAATAATGGTTGTTCTATTTATATGAGTAATATCTTTTATGGTCATGCACCCTTGAAGAGTGCTCTATTTCTGTTGAATCTTGATTGTGGTGATACACATATTCATAATATTGATGCCAAAAGATGCAAAGTTGATAGTGATAGTGCAACATATTTGTGGTACTGCCGTTTAGGACATATTGGTTTAAAACGCATGAAGAAACTACATACAGATGGACTTTTGGAATCACATGATTATGAATCATTTGATACTTGCAAATCATGCCTCATGGGCAAGATGACTAAAACTCTATTCTCCAGAACAATGGAGCAAGCCAATGACTTATTGGAAATAATACATACCGATGTATGCGGTCAAATGAGTGTCGAGGCTCACGGCGGGTATCGTTATTTTCTGACCTTCACAAATGATTTGAGCAGATATGGGTATATCTACTTAATGAATCACAAGTCTGAAACATTTGAAAAGTTCAAAGAATTTCAAAGTGAAGTGCAGAATCATGGTAACAAGAAAATAAAGTTTCTACGATCTGATCACGGAGGCGAATATTTGAGTTATGAGTTTGGCCTTCATTTAAAACAATGTGGAATAGTTTCACAACTCACGCCACCTGGAACACCACAGCGTAATGGTGTGTCCGAACGTCGTAATCGTACTTTATTAGATATGGTGCTATCTATGATGTATCTTACCGATTTACCACAATTGTTTTGGAGTTATGCATTAGAGACAGCTGCATTCACATTAAATAGGGCAGCATCTAAATCCATTGAGACGACACCGTATGAACTGTGGTTTGGCAATAAACCAAAGTTGTCGTTTCTTAAAGTTTTGGGTTGCAACACATATGTCAAAAAGCTTCAGCCTGATAAGCTCGAATCCAAATCGGAGAAGTGCGTCTTCATAGGATACCCTAAGGAAACAATTGAGTACACCTTCTACCACAGATCCGAAGGCAAGACCTTTGTTTCCAAGAATGGAACCTTTCTAGAGAAGGAGTTTCTCTCGAAAGAACTGAGTGGGAGGAAAGTAGAACTTGATGAGGTAATTGTACCTTCTCTCAATTTGGAAAGTAGCTCATCCGAGAATCTGTTCCCGTGATGCCTACACCAACTAGAGAGGAAGCTAATGATGATGATCATGAAACTTCAGAACAAGTTACTATGAAACTTCGTAGGTCAACCAGAACATGATCGACACCAGAGTGGTACGGTAATCTTGTTTTGGAAGTCATGTTACTAGACCATGGCGAACCTACGAACTATGAAGAAGCTATGATGAGCCGGCTTGAGGCCATGAAATCTGAGATAGGATCCATGTATGAGAACAAAGTGTGGACTTTGGTGGATTTGCCCGATGATCGGCGACCCATAGAGAATAAATGGACCTTCAATAAGAAGACTAACGTTGATGGTATTGTTACTGTCTATAAACCTCCACTTGTCGCAACAAGTTCAAGGAGTTGACTACAATGACACTTTCTCACCCATAGTGATGCTTAAGTCTGTCCGTATCATGTTAGCAACTGCCGCATTTTATGATTATGAAATCTAGCAAATTGACGTCAAAAACTGCATTCCTTAATGGATTTCTAAAAGAATAGTTGTAAATGGTGCAACCAAAAGGTTTTGTCAAGCCTAAAGGTGCTAACAAAGTGTGCAAGCTCCAGGGATCCTTCTATGGACTGGTGCAAGCATCACGGAGTTGGAATATACACTTTCATGAGGTGATCAAAGCATATGGTTTTATACAGACTTTCGGAGAAGCCTATATTTACAAGAAAGTGAGTGGGAGCTCTATAGCATTTCTAATATTATATGTGGATGACATATTGTTTATTGGAAATGATGTTGAATTTCTGGATAGCATAAAAGGATACTTGAATAAAAGTTTTTCAATGAAAGACCTCGGTGAAGATGCTTATAAATTTGGCATCAAGATCTATAGAGATAGATCAAGACGCTTAATAGGACTTTCACAAAGCACATACCTTGATAAAGTTTTGAAGAATTTCAAAATGGATTAGTCAAAGAAAGGGTTCTTTCCTGTATTACATGGTGTGAGAAAATGAAAGTCATTCCCTACGCCTCAGCCATAGGTTCTATCATGTATGCTATGTTGTGTACCAGACCTGATGTGTGCCTTGTCATAAGTCTAGCAGGGAGGTACCAAAGTAATCCAGGAGTGGATCACTAGACAGCGGTCAAGAATATCCTAAAATACCTGAAGAGGACTGTCGGTGTCAAAACCGGCGGATCTCGGGTAGGGGGTCCCAAACTGTGCGTCTAAGGCTGATGGTAATAGGAGGCGGGGGACACGATGTTTACCCAGGTTTGGGCCCTCTCTATGGAAGTAATACCTTACTTCTTGCTTGCTTTATCTGGATGAATATGAGTATTACTAGAGTTGATCTACCACGAGATCGTAAGGGCTAAAACCCTAGAAGTCTAGCCTATTTGATTATGATTGCCTCTACGGACTAAGCCCCCCGGTTTATATAGACACCCGAGGGGACTAGGGTTATACAAAGTCGGTTACAGAGAAAGGAATCTACATATCCAAACGCCAAGCTTACCATCCACGCAAAGGAGAGTCCCATCCGGACATGGGAAGAAGTCTTTTGTTTTGTATCTTCATAGCCCATTAGTCTGGCCCATGCTACATAGTTCGGCCATTCGAGGGCCCCTTAATCCAGGACACCCTCAGTAGCCCCCGAACCAATCTTTCAGTGACATGGTGTTCGGCGCGCAGATTGTCTTCGACATTGCAAGGCGGGTTCCTCCTCCGATTACTTTAAGGTACCTGACTTAAAGAGCAGTATTCGGCTTTCCAGTTAATGTCGCGCCCATCAGCTTCCACACCTTCCTGACTTCAGCTTCCACGTGTTGAGCGAATACGAGAGGTCGGGGTATTTTTGCACACACCACCCTGACCATGTAAGAAAGACGTCTATTTAAAGAGATTGGGATCTTCAGATCCATTCCACACCAAGCTAGGAATTCTGAAAGCTTGCTAGGAGAGACCATTCCAACATGGCTAGTGTTCCCAGCTCTTCCTCTCATTCCCACGGCCCTGAAAAAGGCGATTGGGAGAGATGTTCCGTACCCCATAGTCAGCTAGTGAAGCTGCAGACACAGAGATTTCTTCCCCTCGCGGATCTAGTCCCCGTTCGAGCAGAATTGACTTCCTTCGACGGCGAGGCTCAGGCGGAGAATTTCCCCAATCCATCCAGGGGAACGAGTGTCCTTCATTCCCTACTTATTGAGAGGCGTTGGGTTTCCAATCCAACCATTCCTTCGAGGGCTTCTGGAGTATTATGGCCTCCAACTGCACAACTTCACTCCCGACTCTATCCCACACATCGCGGGTTACATTGCTATTTGTGAGTTGTTCCTGGATTGTGAGACCCATTTTGAATTATGGAGGAAACTATTCTGCCTCGTCCCTCGTAGCCAAGAGGGATCTATATTTGAAGTGGGCGGAGCCGAGGTATTGCACATCGCCAGGACCGGATACCTGTCTGACACGGAGAAGAAGGCATCCAAAGAGTGGCCTTCTGAATGGTTCTATATCGAGAACCTCACCCTTTCTGACCCAGTCCGAATGGGTCTTCCCGAATTTTCAAGCGTTCCACTGAAGAAACGCCATAGCTGGCGCCCTCAGATCCCCGAGGAGGAAGACAGCTCGGAAGTCTGTCAATTGATGAGCAAGATAAAGACGCTCGCCCAGTCCGGATTATCAATAGTCGAGGTAATGGCGACATCCATAGTACGAGGGGTTTAGCCACTCCAATACAGAAGGCTTCCCATGTGGCACTATAATGGGGAAGATGACGCCTCTTGCTGCGGTCGGAAGGGTCCAGACACCCCCGCTGCTTTGGCCAAAATACTGGTCGAACTATACAAAGGGGAGAAAGAGGAATTCACTTGTATTAAGCATCGAGATGGGTTTTCCATGTACAATCCTCCTAGCTGGGTGAGTTTCAATCCCACTGCTCTACTCAATCTACTCCCTGAGTCTCTTTCCATGGAATTTAACCCGTCCATTTGTGACAGGAATGGCGGAAGATCACCAAGGGGCTCCACAGCCCCGCCCCACAGCCGGAGGGCCACAACCGGGGCCTTGACCCCAGATTCAAAGAAGATCCAGATATATTCGTGGAGCTCGAGGATGGGGTGTTCTACCAGGTGAGCTATGACGGCACAGAAGTGGCCATCACCGTCGACTATCCGGTCTTCTCCCTACCTCACACGTAAGTAATCAGGAGACATCTCCTCAGAAAGAACCTCCTCATTCTGCCTCACCCACTGCAATATCTCGTGCTCCAAAGGGGAGGAGCTCAGTGCGCCATCTTGCACGAGAGGTGACTCCGAAGAGAGCGGCGCCCGCACCGGGCAAGCTTTCGAAGAGGAAGGTAAGCGAAGGCACATCAGAGCCGTCATCAAAGAGGTATGGCTTTGTAAATATGCCCTTTGGCAGTCACATCCAACTGTGACACTATCCGTTCGTGTCTTATTAGGAAGAGCATTCGCCAGACTATGTCCGAGAGGCCTGCCGGTCACACTCCCAACAGCCAGGTTCCAGACCCTGTCGTAACGATGAGGGCTAATACGGAAGTGCCGCCAGATTGTCCTTTGGTAGAGGATTCGGATGATGTGTCCGTCACTAACTCAGAATTGGAGAGCTTCATGAACCATCAGCGTCGGAGGGCCTCTCTTTGCGACCCCGGCTTTATAAAAGAGGCATTCAATGCATTTAGCTCGGCCGATGCATACATCCGAGCTGCTCGAGACGTGCTTTCTAGAGCCACATACCAGTATTTGAAAGATATGCGGGTGAGCTTACATTGTAGAAAACTGATAATTATATACCAGTAGCCCCCGAGACATGAAGCACTTGGTTCAGCTGAGTTAAGGATCATTGTAAAACCAAGTGCTTATGGAGAAGAACAACCTATTGTCTCAAGAGCTGGAAAAGTGTCGGACCCAGCTAGCTTCTGCGACAGCTGAACTAGAATCGAGAAAAACTGAATTATATACCAGCAACATTAACACAGTTGCATATCTTATGGCAGGATTGTCAGATCATCTTGGGGGGGGGGGTGGAAGTCACACAAGTGGGTGAATAAGAAGCCAAAAGGCAAATTGCCGCGGGCGAACTTATACTGACACGGGTCAGGGAGGAGAAAAACAAACTCCAGGATTCCAACACACAACTGGGCGAAGAACTAAAAGATGTACGGGCCCAGCTGGCTGGCACTGTAAAGGAAAATAAGAGGCTGCGAGGAGGAATATTTAGTATGTGTTCAAACTTACCTCCGCGTAATTCGGCGAGGAAAGGAACTGACAGAGTTATGTCTGTTGGTATGCTGACTGGCCGTCCTAAAGAGGAGATGACCGGATCTTCAGGCGATGTGCTACAAGAGCTGTTTCCATGGCCTTATGCCCATCCGCCTCCCCTCCAGGAAGTGTGGAGGAGCTTGTACAACTATTTAAGGGAGCGCGGTGGCGCTTCCGATTATGGAAGATATCAGCCTGCCGGGAAGGTGCGCGAGAGGCCTGGGCCACGGTGAAAACACGGTATACCAAGCTTGATCCGAATCATATGGCCCGGGTTGGACCTTTAGGGTCAGATGGAAAAGAAATTCCCATTAGTTTGGTATATGACCAGGTAAATGTAGCCGCAAAATATTCTCAACAGGATTGTAAGCTAGACAACCTATTGGACGACATAGAAGAGGAAAGTTTTGAGTCCCAGTGACTATGTACTTTCCTTGACATATTTGTCCTAGCCGGATTGTAAAACATTTGGCATGGCAGACCTTTTCTCTTCAACCTCTGGACCTGAAGGTGCGGAGTGTTTCCGAATACCTGAGCGGCAAAATAAACCGGGGTATGCGTGGAAACCAGGCGTGGGGGTCAGAGTTTCTTGAACAGACAAGTATCAGCTAGCTATGTTATATTACATTGTGATCCTAAGAAACATCTTCCAAAGAGAATAGTTCCGTTAAGGGTTCCTTTCCCTGGGTGAGCATGTGCTAACGTGCATGCCCAGACTATGATCAAAAAATTGCAGTATACATAACATCTGGGGGTTAATAGTGTAATGAGTAAAAAACATCTTTAGTCCGCCGACCGAATATTCCCTTAGGAACGCTAGCTTTCAACTTCACCTAGTCTGAGGTACACATCCGGATGACCCGGCAGTGACAATCGCAGAGGTGCTCCCTTTATGCCCTAGACGAACTAACGGAAACATAGGGCATAAGCATAGGCGCCAGGCAACCCAGCTTGGCCAAAACTTAAGTCATATCGATGCATATAAGGGCGAAGAAAAGGCACATGCGAGGAAAGACACATATGTTGTGAGCTTAATGCTCGAAAAGAAAATAATAAGCTTCTGTACAAGAAGCCCCTAGGTATAATGGACGTACATATTTTAGGATGTGTACATCATAGGTGCACGGTTTAGCCGTGCAAGAGCTTTAAGTCTAAAAAAAGTGAAAAGAGAGGGGAAAATAAATAAATAATGGAAATAAAGGGAGAAGGAGACGAACGAAGAGTTCGGCGCTAGGCAAAGAATCTTCGGAGTATGGCCCCGTTCCTAGGGTTCGACTCTAGGTGATTGTCTGATGCATCACGCAGGTGGTACACTCCTCCCGTGAGAACTTCGTCAATGATGAAGGGACCCTCCCACTTGGGCTTGAGTTTGTCCTTTTTCTTCTCCGGCAAGCGTAGAAAGAGTTTACCAACATTATAAGTCTTGGCCCGTACTTCTCTGCTTTGATATCTGTGGGCCTGTTGTTGATAAAATGTGGAATAGGCTTTTGCGACGTCGCGCTCCTCCTCCAGGGCATCAAAGATGTCCAGCCGATCAAGCTCGGTCTCTCTCTCTTTGTACATGCGCACTAGAGGTGAGTCATGAATAATGTCGAAGGGTAACACAGCTTCTGCGCCGTACACCATGAAGAAATGTGTGTATCCGGTAGTGCTTTCGGGTGTGGTCCGCAGCCCCCAGAGTACAGAGTCGAGCTCCTGACCTAGTGCTTGTCTGATTCTTTCAAAGACCGCACTAGTTTGGGCTTAATGCCACTCATAATAAGACCATTGGCTCGTTCGACTTGACCTTTTGTTTGCAGGTGATATACGGAGGCATAATCCAGCTTAATGCCCAGATTAGCACACCAGGGTTTCACCTCATCGGCTGTGAAATTAGATCCGTTATCGGTGATGATGCTGTGTGGAACACCATAACGGTGCACGACACCGGATATGAAGTCCATCACTGGTCCGGCTTCGGCCATTTTAACTTGGTTTGGCCTCTATCCACTTAGTGAATTTATCCACCATGACCAACAGATATTTTTTCTTGTGGCTTCCTCCTTTAAGGGTTCCGACCATATCAAGCCCCAGACCGTGAAAGGCCAAGTGATGGGGATTGTTTGTAGAGCGGTGGGTGGCATATGGCTTTGGTTGGCAAAAAGCTGGCATCAAACGTAACGTTGGACAAGGTCCTATGCGTCTGCTCGGGCCTTCAGCCAATAGAAACCTGTACGGAAGGCCTTTCTTACGAGGGCCCGAGCCGCGGCGTGGTGACCACCGAGACCATCATGAATTTCAGCCAAGAGCTGCCCTCCCTCTTCCTCGAGGATATATCTTTGAAGTACTCCTGTAGCGCTTTTCTTGTAGAGTTCTCCGCCGTGAACCTTGTAGGCTTTCGAGCACCGGACAATGGCAACGTGCCTCATTCTGGTGCTCAGGGAGTTCTCGCCAATTAAGGTAGGCCAAGAAGGATTCGGTCCATGGTGCAATGACTGCCATGATAATATGGGCCGACGGTGTTATTTCGGTGGCTGTGCCCCCGATGATATCGGTGTGTTCGAAATCTGGGTTATAATCGGATCTGGACCAGTGTTGCCGCTCTCCCCTTGCTACACCATGGATGGCTTGAAGAGCCTTTCCAGAAAGATGTTAGGTGGGACGGGGTCATGCTTGGCGCCAATGCAAGCAAGGACATCCGCCGCTTGATTACTTTCTCGAGCCACATGATGAAACTCGAGCCCCTCGAACCGAGCCGACATTTTGAGAACGACATTGAGGTAAGCCGCCATCTTCAAATATTTGGCCTCGAAATCTCCATTTATTTGATATATTTCATGGTTTGAATCCCCGGGCACTTCCAGGCGTTGTATGCCCATGGAGACAGCCATCCAAAGACCATGCAATAAGCCCTCGTATTCGGCTGCATTGTTGGAGTCCATGTATAATATTTGGAGTATGTACTGAACTGTATCTCCAGTGGGGGATGTTAGGACAATGCCCGCTCCTAAGCCCACCAACATTTTGGAGTCGTCGAAGTGCATGACCTAGTTGGAATATGTGCCGTACTCTTTAGGGAGTTCGGCCTCTGTCCATTAGGCGACGAAGTTAGCCAGTACTTGGGATTTAATGGCCCGGCATGGTCTGTATGTTATGTTGAATGGGAGGAGCTCAATGGCCCATTTGGCAATCCGGCCCGTGGCATCGCAGTTATTTATTATGTCATTGAGTGGTACTTCGGAGGCCACCGTGATTGAGCACTCTTGAAAGTAGTGTCGTAGCTTCCGGGATGCCATGAAGACCGCGGCCAGAATTGGGTTGCTTGCTAAAAGAGCATTTATTTCTTCCAGTCCGGCCGTTGCCGCGTCCGTCTAGTCGAAGTGATTGGTGCATTGGAGAAGGCGATAAAGTGGCAATGATTTTTCTCCTAGTCCGGAGATGAAGCGGCTTAAAGCTGCCACACATCCGGCTTGTTTTTGGACTTGTTTGAGGTCTGTTGGCGTAGCCAATTGTGACAAAGCTCGGATTTTAGCTGGGTTCGCCCTAATTCCTTTATTGGAAACGATGAAGCCCATTAGTTTTCCAGCGGGAATGCCGAAAACACAATTTTCCCGATTGAGCTTGATGTCATATGTACGAAGGATGTCGAATGTGAGACACGGATCATCTATTAATGACTCAACGTGCCTAGTTTTGATGACTACGTCGTCCACATATGCTTCAATTGTCTTGCCGATTTGTTTCTCCAGGCATGTTTGAATCATGCGTTGGTAGGTGGCACCAGCGTTTTTGAGCCCAAAGGGCATAGTGTTGAAGCAGAAAGGCCCATATGGGGTAATAAATGTCGTTGCGGCTTGGTCAGACTCCTTCATCTTGATTTGATCGTATCCGGAGTATGCGTTGAGGAAACACAATGATTCGTGTCCTGCAGTAGCATTCATAATCTAGTCGATGCTGGGGAGGGGGAAAGGATCCTTAGGGCAGGCCTTGTTGAGGTCTTTGAAGTCGACACATAGGCGCCAAGATTTATCCTTCTTTGGTACCATCACCTGGTTTGCTAGCCAGTCCGGGTGTTTTATTTCTCTGATGAATAAGGCCTCGAGTAACTTGGCTAGCTCCTCCCCCATAGCTTGTTGTTTGGGTTCGGAAAAGCGCCGTAGTGTTTGCTTGACCGGCTTATGTCCTTTCAATATGTTGAGGCTGTGTTCGGCCAGCCTGCATGTGATCCCTGGCATATCAGAAGGGTGCCAGGCGAATATGTCCCAGTTTTCACGTAGGAACGCTCGCAATGCAGCGTCAACCGTTGGGTCCAGATGTGCCCCAATGGATGTTGTCTTCTTGGGGTCCGTCGGGTGGACATGAAATTTGACTATTTCGTCTGCTCGTTTAAAGGAGGTGGATTTGGGTTGCTTGTCCAGGATCACGTCGTCCCTATCCACCATGGAGCGTAGTGTGGTTAACTCTTCGACCGCGAGGGCTTCAGACAATGCCTCGAGGGCCAGGGCTACAGTTTTGTTTTTGGCGCGGAGTGCTACGTCCGGATCACTGGCAAGGGTGATGATACCATTGGGCCCGGGCATCTTGAGCTTCATGTACACATAATGGGGTATAGCTTGGAAGCATGCAAATGAATCACGCCCTAATAAAGCGTGATATCCACTGTTGAAAGGGACCTCTTCGAAGGTTATCTCTTCGGACCGATAATTCTCTGGCGTGCCGAATACCACATCGAGTGTGATTTTTCCCGTGCGTCGCGCCTCCCGACCGGGAATGATTCCTCGGAAGGTCGTGCTGCTTTGCTCAATGTGGCTCCTGTGTATTTCCATTTTGTTGAGAGTTTCCTCATAAATGAGGTTTAGTCCGCTGCCACCGTCCATGAGCACTTTGGTAAGCCAAAAGCCTTCCACAATTGGACTGAGGACCAATGCGGCTGGTGCCCGGACTGTCCTGAATTTTGGTTCATCATTGGCATTGGAAGTTATGGCCGTGTCGTCCCAGGGATTTATTGCTACGACTTGACAGACTTCAGCGAGGCCGCGGAGTGCCCTTTTGCGCTTATTGTTTGAGGCAAAAGTTTCAAAGACCATCAATACTCTGAGGTCGTCGTCTTCCGTGGGGTGCTGCTCCGCAGTATTTTTGATGAGGAGATCCTCGCGCTCTTGGCCACTTGCCAGAGCATCCAACATGCTCTAAGGCTGTGGGTTGGTATGGTATCCGATGTTGTGTGTATTTTGCATGGCCTATCAAGCCATCCCTCCAGAACGGTTCCGTGCCTCGTAATGGGCTTCAATTTATTTACTATTGGGTCGAGCGACCCACGAGGGTGCATCCTTTTTGCCCGGATGAGGGGTTGAGTGGAAACTGGTGGCTCCCAGGGGGCTGCCTGAGTTTTCCAGGTGCTTTCCATTGCGTAGTACTTCTGTACTATGGTTGCCAAGTCAGCGAAGTGTAATACGCAACAGCGGTTAACGGCATTGAGGATTCCCTTGTCCGTGCAATTATTGCAGAATACAAAGATCGCGTCTTCGTCGCAGCAATCTTTAATCTTGTTTTTATCAAGGAGGAATATGGCCCAAAAGTGATGGACTGTCTCCTCAGAGTGCTATCGTATGTACATGTGATCACGTATATCTAGGTGGGTGGGTGGATTTAAACCCGAACCCTGACCCAATTTGGGATCTGGAGTTTGAGAAAATTCCAAGCTTAATAGTTCGGGCTCCGAGATATCAACCGATTTTTCAAGTCCACCGTCCAACTCTAGGTTTGGAGGACGGGGCATGTCTTTCCGCGGATGGGTATCCGACTCTTCGAGCTCGGAGATCCGAACATAGTTCATCCTCAATATAGAGGAAGAGTTGTTGTATTGCTCCTCTACTACCGCTATCTGATGGGTGATCGGCGGATATTTGATTTCTCTCTGATCGGGTTTAAGCCCAATCCTATCATAGTCTGTAGCGACCCCCCAAGGCCATGATGCGATCTAGGAGTTCGTTTAAAGACGACAACTCCGTCGGATCCATCCGTTTGGAGTATTCAGAGTCAACACGGATGCGATTTTCGATGACCCGAGAAGTCATCGTCGGCTTAACGGTTGAACGGGCAGTCATGGTAAAGCCGCCCAACCGAAGGGTTTGGCTCGAGGCCAGGGCTCCTCCGGAGGTGATATTGTCCTTGATGACAAGGCGAGCCATCAATCCTATCTTCGACGTCACAACGGAACTCTCAATGAAAGCACCAATGTCGGTGTCAAAACCGACGGATCTCGGGTAGGGGTCCCGAACTGTGCGTCCAAGGCTGATGGTAATAGGTGGCGGGGGATACGATGTTTACCCAGGTTCGGGCCCTCTCTATGTAGGTAATACCCTACTTCCTGCTCGATTGATCTTGATGAATATGAGTATTATAAGAGTTGATCTACCATGAGATCATAAGGGCTAAAACCCTAGAAGTCTAGCCTATCTGATTATGATTGCCTCTACGGACTAAGCCCTCTGGTTTATATAGACACCAAAGGGGACTAGGGTTATACAAAGTCGGTTACAAAGAAAGGAATCTACATATCCGAACGCCAAGCTTGCCATCCACGCAAAGGAGAGTCCCATCCGGACACGGGAAGAAGTCTTCTGTTTTGTATCTTCATAGCCCATCAGTCCGAACCACGCTACATGTCCGGCCGTCCGAGTACCCCTTCATCTAGGACTCCCTCAAGGACTGTTGGGGATATACCCCGCGGTATGACCCGGCCGGGACTTGGCGGTTCATCGGTAATCCTCCTGAAGATTGTCAACTCGCTGGTTTGGCGATTCACCGGTCTGGCGACTCATTGATGACCCTGATGGCGGGTCAAATAGATGACAAGGTCCAAGGCCTAGAAGGTCGGCTCATGTTGTGGCAGGCCGGCCTAAGAGGAAAGGCATAAGGAGTTTTCCCTTACAAAGGAAGCAAGACTAGGATTCCACCTTGAATAGAGTAGTCCTAGTCCTAATAGGACTCCACATGTAACCCACCCCTCCAACTTATATAAGGAGGGGAAGGGGACCCCAAGAGGGACAAGTTTTACAAGTTGAGACAGACAAGTCAATAGCTCTGGAGATAGAGGTAGCCAAAGAGCACCCTTGTAATCATGAGTACCATGATCAATATCAATGAAGCAGGAGTAGGCTTTTACTTCCACCGTGAGGGGCCGAACCTGGGTAAAAAACATCGCGTCTCTCGTTCCACTCAACCCCTCTCAAGCTACCACATAGATGCGTTAGCCTCATGACTAAATCCTCACACTAAGGACATCTGCCGTGACAAATCGACGACAGTTGGGGCCCACCGTTGGACCTGCGCACGGCGGTGTTGTTTTTGGAGGGAGCTCTTAATGGATCGAGAAGCTCGTGATTGGTCAGATGAAGAAAAGATGGTTTGGTGATCAGAATGATGATTAAATTTGGAACTTACAACACAAGATTGGAAATCAAAGAGGTTAGGGTTTTGTCGTCCGCGCCATCGGATGTGTAGAAGCGGTCCGTCGAAACCGTTTCTATGCCAAGTCCAAGGTCGATAGGGAATTGATCCCTGCACATATGTGTACAAATCGTTCCAAGGTTACGTACGGATCTGCCAAGTCCCGAGAAGTCCAGACGTGACGAGGCAATCAACGACAGTCTAAATTTTACCCGTGTATAACCCAGCCAACCGCCGAATCTCCGCAGTCAACCTGGGATCAGTTTTGTCTTAAAAAAGGACGTCGATAACGCCCACACGTGTGGCATACTAGATATTCGTCCACACACCATGTGTGCCGTAAGCAGGAGGCAGCCCACACGGGCTGTGTGTGGGCGAACATTAGAATTACCATGGGGCGTGTGGGCGAACTCTCCAACACCCACACACCAACCTGGTCCTATGTGGCACAGAAATTCTGCCTCAATGTGTCAAGATCCGTGCAAACTTGACTGGACGGTGATACACGCGTGTGGGCGAGTTGTAAAGCTGCCACACGTGTGGGCATTAGTGTTTCCGTAAAAAAAAGGAAAAGGAAAGCCATGACCTAGAGGACACAGATCTGGGATGGTCAAACCGACAACGACCAGGACAAGCACGGGACGGGGGGATCGACTCAGACTCTGCAGACCTCGCCGTGTCTCCTCCGCCGCTGGGCTCCACCCATGTCGGAGCGCCTCTGAGCCGTTTGCCTCCGCCTGCAAGCTGCGCCGGTGCGCCAAGTCGCCTCCGTTGTGGCCGACCTCGAGCTCCCCTGCCTCCAAGCCGCCGGCCACCGTCTGCAAGCCGCTCTCCACGGTCGTCGCCCTTGCCGTGCCACCTCTCCCCTGTGCCGCCGCGGTCGCTGTTGTGAGCCGCCCTCTGCCCCGGGATTCGCCGCAGTTCCGCGTTCATCTCACCATGCCTCAGAGCCGCCGGGTTGAGCCGTTAAATCGCCATGGATAACCTTATCTCCAGCCCCCAGCTACATTTAAACTGCCAGCCAAGCTGCCGTCGTCGCACTCCTTCGTCGTGGACGCGCCGAAGCGACCTCCTTCGTTGTGGACGCACGATTCAAGCCTCCCGGTTTTGACCCGCCTGAGCCACCCTGGCCTCGTCTGCGAGCCATCGAGCTCGTCCGAATTGCCGGCTGCGACCCTCGCCTCCGCGCTAAGCCGCCCACTTCTGAATTGCAACGGCCTCGTTTCCAACCTTCTCCACCTGTGCATTCCTAGCTTGCCTCCTCTCTACATCACCCATGCGTGCACGCCCTCGAGCCGGCCCCGCTTGCGCTCACTGCTGTGTTGGCCACTGTGGGGCCATGGTTCTCCTCTCCTCTCCCAGGAGTGCTTCACCTATTAGGAGCAAGATCAGCTCGTGAAACAGAGGTTTCTACATAAAGTGCATAGAGAACAGCAGAAACACAGGGTCTGTCAGGTGTCACAATGAATTACAGTGGAATTTATGAATAAAGTGTGTCATGCATTAAAGAATTTGCAGTCAAACCCTCAACATCTTGGGGAGGAAAATGACTGATAGATGGAGCTTGCTAGTTTAGATAAAAAAAGTCTGATGTATTTCTTCATGCCCCATCTGATGTACATTCAAGATGAAGTAAAAATACCACAATCGCATCATAGAAGATGCATGTTTGAGGATCATGGCAGAATTCTATTCCTTGATTTTTAGTGAAAGAATGTCAATTCTTTTGTCCTGATAACCGATGCTCCGATCATCTACTACAAGCGTCCGGGTTCCAAAGGCTTGCTCTACAGATCGACCTAGCACGTGTGTGGTCTCCGGAACGACCTAGTGCACGCACTTGAATCGAATGTCCACGATGCTGACTGATGTGAAAACAAGGCCTGATGGATTCCCATGCTCCTCCAAGTGAACAACCTTGAACTAGTACAACCGCTGCATACGCATGGATTCCAAAGAAGGATTTAAATATTAAAAGTATATTGCTGTGGCCTAGCACGAGTTATTTGTCAAGCATATGCGTGATCTATCAAAGCTTCTAAGCCCAACTTGACCCGGAGCGTCCATTCAGAGTCATCCAGCTCTGGTTCTGCTACGGTCGAGCTTCAAGCCGCCGCTTCCGCCGTCGTCACTGTGACCTCGTGCTGAGCCAACCCGATTGGCCTTGTTTTGAGCCACCGTGTTTCCACTTGCTGTGGTTGATGTCCTTTTGCAAGGGCAGGGGAGAGTGGCTTAAATTGCCATTGCAAGTATTGGAATTTGTTCACGGAACGGATCATCTATTGTCCGGATAAATCAGGTGAATTCTGTCCAGTTAATTTTTGTTGATATGTTTTTTCTTTAAAAGAACAATTACTCTGGCTTGTGATATTGTTTATCTAGGACAATTGTTCACTGCAAAGAGCGATGATTATGTCATGGATATATTTCTTGTGCCACCATTATTATGCACTAGTATCTGACCGTGCAATAATGCTAAATGAACATCGGATGATTCAATGGATATGCACACAAGTTGCCGTCACTGCAGTTTGTTTAAACTTTAACAACCAGCTGGGATGAACCACTGGCCGGATTACTGACACAAATCACATGGGGTCATTTATAACTCGCCGAGCTTAAACATATGCTGGCTTGTATCACGGTCAAGTATGGAGAATCTCAAGACAACTCCTCTAGTCGTCTTAAGACTTGGGGGCTACGATGACATGACTTAGCAAATCTTGCTAGATTCAAGAATCCCGAGTCATTGGAGGGAAAATAACCCGGTCCCGGAGGCTACTACCACATTGGTGAAAATTCAAAAGGTTATCAGACAATTTCCGGCTTAAACAGTGTCGAGCAATCTGAAAGTTCTGGCTCATTGAAAGAGCTCCGGGTTATAAGAAAAGATTTTGGATCAATATCAGACTCAAGGGAAATCTCGTTCCCATAATGTTTTGAGCTCTCAATATTCGACTCAACATCCGGTTCAACAGGAATTCATCTCTCGCAAGTTCGAGTTGTCAAAAAAATTAAAGGTTGCCAAAGAGAACTTGCTGCCATGAAGCGCGGTTCAAACCTGGGTATCCTGCCTTATGAGTATGTGAATCTTTATTATCAGTTCATACGATTAGTTGGGGGCTTCCTGCTCATTGAGTATAGCTGTGACTACCCTCTTGATCTGGCTTGCACGCCTTGTTACAAATTACTTGGGAGCTTCCTGCTCACTGAGCATAGCTATGACTACCCTTTGATCCGGGTTATATACCTTGTTGCAAATGACTTGGGGGCTTTCGGCCCAAGTTAAAATGTTACCAAAGTGAACTTGTCACAATGTACAGTTCAAACATAGGCAACCCGCCTTGATGGCTTATGATAGGTCACTTGGGGGCTTCCAGTTCAATGAACATAGCTGTATTTACCCTTTTGATTGGCTTGGACGCCAGGTGTATTCACCAAAACTCCGGGTTATCCTGCCTTTGTATGTCTGCCACTCCGCCTAGGTAATCCTGGAATGACCCACTATACTTTTGACAGTCAATCTTATAAAGACCCTGAACTTGTCAAAGTTAAAATGACGATTGGTCATGTGAGGCCCGGCTTAAAAGTTTGAATAAAGGATTAACTCAGTGGCTTTGCGGCCCTTGAACAACACTTGACATTGAGGCTTGGCAGCCTATGAAAGCCTTGTTTTTTCTGCTTTGTATTTTCTACGAACATTGTTTTGGTTCGTATCCTTGTACCATATTGACATATGGTTTAAAATGATTCAGGCCATGTAGCCTTAATCTTTATGACTCATATTTGAGCATATTTTGGGTTTTCGATGAACCCATCCTGGCTTTGGACGATAACTTGCCAGTATTTTTTGATTGTGCACTTGATGCTATGCACCTACACTGCATATGGCGATGTAAGCCAGCAGTATGAACTGATTTCACATGCCATGTAGCCTTGATCATATGACTCATAATTGAGCATATTGGGTTTGGTAACCCGCCCTGATAAGAAGACTTTAAGTCGCCGGGATATTTTGCCTTGAGCAATCAAAATGATGATATTTCATGACTCCGGGTTGATACTGGTTTTGGGTTATAATTGTCAAGGCATCACCATGGTATTAATCAGTTGTCACCCTCACTGGATGTGGCATTGTTAGCCGGCAATTTTAGCCAATTTTCTAGGTAATTTTTTAAATTTTTGGATAAATATGCGAGGTTTGATAACCCGCCCGGACTTTTTACTTTAAGTTGCTAGTATGTTCCGGCTTAAATAGCCATGGTTGCAAGTATTTGGATTGTCACCCGCCCTGGCTTTTGACTTGAGTCGCCAGCAGGCTTCATTGAAATAAGGCATTTATGGATATTGGGGTTGTCACCTTTACTACATATGGTGCCGTGAGCTGATAATATCAGTCAAATCTACAGGTATGTTTTCCTGGTTACATGAATATGCGAGGTTTGATAACCCGCCCTAGCTTTGGACTTCAACTCGCTAATATATTTTGGCTTGAATGGCCTTAATTCTAGTCTTTTCCATAACTGCATAAGATTATGTTATGTTTGGGTTGTTACCCGCCCTGGCTTTTGACGATAAGTCGCCAGGGCATATGTTGTTTAAACTTTGTGTAGGACATGCAGAGCTTTACAGACACCTCCAGGTTATATTGCTCCATATTGAGTTAATTGAGGCTATAAGATGCCAAAGTGATCTTTTTCAAAAAAAATTGGACATGACTATGAGCCCCCATGGATGGTTGGGTTATCTAACCCACCCTGGATTCGAGCTTTAAAAGCCGACTCATGAATTATATTTCTGTGCATGTTTGCAATAACATCTCTGCTTGAAAGGGTTATCAATTCTTGATTTTTTTTTACAAATGCTATAAGCCGCCGAGTTACAAAAATCCCGAATTACAATGAATGTGCATTAAGTCGCGATCAGCCAAGAGCCACTAAGTATTTAACTCTGGATTTACTTGTCAATAGACGAGATCTTGTGATTGAGGTTTTCATACCGGGTTATATTATTTAGATCTTTAATAGCCAACATGGCTATATTTTTATTATGCTTATCAATAACCAATATTATGATTGAGGTTTTCAAAGCCACTTCAGAGTAATGGATATTATTTATTCATCCAAGAATACTAGTTAACAACAATAGAGCATTGTTTCAGGAACATCATCTGGACAATGGATATTGTTTTATTTAGTCCCGAGTTCGCTGCAGGCATACAACCCGTCACTTGGGGGCCACATTATTCAAATTGAGATTACATCAAGTATGCAAGTCCCATGACGCTGCAAGCATGCACCATGGCACTTGGGGGCTAATGCAAGGTCATTTTTAACTTGCCTCATTGAAGACCCGGCCCATCACATAGTGATGAGCTGGCCCTTTCGGGGCTACTAATTGCTCCTGTTAGAGGTAAATCGAAACTTGGGAGCTACATCATATGGTGTTATTTTTTGAAGTACAAGTAAAGTGCCTGCTCATTATTGCATATTGACCCGACACTTGGGGGCTACACATGGGAAGTACAAAGTGTTCAGTTTATGATTGGTGACTTACATGAACAACTTGGATTTCTCCAAAGTTGAAGATTTTATGTTTAAGCAAGTCTTAAGCTATCACTGCGTTCTCCTCTTAAGACTTGGGGGCTACAGGTGATATGCATATAAGGGAGGAACAACTTTAAATTCTCAGTTTTGAGCAAACTAGGTATTATATTATTATTGGAGAAATCTGTAAAGTTTATGACCTTGTGTCACCATAAGATTAACCCAGCGTGTGCAACAATCATGACGCGGCGTCAGCAACAATTATGACCTTGTGCCAGCAAGAATTATGACCCGACATCAGCAACAATCATGACCTGGCATCATTTGTCTTATAACCCGACAATTCTGGCAATTATAAATTGGCAAGATCTACATCTACAAGCTGGCTAAAAATCAGATGAGTATTTCGAGTCCAATATTTTTGTCAAGTCAGAGCATTGGAGGCCGACTCAAATGGATTCTTTTTTACAGTATTTCTCCTACAAGAAAATTGACTATGAAGTTGGTCTATTGACCCGGACTTTCCAGAAGGAGGAAATGACAAGGACTTAAGGATGAGCAGGTGCCGGCTCAGAAATTTTTAATCAAGAGCACAACCTGTCAAATTTTTTCTTGTGTTTCTTTTGCAGGATCAGCTTAACATGGATAAATTCAAATTAAACTGGGGGCTAATGTCGGGGATATACCCCACGGTATGACCCGACCGGATATATGACCTGACCGGGACTTGGCGGTTCATCGGAAACCCGCCTGAAGACTAGCGACTCAATGGTTTGGCGATTCACCGGTCTGGCGACTCACTAATGATCCCGATGGTAGGTGAAATATATGACAAGGTCCAAGGCCTAGAAGGCCGGCTCATGCTATGGCGGGCTGGCCTAAGAGGAAAGGCATAAGGAGTTTTCCCTTACAAAGGAAGCAAGACTAGGATTCCACCTTGAATAGAGTAGTCGTAGTCCTACTAGGACTCCACATGTAACCCACCCCTCCAACTTATATAAGGAGGGGCAGGGCACCCCAAGAGGGACAAGTTTTACAAGTTGAGACAGCCAATCAATAGCTCTGGAGATAGAGGTAACCAAAGAGCACTCTTGTAATCGTGAACACCATGATCAATATCAATGAAGCAGGAGTAGGCTTTTACCTCCACCGTGAGAGGCCGAACCTGGGTAGAAAACCTTGCGTCTCTCGTCCCACTCAACCCCTCTCAAGCTACCACATATGTGCATTGGTGTGACGCCTCCGATTCAATCGTACACTAATCAGGCACGCAAACGTGTACGATCAAGATTAGGGACTCACGGGAAGATATCACAACACAACTCTAAAAACATAAATAAGTCATACAAGCATCATATTTCAAGCCAGGGGCCTCAAGGGCTCGAATACAAGTGGTCGATCATAGACGAATCAGCGGAAGCAACAATATCTGAGAACCGACTTAAGTAAACAAGTTTGCCTATAGAAGGCTAACACAAACTGGGATCTGAGATCGAAGAGGCGATGCCTCCGCCTCGATCCTCCAAACTACTCCCCGGTCGTCGGCCGCCCGCACGTGAGAGGGCACCTCCAGTGTAGTAGGAGTCATCGTCGACAGTGGCGTCTGGCTCCTGGGCTCCAACTTCTAGTTGCGGCATCCGAGAAGAAGAGGAAAACGGGGGAAAAGAGGGAGCAAAGCAACCGTGAGTACTCATCCAAAGTACTCGCAAGCAAGGCTCTACACTACATATGCATGGGTATATGTGTAAAGAGGAAATATTGGTGGACTGAACTGCAGAATGCCAGAATAATAGGGGGATAGCTAGTCCTATCGAAGACTACGCTTCTGGCAGCCTTCGTCTTGCAGCATGTAGAAGAGAGTAGATTGAAGTCCTCCAAGTAGCATTGCATAGCATAATCCTACCTGGTGATCCTCCCCTTGTCGCCTTGTGGAAAAGTGATCACCGGGTTGTCTGTGGAACTTGTTTGGGTATGTTTTATTAAGTGTCCGGTTCTAGTTGTCATAAGGTCAATGTACAACTCTGGGTCGTCCTTTTACCAAGGGACACGGCTATTCGAATATATAAACCTCCCTGCATGGGTGCACCACATAACCTAACACGCTCGATCCCATTTGGCCGGACACACTTTCCTGGGTCATGCCCGGCCTCGGAAGATCAACACGTCGCAGCCCCACCTAGGCCTAATAGAGAGGTCAGCACGCCAGTCTATCTCCTCTGGCGCAGGGTCTGGGCCCATCGCCCATTGCACACATGCACGTTGCGTGGGCAGCCGGAAGCAGACCTAGCCTCCCTAATACAAGAGCAAGCAGTCCAGTCCAATCCGGTGCATGCCGCTCAATCGCTGACGTCTAGAAGGCTTCGGCTGATACCACAACATCGAGTGCCCATATCTTTCCCTCGTAGTTGGTTAGTGCGTATAGGCCACTGGCCAGACTCAGATCAAATACCAAGATCTCGTTAAGCGTGTTATTATGAAGCAACCGCGAACACCGACCAGGGCCAGGCCCACCTCTCGCCTTGATGGTCTCAACCTGCCATGTCGCTCCGCCACAAAGATCCACACAGCGGGCCGTCAGACAAAGGTCCTTTCAGCCCCAATCCGTGAATCACTCGCGGGCACTCAACGAGCCGACCCAACTTTAGTCACCATCTGTATAATATGTATATGTGTATAGTATATAATCATGATCATCTCCCGAGTGATCACGACCCAATAGTATAGCAAGGCAGACTGACAAGAATGTAGGGCCAATGATGATAAACTAGCGTCCTATACTAAGCATTTAGGATTGCGGGTAAGGTATCAATGACTATAGCAACAATGACAGGCTATGCAACATAATAGGAGTAACCGAACAGTAACATGCTACACTACTCTAATGCAAGCAATATAGAGAAGAATAGGCGATATCAGGTGACCATGGGGGTTTGCCTGGTTGCTTTGGCAAGGAGGGGTCGTCAACTCCGTAGTCGAATTGGGCAGCAGCAGCGTTGGTCTCGTAGTCTACCGAGAGAAGAGGGGGAAGAAAGAGTAAATACAATGCAAACATAAGCATGACGATGCATGACAAGACAATGCGCGGTGTTAGGTGTGTCGTAACACGGTAGTAGGTGATACCGGAGAAAGGGGGAAACATCCGAGAAAGTATCCCCGGTGATTCGCGTTTTCGGACAGGTGAACTGGAGGGGGAAAGTTGCATGTTCGCTATGCTAGGGATGTGTGGCAGACGAACGGGCTGCGTATCCAGATTCGTCTCGTCGTTCTGGGCAACTTTCATGTAGAAAGTATTCTAATCCGAGTAACGAATTATTTTATATGATTTTCTAAAGTTTTAATCATTTCCTGATTTTAATTATTTATTCAAATCCAACATTATCCAGAAAAGTGAAAGATGACGCAAGCATGACATCAGAGTGATGTCAATAGGTCAAATGGTCGGTTGACCAGTCAAACCAGACAGGTTGGTCCAGTGGGACCCGCATGTCATTGTCAGGGGCACTAACAGGGGGGTTTAGACCAACTAAATGGGTTATTTATCGGTTGGGGCCCAGTAGTTAGTGAGAGATTAAGGTTTTAATTAACTACTTTAATTAATAAGCAATTTATCTATTTATTTTCTTTGGTTTATGGCGTGGGGCCTGCATGTCATAGACACAGGGGAGCCACGTCAGCGCAGACCAAGTCAATGATTCAGCAGGGCCCACTCGTCAGCGACACAAGGAGGCCCACGCGTCAGGCCAGGTCAGCGACGGCCGGCGACTCGTCGGAATCACCCAGCGAGCCCGTTCGCGGCGGCGCGTCCTCGGGCCGCGTCGAAAATCGCCCACAGGGCATCATTTTGGCCGAGGCCGGGCGTGTTAGAACGGCAAGACGACGACGCGTCGGTTGGTGGTGTTCTCGTGGGCTGCGGTGGTCGGAGACATGCAGCTCAACGTCGCCGGCGGTGGGGCGTTTTGGGCATGCTATTGGGCAAACAGAAGGGCGGGGCGAGGCCTATGTGCACCCGCGAGGACAACCGCACGAGCCCGGGACCAAATGGTCACCGGACGGCTGCCAGTGATGAGCGCGGGTGGCGACACGCTCGGGCAAGTTGGGGGCGGCGCGTCCAACTTGTGAACGCCGTCGAGAGAGAGAGGGGAGGGAGGGAGCGGGCATCACCGAGTGGCACACACGATGGCCCTTGGTGGCTTAGTAGCTGCAGAGAGCTTCGCCGGAGTTGGGGATGTGCGGCGGCGAGGCGGAGGAAGAAGATGACCTCGTCCACGACGCGGCGACGGCGTGGAGCTCGAATCAACGGTCGGGGACGACGAGGCGGGCGACGAGGGAAACCGGTGAAACGTTGGCGCGGTGCGGGGAGGACGGCAGCCACAGCTACATCACGGCCACGGCCATGGGAGCGCTCGGACGAGGGTGGATCTGAGGAGCGAGGGGGGCGGAGATCTGGGAGGAGAGCGGGAGAGAGGTGAGTGGGAGAGGGAACCGAAAAGGCGGGGGCGTGGCGGCCTTATCCCGTCGGCGGGGACGGCGAGGTGGTGCGATGGGAACGCGCCGTGTTCATGGCGTGGTCGGAGGAACAGCCGCGAAGAAGGAGGCGACAAGGGGGAACGGGGGGAGTGGGCTGGCCCGGATGGGCTGGTTGTGCTGGCCGGCTGTCGGCTAGCTGGGCCATTTGGCCCAGGGGGTTTGGCGGCTTTCCTTTTCTCTTTTTGTTTTATTTTCACTTTTTCTTTGTATTTATTTTCTTTTCTGTTTTATTTCATTTTAAAATATTTAGGCACTTACTAAAAAATTGTTTTCTCCACAATAATTACCAGTGCAATATTTGGCACCCACCGAACATTTTTGTTTCAAGGTTTGAAAACTTTTTTCTGTTTGACATATTTTGAATTGATTTTTGAATCGGTTTTGATCTATCGAAAGATTAGCAACAGTATTGGAGGTGACGTGGCATCATTAGCAGAGTTTCACTGTAGCTTAATTATCCTAGCGTTACAAATCTCCTCCACTACAAGAAATCTCGTCCCGAGATTTAGGAGGTAGAAGGAAACAGTGCGGGTATTCTTTGCGCAGACTATCCTCACATTCGCAAGTGGCTTCATCTTCAGAATGGTGCGACCACTGGACCTTGAGGAACTTGATCGCCTTCTGACGTGTGCGGCGTTTAGCTTAGTCGAGAATGCGAACTGGATGCTCTTTATAGGAGAGGTCCTGTTGTAACTTGAGCATTTCATGATCCACTCCTCGGATTGGGTCCTTGAAGCAACGGTGGAGCTGTGAAACGTGGAACACATCGTGAACCTGAGAAAGGTTCGGCGGAAGCTCCAGTTGGTATGCCACTTTCCCACGCCTTTCCAGAATAGTGAAAGGACCAATATAGCGAGGATCTAGCTTGCCCTTGATCCCGAAGCGGTGAGCAGCCTTCATTGGTGTGACTCGAAGATAAGCCTTTTCGCCAGGTTGATAGACCATGTCCTTAAGATGACGGTCATACAGACTCTTCTGATGTGACTGAGCAGTCTTGAGATTCTTGCAAATTATGCGAACTTGTTATTCGGCATGTTGGATAATATCTGGACCTAAGAGTGGACGTTCCCCAATTTCTGACCAGTTCAGAGGGGTTCGGCACTTTCGTCCATATAGCACTTCGAAGGGGCCCATCTTCAGAGTAGTGTGATAACTATTATTATAAGAGAACTCAGCATATGGGAGAGATTCCTCCCATTTATTGCCGAAGAAAATAACACAAGCTCGAAGCATGTCTTCGAGAACTTGGTTGACACGTTCAACTTGCCCTTGCGACTGAAGATGAAAAGCATCTTGAAAGACGATGAGTCCGAGCTTCTTGAAACTTGCTTTAATCTTGAAGTGAATAAACTGCCTCGGTCTGAACTGATTACCAATGGAATACCGTGAAGCGACACATTTCTGGACATGTAGAGGTTTGCCAGCTGACTAGCAGTGATCGTTTCTTTGACAGCCATAAAATGTGCAACTTTAGAAAGACGATCAATGACGACAAGAATAGCATAATTACCTTTCTGCGATTTGGGCAATCAAGTGACGAAGTCCATTTCAACATGGTCCCATTTCCATTCAGGAATAGAGATAGGTTGCAGAGTTCCAGCAGGCCTTTGATGCTCTGCTTTGATACGATGACAAACGTCATACTCAGCAACATAATGAGCAATGTCTTGCTTCATATTAGACCACCAGAATATCTGACGAATGTCTTCGTACATCTTGGTGCTACCAGGATGAATAGACAAAGGTGTATCATGAGCTTCTTTCATAACCCTTGGAGTCAGATTTAGGTTTTCCCTCTTACTCGATACCACTAGGCGACCTTTGAAGAATAAGGTGCCTCCGTCATCAACAGTGAAGAATGAGGGCTTTCCTTCTGCGAGATAACGTTTAATCCTCTCGACTTCATCGTCACATTTCTGTATCCATTTGATGGTGCCCACAAGATCTAGTCTAGCAACTATGGTATTGAGAGAACCCCGAGAAACAACGTGGAGGTTCATCTTGCGACACACCGAAGGAGGGGGACCGAGTGCACCGGGAGGAACAATATGGAGGTTCAGCTTTCTAAATTCTTCAACATGCGAGGGCTGAACTTTGTGAACCTGGAAGTGGTTGCAGTAAGACTTGCGGCTCAAGGCATCGGCCATTACATTAGCTTTGCCTGGGGTATACGAAATACCCAGGTTAAAATCTACAACAATCTCCATCCATCTCTGCTAACGGAGGTTCAGATTTGGTTGAGTAAACAGATACTTCAGACTTTGGTGGTCGGTGAAGATCTCGCAATGATTACCGAGAAGGTAATGTCGCCACTATTTCAGTGCATGGATAACAGCAGCAAGCTCGAGGTCATGAACTGGATAGTTCTCTTCGTGAGCGCGCAATTGACAAGAGGCATAAGCAATCACTTTACGCTCCTGCACTAGGATGGCGCCTAGGCCTTGACGTGAAGCATCACAATAAATGACGAAGTCCTTCTTAGTATCTGGAGGAGCAAGCACTAGGGCAAAGGTCAACTTGTCTTTGAGCGCCTGGAAACTTTCCTGACACTTTTCTGTCCACTCAAACTTGACGCCCTTATGAAGCAGGTTAGTCAGAGATCTAGCAATCTTGGAGAAGTTCTCGATGAATCGACGGCAATAGCTGGCGAGTCCGAGAAAACTTCTGACTTGCTTGACATTCTTCGGAGGAGTCCAATCGAGAATAGCCTGAACTCGTTCAGGGTTGATGGCAATACCATCCTTAGAGATGACATGCCCAAGATAGGTTACTTCGGGGAGCCAGAATTCACACTTGGAGAACTTGGCATAGAGTTCACGCTCTCTAAGCTTTTCCAGAACAAGAAGAAGATGTTCAGCATGTTCTTCTTCATTCTTGGAATATACAAGGATATCATCAAGATAAACCACGACAAACTTGTCGAGGTATTCCATAAAGATATTCATCAGACGAGAGAAGGTAGCTGGAGCATTGGTTAATCCAAAAGACATGACGATGTACTCATATGAACCATAGCGAGTCACAAATGGGGTCTTCGGGATATCTTCTTCATGAACACGGATTTGGTGGTAACCCAACCTCAAGTCAAGTTTAGAGAACACTAACGAACCAGCCAGTTGATCATATAGACCATTGATCCGAGGAAGAGGATATTTGTTCTGAATGGTAGCTTGGTTAATAGGATGGTAGTCTTGCACTAATCGGTTTGTCCCATCCTTCTTCTTGACAAAGAGAGAAGGTGCTCCCCAAGGAGAGCAACTTGGGCGAATGAATCCACTTCGAAGAGATTTGTCGATTTCCTCCTAAAGCTCAATGAGTTCATGCGGCGGCATCTTGTAAGGTCATTTGGCTATAGGAGTGGTGCCTAGTTTTAAGTCAATGATGAATTCGACAGCTCTAGCAGGGGGAATCCCTGGAAGTTCTTCAGGAAAGACGTCTTGGAATTCGCGAATGATAGGAATGTTTTCAATGCCCTCGAGGGGTGCAGCGTTCAATGCATTCAAGGCATAAAGCCTTGCCTCAGCATTCTGAACCAGACGAGCATTGTCGCTAATTATTTCATCAGAAGGGTGTAGCAGATGGACGGTCTTAGTGGAGCAAACTATAGAAGCAGTATGCGCTTTTAACCAATTCATTCCCAGAATGAGATCAATGCTATAGGACTTCAGTACGATGGGAGAGACAAGGAATTCTAGTCCTTCGATTTCAACGCGGACGTCGTTGCAAATCATGGAGGTCCGACATTGGCCTGCAGGGGTGTGCACTAATAGAGAACTGTTCATGTCCTCACATTTAATGTTGTGCAAGCATGCAAAATCTTCTGACATGAATGAATGCGATGCACCTGTATCAAATAAACGGATGCTGGTATTGAATTTACGAGGAGTGTACCCATCACAGTAGCAGGCTGGTCTTGAGCTTCGTTCAGATCAAAGTGGTTGGCATGAAGACGACCATAAGACTTGGCATTGTTGTTGCAGGGCTGGTTGTTACCACGGCCAGCTGCTGGAAGGGCCAGTTGATTCTAGTTCTTGTTGCATTCCCTAACACGGTGTCCTGGCTGACCACCCTTGAAGCACATACCATTATTGGGAGTGGGAGCAGGGGCTCGGGGTGGTGGAGCTGGAAGCCTTGGCTGCCTAGATGGTGGAGGCGGCAGACGAGGTGCAGCATAGGTCTGCCTTGGAGCAGGTGCAGTTGGACGGTACATGCTGTTCGGGATCCATATCTTACGCTTCTGGGAGTGCGGGCCCGAAGATGAGCCCATGTCACGGTTGCGCCTGTGAGAGTTCTGGTGTTCCTGCAGACTAGTCTCGACATTGATGGCCTTGTTCACTAAGGTGGCAAAATTGGCAAAGTCATGCACTAGCAGTGCGAGCTTGATGTCAGCTTGAAGGCCATCACGGAACTTCTCCTGTCTGCGTGCATCAGTTGCAATGTCTTCTTCAGCATGGCGGGACAAGTCCAGAAACTCCCGCTGATAAGCTTCCACAGTTTTGTTGCCCTGGGTGAGGTTGCGGAACTCACGCTTCTTCCCATCCATGATCCCCGGAGGAATGAAGGGCACGAAGGCAGCTTGAAAGTCGGCCATTGATGATTGTCCCAACTGGTAGAGTACGCCTGTGGTTGTCCCACCATTGAGCTGCGGGTCCCTTCAGAAAGAAGGAAGCAAAGGTGACATAGCGGGCAGGGGATACATCAGCAGACTCCATCTCATAGGTGATGTCATGGAGCCAGTCATCAACATCCAATGGCTGAGTTGAGCTGCGGTACACGGTTGGGTTGAGGCACATGAAATCCTGCAGAGTCACTTGGGCTGGCTGCTCATTCATATTGGGGCGAGGGAACTGAGCCATCATATTCTCCATGAACTGGCGATTCATCTCGAGTTGTTGGACCATACTAGCCATGTACTCAGGCGGTGGTGGGGCGTTGCCGCCACGACCACGACCACCTGGTCTAACCATCCTGTTAATATATAACAGGGGGTAGTTCAACATTGAGAAATTTTGCATAGACAAGAATCGTTCATGATGGAACATGCATAATGAAAGGAGCACAACAGATACTACATAGTAGTCAGCATAACTTACAAAAGGGGTCAGACATAGAATTCAGTACACATAGTTCAGTACATAGACTAAGTCATCATAGGCGGCACGCAGGCTCGCAGCGAATGCATCTAATACTAATAAGTAAGACTACATCAGTCCCAGGAGGTACTGTGGAGGTAGTCGTAGCCTGACAACTGGTAGTGAGGCAGCGGATAGTCCACGTCAACAGCCTAGGGGCCGCGGATACTCTTGTGTAGAACCCGACGCTCAGGTGGCAGAAGAGGACCAAGTGTGGGAGAGTAGCATCCCACCTCTGGCCAACCGACACCGTGGGGCATCGCAGAACGCGGCAGCTATCTAGATAGAACAAAGGGGTGCAACAGCGTCAGAGCCCTGTAAAGGTGCTGATGAGTGGTGTACAACTCTTGGAGAAGAGCTCGTTTAGCTCGGTCCAGCCCATCAGCATGCAGATCCAGGCTCTGATGGTGGAAGGGCTCTCGGGTGACGGTGGAGTAGGCAGCAGTGTAGTATCCCACCACACCAACGTCGGATGCGACAGCAATGTGCCTGAAAGGGGAAGTGTCCAACGCTTGATACTCTCCATGAAGACGTGTCAAAGTAGCATAGGCAACATCGTGAACTGCCATCTCGATGGCCACTCCAACACCATGAGCGGTGTGCAACACGGTAGTGGAATCATACTCCCGAGAGTAGAGGTGGACGATGGCACGGTACTGTTCCTGGTTAAAGTCCTGGTACTCCTCGTAGACGGTGTACTCAGGGTGCCAGCGATAACCCAGCTAGGTCATCATCTCAGCTAGCACAGCAGGTGATCCTAAGGCACCAATGGCCGCCGTGTGGCGCACGACCTACCTCGTGGGTTCCATCTGAAAATAAAGATGTTTCAATGGAGTCAAATGACAATGTGGTTATTATTCAAAATTCTATCCTATAGAACAACTATGGCTTATCCAACTTTGGGGTGAATGTGGTAACTGGATCCTAATGTTAGAGTTAGTAAATTCGTTTAACCCGGGTAGGAGAGAGTTTAGAGCCCCAGAGTAAAGGTCGAGGAGTAAAAGATCCTAATACCATCCAGTGGCGACGTGGGCCCGTAAGGCACACATCCAAGTTAGTAAAAGTTTTGTAGTGACTAGACTCGACTTCGGCCAAGGAGTGTGGAAGGGGGATTCCTACAGGTAGTCGGCTTTGATACCAACTTGTGATGCCCCCGATTCAATCGTACACTAATCATGCACGCAAACGTGTATGATCAATCAGGGACTCACGGGAAGATATCACAACACAACTCTAAAAACATAAATAAGTCATACAAGCATCATATTACAATCCAGGGCCTCGAGGGCTCGAATTCGGTCTTTCGATCATAGGCGAGTCGGTGAGTAACAATATCTGATCTGATCATAAGTAAACAAGTTTGCCTTAAGAAGGCTAACACAAAGCGGATCAGATCGAAAGAGGCGCATGCCTCCTGCTGAGATCCTCCTAACTACTCACAGTGAGTAAATCGTGACCTACAAGTAGTAGTAGGCACCTCGATGTAGTAGGAGTCGTCATCGGCGGTGGTGTCTGCTCACAGGCTCCAACGTCTGGTTCTGACATCCGAGAAGAAGAGAAAGCGGGGAAAGAGGAGCAAAAGCAACCGTGAGTACTCATCAAAAGTACTCTGGCGAGGATCTACACTACATATGCATGGGTATATGTGTAAAGAGGAAATATCGGTGGACTGAACTGCAGAATGCCAGAATAATAGGGGGATAGCTAGTCTTATTGTCGGTGTACTAAAGTAGGGGGTACCATAGTACCCCAAACTCGTGCAGACGGCAATCAGATGACACCAGCGGCAAAGGCTTTCCGGGCGCCGCCAAGACCCTCCGTCATTACTCACATCGCCATTCAAGAACAAAGTATCGACTGAGAAGACACAGATCCCAGCAAGAGAAGATCGCCGGGAACAAAGGCCCCGGCAAGAGAAGCTTGCCGGGAAGACCAACCAAGGCGTTTTAGAAGGCTTGCGCGACGCAAGGCGTCCAGAGGCCAACGGCCGACAAGCTTGCCGGGCGATGACGAAGAAAAGGACATGACAAAGGCGTTTGCGCGCAGGCTGCCACCATACACCCAAACTCCAGCGAACCAGCGACGTGTCACCCTGGGCCATCCTGAGCACGCGTAGGCGCTGCGCGATATGCGGAGCGAGGTGGCAGCGGAGCTGACAGAGACGCCATCGTGGCAACCGTGGCTCACCTAACGGCGCTTTCTGCCTTTGTTGAGGCGACGGGACGGGCATTAAATGCCCTTGTCCCCTGCCGTCGAAAGTTAGGTAGGGACACTGCTGGTCATCAAGTACCAACCTGCGTTTTACCTATTACCCCCTCTTCCCTCGCTGCCACTGTGGGTGCCCCTTGAGACTATAAAAGGGAGGCCCATGCTTGCGTAGAAGGGGTTCGGTCCATTCGACACGCAACACCACCATACGCCGCACTCTCGAGCGAGATCAAACTCTAAGCATAAGCAGCAATAGGAGTTTTATCTCTCCGGAGAGCTCGAAGCTGGGTAAAGATGCTCGTCTCCCAGCACCCCGACCTCGATCGCTCTGCGCCGTCCTCCGCTCCTTCTTGGGACTAGAAGGGCCCCCTGCCCCATAGGTGCTCGAGGCCACGGAGAGACCGCCCGACATCTTTAGCGCGCCCGAGTAGGGGGAGCCGTCGAGGTCGTGAGCATCCGATCCGGTCTCCCGCGTGCTACATCAACGCCTTCATCAATATGCCACGAAGAAGAAGCCTTGGAGGTGGCGCTCCGCTTACATAGATTCTACCACCACCGCCGAACAGCGGGTGGTGGAGTCGGACGCGAAGGCGAGCGGGTGCCGGCAGTGGGACTCATGTCGTCACCAGGTTCAAAAACAAGGCCCATAGCGTCGGCGGCCGTGCGGAACCGCACCTCCCGGGAGGTGCAAAGGTCGACACCGCCCGGTGCTCCTAGCACCGTGCTCGCATTGGAGCAAGGCCAAGCTGGTGGGTCGCGGGGCGTTCGAGGTCAGCATGCACGCCCGACATCCGGGCGCGAGTGAGGTCTTGATCGCCGGGCGCGGCGTCGCACCTCCCAATCCGGTTGGGAGTCCGAGCACATCCGCTCCTCGCGCGCTCGTCGCCACCGCCACCCAAGACAGAGAGGAAGCGCCGCCCGAGCCTCACTGCTTCTGATTATCCTCGGCGCCACACAAGATCGACGGCGGAGGATGACCATATATAGCCCCATCCGCCATTAGGCGACACGGCGACAGCAAAGCGCGCCGAAGCGCATCGGTTCTCAAAGCGCCCGTAGCGCAAGCCGGCGCCGACAAGACCGCTGGGGGTGCCACCTCCGTGCACTCCCCGCCCGAAGGTTAAGATTGCGGCTCGCCTGACCAACCCCGACGCCGACTCCACTGCGTCGTCGGACCCGCGAACTTCGCCGTGATCAGCGCCACGTTCTCCAGAACGGCAACACGAAGACGCCTTTCGCTTTTCGAAGCGCGCGGAGAGAAGCACGACCTCAATCTGACCAGCACGCTGGGCCCACTGTCGATGTGCACGCACCCGGGGAACCAGGCGACTTGATGTACGCGGCAGGTAGCCCTGCGTTCACCCGTGAGCTGCGGCAAGTCCAGTGGCCCAAAACCAAGAACTTCAAGCCCGACGTGCCCAAGAAGTACGATGGCAGGATACATCCGTCGGAGTTCCTCAACATCTACACCATCGCGGTGCAGGCTGTTGGAGGGCACGACGAGAAGATCCTCGCCAATTACTTCCCGCTGGTGCTCAAGCCGAACGTCAGATCTGGGCTCATGCACTTGCCGGACGGCTCCATCTCTTCATGGGCTGACCTGTGTCATCAGTTTGTCGGCGCCTTCACAGGCGGCCACAAACCCCATGGCGAGGAGAGCGATCTGCATCTGCTCGTCGTAAGGAGGAGAGTCCCTGTGAAGTACATCTGAGAGATTCACCCAGGTGCAGCGTAACATCCCAGACGTCCACCCCGCCGCGGTTATCGGTAGCGTTCCATCGAAGAAGCGCGTAACGCGGGATGAGGAGGAGATGGCGATGTGCAAGATCGAGAGATGTCGTGAGCTCTATGCTCGGCGACAAGTGTGCATGAAATTTGAGGGAGGAAAATCCTGAGAGATTGCGAGGAGCGAAGGATCGGCAAGGAGGATGCCGCCCGGAAAGGAAGAACCGCGGCGGAACAACAGAGAAGAAAGGCTAAGGATGTGCTAGGCTATCGAGCATTCCGGCAGGCGGAGCAGCCCGACAAGGCCAAATCCGATGACTCCGGCGAGGCTGTGGTAGCCGCCGAAGCGATGATAGCTCCAGAAAGCGATATTGCAAGATTCACGCACCAAGGGCCATGACCTCCAAACCTGCAAGAAAGTGGAGCAGATGGCGGAGCTGCGAGAAAGCTGAATCTGGCCGCCGACAAGGAGAGGGGCCAGTGGAGGTGGCGGAGGATCGGCAAGAAGCTTCCCGCTTGGGAGGGCACATGACAAGGCCAAGCGCGGCAAGGAGACAGAAGCCTCCTCGCGGCCGTGACTAGGGCGAAGATGAAGATGAGGATGATGAGATGGAGGAAGATGAGACCGATGACCAAGAGTTTGAAGGCAACAGAGGTGTTGTGATCGGCCAGCGCGCCTCTTCAGACACCTCGCACCGCCAACTCAAGCAAGGTGCGAGAGGTGAGCCGCGAGCAGAATCCGTCGAGTCGCGCGAGCCTCAAGTGGTCAAGACGCCCATCATCTTCGATGTTGAGGACCACCTGATCGCATCACTGCGGTCGGGTGCTTGCCGATGTTGGTCTTACCAACAATCCGCAACCTCAAGGTCACGAAGATCTTTGGTTGTGGCGGGGCGGCCTGAACCTGATTTCCTCCTTGATGCTCAAGAAGCTCCAGATCCACGACGGCGAGCTCAAAAGCTGGTACCTTTCAAGGGATAAATCCGGAAGGAGAAAGCCCAAGGGAAGATCCTGCGCAAAGTGACATTTGGCGTGAGCTGAACTTCGTGACGAGAGAGGTCATGTTTGATGTTCTTGATATCCCATTACCCTACAATGGGATACTCGGCCGACCAGCCGCTTGCCAAGTTCATGGCAGCCTCTCACTACGCATACAATGTGCTAAAGATGCCTGGTCCGATAAGTGTCATTTCGGTCGGGGTGACAAGAAGGATGCACTTATCTGCACCGACAAAGATTTACCGAAGGGAAGCGGCGACGCTTGTGAGTGCAAACCACTTGCCGCTGAAGCTCCCCGGGAAGAAAAAGCCAAGTCCGGCAAGAGCAGCTCGATGCCCACTCCGGCAAGTCGCCTCTCCGAGTGCTTGTTGCCGTCGACGCACCATCGAGCTCCACCGGCAAGTGCAAGAAGGCAAAGACAGCTTCACCAGAGACCAAGAAAGTGGCCGCCAAGGAGGACGGCACCGGTGGTACCTTCACCATCAGTGCCACGCTTGATCCTAAATAGGAAAGCGCGCTCATTGCTTTCCTGCGGGCGAATGTCGATGTGTTTGCATGGCAGCCATCTGACATCCCCGGTGTTCCCAGGGAAGTAATTGAGCACCACCTTGCCGTATGCCCTCACGCGCGGCCCATCAAGCAAAGAGTCAGAAAGCAAGCAGTAGAGAGTCAAGAGTTCATAGCAGAGGAGATCAGGAAGTTGGAAGCAGCAGGCCTGGTCCAGGGAGTACTCCATCCGACGTGGCTAGCCAATCCAGTAGTCGTGCGCAAGGCAAACGGGAAGTGGAGACTTTGCATCGACTTCACTGATGTCAATAAAGCCTGTCCCAAGGATCCATTCCCCTTGCCGTGCATTGACCAGATTGTTGACTCCACACCAGGATGTGATCTGCTTTCTTTCCTTGATGCTTACTCAGGATATCATCAGATCTTCATGGTAGAAGAGGATGAGGAGAAAACCGCATTCATTACTCCATGTGGCATGTCTGCTTAAATGTCGGATGCCTTCGGGTTAAGAATGCTGGTTCGACATTTGCAAAGTAGTCAGCCATGCTCTTGAGCCACAGTTGCACAGAAATGTAGAAGCTTACATGGACAACATAGTGGTCAAGAGCAAAGACAAAGAGACTCTGATCCAAGATTTGGATGAGACTTTTGCAAATCTGCGCAAAGTCAATCTCAAGTTGAACCCCGAGAAGTGTGTGTTCGGAGTTCCTTCCGGCAAGCTTCTCGGGTTATTTGTGTCTCAGAGGGGAATTGAAGCCAATCCCGACAAGATCAAAGCCATTGAGCAAATTGAAGCACCAAAGCGCGTCAAGGATGTCTGCAGCTTGCGGCGCATTGCTGCTCTCAGTAGATTCATTTCCAAGTCTGCTGAACGTGCCTTGCCATTTTTCTAAATCTTGAAAAAGGCAGGTCCCATGAAATGGACTCCGGAAGCGGAGGCTGCGCTGCAGGACTTGAAGAAATATTTGTCTTCCACACCAACACTCGTCGCACCTAAGCCACGAGAGAAGTTGCTGCTATACCTAGCGGCAACCAATCAAAGTGGTTAGTGCTGCGTTAATGGTGAAGAGGGAGGCGGAGCGATGGCCCGGCGGCGCTGACAGCGAGTCCAGCAACAAGCGAGGGCTTCTCAGAGCAAGCCCTGGCCCGGCAAGCCCGATCCGGCGAGTTACGCTCCGCCAAGGATGGATCTGTCGCGATTGCGAAGAAAAACAAAAAAGAAGGTGCAGCGCCAGTTTACTGTCGGTTCCCTTTTGTAGGGGCTAGATCAAGGTACTCTGGTGTCTAAGCTGCTCTTTGGCCTACTCATGGCCTCAAGGAAGCTGCGCCATTACTTTCAAGCACATGAGATCACGGTTGTCACTCGCTTTCCATTAAAAGGATACTCTGAACCCGAAGCAGCGAGCAGGATTGTCAGTGGGCCTTTGGAATTGTCGAGCTTTGGCCTCAAGTTTGAAAGTACTTCAATTATTTAGAGCCGGGCTTTGGCGGACTTTATAGCAGAATGGATGCCAACACCGGATGAAGAAATTCCGGAGAGGAGCATCCCCGTCAAGGAAGTCAGTAAAGAGTGGATCATGTACTTTGATGGTGCCTTTCGCTGCAAAGGCGCCGGTCTTAGGCGTACTACTCGTTGCCCCCACCGGAGAGCACCTCAAGTATGTGGTACAAATGCACTTTCCCAAGGAGCAAGCAAGAAATAATACTGCGGAGTATGAAGGCTTGCTTGCCGGACTAAGGATAGCAGCAGAGCTTGGGATTAAGAAACTTATTGTCAGGGGTGACTCACAGCTTGTCGTCCGCCAAGTCAACAAGGATTACCAAAGCCCGTTGATGGAGGCATACATTGATGAAGTGAGGAAGCTAGAGGAGCATTTTGACGACCTACAAATGGAACATGTTCCAAGAGCACAGAATGACGTTGCAGATGGCCTATCAAAATGTGCCGCACTTAAGTTGCCTGTGGAACCAGGGATTTTCGTGCTCAAGCTAACTCAGCCATCTGTTACATCATCAACTGGACAGAGCAAGAAGAGGAAGTTGCCTGCCGGCAACCACTTTCCGGCAGAGCTCCCCGGAGCCGCCGCCGAGAAGGTTCCCAGGATCAACAAAGAAAGCGCTGAGGAGCAGTCCGCTCCGACAAGCCCCGGAGCTTGTTTCGTCGAAGCAGACACTCCCGACAAGCTGTGTCCCGACACGCTTGCCGGGGAACATCTCGCTACGGCAGGATTCCCGATCCTTGCCGTAGAAGCAGATGTTCCGCAGCAGCGTTCGCTGTAGTCCTCATTGTCGAGCCACAAGCTCCGGCCTGGGCACGACCAATAGTCCATTTCCTTCGAGACGGAGAACTTCCGAAGAGCAGGAAGAAGCGAGAAAGAAGTAGCCCGGCAATCAAGTATGTACCGGTTTGTCGATGACATCTTAGAGAAGAAGATTTAACGAGTGAAATTGAAGTGCATTTCCGGGAAGATGGACAAGAGCTGTTGGCGAGAGATACATGGAGGCATATGTGGTCACCACATTGGCGCAAAACACTAACGGCAAGGCTTTCCGGCAAAGGCATCTTTCGGCGACAGACCCTCCGGGATGCAAGCTGCACAAGTAACCAAGTGTGAAGCGTGCGGTTCCATTCCAAACAGATTCATCAACCAGCTCAAGCTCTCCAAACAATCCCTTTGTCACAGCCATTTTGGATGCAGGGGCTCGACATCCTCGGCCCCTTCCCCGAGCTGTCGGGGCTTTGAGTACTTATGCGTTGCAATCGACAAGTTCACAAAGTGGCACGAAGTGGAACCAGTGAGGAAGGTGACAACCCGATCGATAGTCAAGTTCTTGGTCGATTATGCGCGTTTGGGATCCCTAACACGGTCATCACCGACAATGGCACACAATTCTGACCACACCTTCATGCAATCGTCCAAGATCTTGGCACCAAGATCTCGCTTCGCTTCATGTTGCTCACCCGAAGCAGCGGTCAAGCGGAAAGAAGCGAATTGAAGTCTTTGCAGACTCAAGACGAGAACTTCGACGGGCTGCACAAGTGCGGAAAGAATTGGATCGGCGATTGCGGTGGTTCTTTGGTCGTCGGGACGACGCCAAATCGAGCCACGGCGGACACCTTTGCTCTTGTCTATGGAAGCGAAGCAGTTCTCCCCACGGAACTTCGTATCACGGATCGCCACGAGTGCTCGCTTATGATGAGCTTGAGCAAGGCGGCTGCGTAAGATGTGCTGCTCCTCGAGGAGGATCGTCTTGAGAGCTCTTGTCTTGAGCTGCTCACTACCGGCAAGCTTTGCGCCGCTATCATAACCGCAAGGTTAACGCGGAAGCGAGGCGACCTTGTTCTTCGGTAGCGTTCAATCCGCCAAATTCAAACAAGTTGGCCTTGAAGTGGGAGGCCCTTATCGGGTGAAAGCGAGTCACTAGGCTGGCGCCGTCCGCCGAGACCAAAGATGGCATTCGGTGAGCAATTCCTGGAATATAGAACATCTTCGCAAGTTTTACCCATAAAGCGCGGATTCTTGGACCCGTTCGGCAACCACCTTTTATACAAGCCTTGCGGCTATGCATGTAACACTTTGTACAAAGCGGGCGCAGCTCCCGTGCATAAATAAAGTTTATGTGCCTTGCACATCTTGTCAAATTCAGTGCATCTTTCTCTTTCTTGCATATATATCTGACACTTTGTGCAGCACTTACCCCCGGTAAGCAATAAGGAACCTCGAGGTCCCATATCATTATTTTCTCTTCTTTCTTCTCAAAAAAGATTCCTCATCCCACAAGTTCACGGGGAGGGATAAAAAATCTGGACGAGGCGTCGTTCAAAGGAATCTAGCCTTGCCGGGACGAAGAAGACGGAAAAGCTAAGTAGCCAAAATTTGAGCCTAGTCGATTTTAAATTTTTCAAGTTATATTCCTTGAACGTTCGTACCTTGTATGGAAAACCTATGCGCGGAGGAATCGACTCACGGCTAAGTTGCGCCCTTGCGTTGTTTTCGAGCCCGCTCGACAATGCAAGTGAGCTGCAACTAGCCCCGACAAGATTTCTTGCGGAGGCTTACTTTATGACAGACTCTTGATGTTCCGCACTCAGCAAGTGTGCTTGCACCGGCAAGATCCCTCAAAGCGTAGGGTAAAAGCATGCAAGGGATGCAACAGAGTAAAGGAAATAACATAGCTATCGGTACACAGAATAGAGTTATATTACAAGAATGACTTATTGTGGCCTTGTTGAATAGTTCTCATAACCAAAGCAGCGGTAAGAAAAGCGGGAGAAGAAGGCGGCCTAATCCGCGTGCCGCCATCGACCCTCGACCTCGTTCACCTTGTCACGATGGAGTGCGGCGATGGCCTGTGTTCTTCAAGATCAGCGCCCTCCGGCAGCTTCTTGGTGACACGGGAGAGGTCGATGCCCGGGTTGCGGAAGAGGACCTTCACCAACACCTTCTCCAAGACCCCGGCGCAGATCGCGCATGAATCGTCGGCCAGCTGCTTTGGGATCCTTTCCCGGAGCTGCCGGAGAGCCGTCACCACATCCTTGAAGAAGAGCGTGAGCTTGGCGCTGGGTTGGAGATTCTCCTCAGTGGAGTACCCAAAGCCCGTCAAGTTCAGCTCCGCCAACTCTTCATCAATAAGCGCGGCAATGTCGACGAGGCCCTCCGTCCAGAGCTCCACTGTGGTCTTGAAGGTGTTCTGGGTTTCGGCGGCCCTCGTCAACAGCTCCTCGTTGCCCTTGAGGTCTTTCCTCAGGGCATCTTCTCGCTTCTTGGCGGCGTCCAGCGTCTCCGTCAAAGTAGCCAGCCTTAGCTCTAGATCTTCGCTCGAGTCCTTGGCGGCGTTCAGCTCTTTGATCTTCTCGGAGAGCTGAACTTGCAGATCGCCGTGGTAGCGGGCATCCTTCTCCTGATCATGGCTGGAGTGCGACAAGCTCTTCGTTCTTCTGGTCGCGTCCACCTCTAGCTGCGTCACCTTCTCTTCTAGCTCCTTCCTAGCGGCTTCAGCAGCCGCAGCGGCATCCTTCGCCTCCTTGAGTGCCCCGCCAAGTGATTGTTCCCGGACGGGCGAGCTCCTCGTCATGGCTGTCCAAATCGCCTTCCTGCATGTCAGCTCACCATCCGGCTTGGACAGCTCCTCGGCGGCGAGCCTCTGCTGCTCCTCGACTTCAGCCTTCTCGGGATGAGCGCCTTCTTCGCCTCGTCGGCTGCGCCCTCTCCTCAGCAATAGGCCGGAGGGCCTCCTGGTTGTGGCTCTTGAGCTCCTGCGCATGTCTCTCTATATCAACTCCCGCTGCTGGCGACAAAGCGCTTCGGGACTCAAGCTTGCTTGCAGGCGCAGTAGAGTGACACCAGCTTTGAAGCAGCTGCTCCTCCTCGGACTCCGCTTGCTGCTGCTTGGCTTTGTCAACCACTTGCCAGCCAGCGAGGCAAGTACCTCCTCGTCAAACTCCTCTCCTTGCCCGGCGCCACAGGCTCGATGCCAGAGGCTTGATCTCTCACACCCGCCCGGCTTTCAAGTGGCGCGGGCTGGGGCTCCTCGGAGCCAGTCTTTGCGTCGGCCAGCGGAGGGTCGGCGATCGGTCTGGCGCCTCGCGCTCCTGCGTCCTCCGGGTCGTCGGTCTGATCGCGGACCCCTCGCCAGCCCTGCGCCCGGCCTTGGCGGCCTCTTCGCGGTGGGCTCCTCGCGCCCGGCCTCTTCCTCATCGGGCGGCCTCCCGGTGTGCCGCCCGCCCTCCTCGTCGGTGGCCTCGGCTTCCATCGGGTCCCCAAGGGAGGATCTGAAGACGAGGAGAGGAAGGGAAAGTCAAGCAAATACCCACAAGAAAGAAAGGGAGATCAGTGAGAACCCGGGAGAGTCCCCGGCGAGGAGGGTCACCTGTGCTGGGCTCTGTGATCGTGGGCTCCACCACCGGGGGCTCACTGGTTCCACCCCTTGCCGGAGATCCCTTCCTTGCCGGAGAGGGTTCCCATATCGGGGAATCGGCCCTCGGTGGCGTGGTCGAAGCCGGCGACACCTCCGGGTCGACCTCAGGAAGTGCTCTGGTGGGCTTGTTACGCTCCTGTATACAAAGAGTTAACAATCAAGATGTTGGCGGAAGAAGAAGCAACCGTCGCGCGCCTGACGAAGTGAATCAAGGCACTTCTGTTGGGGGCTGTCTGGGAGCTGCTGCGAGGAAGGACGGGTCCGTCAAGCGGTATCGGACGTATCTTCTGCGCCACAGCAGAGATCGCCCTCGATGTTAACCACGGGGACCTTGGCCCTCTTCGCCGCCCTCTCCGCCAAAGTCCTGAGACGGAATAGGGAGTTTTAAGAGAAACAGATTAGATACAAGACAAACAACAAACAAGGATCAAAAGAAAAGGCGAAATCAGATATAAAAAGCCTTACTCCTCCTCCTCCTTCTCCTCTTCATCATCGCCAGAGCTCGGCGCGGAGAGGTTGAACTCAGTACCCTCTCGGCCGTGACGTGGCGGAGGTAGGCTCCCTCGGCGCTTGCCGAGGGCTGCGGCGAGGTCAGGGCGTGGCCGGGAAGACCCGCCTCGATCTCCGGCGGCACAGGACCCTCCAGCGGCAGCGGTACTTTCATGGTGGAGCGTGTCCCCGGCGCCGGCTGCTGCTGGGCAGCCTACTCCTCTGCCAGGCTCTCAGGCTCGCGGGCGCCTTCTCGGACGGGTGGGGCTGCGTTGTGGGCTCCGCTTGCGGCAAGTTGCTCGAAGCGGCTAGCCGCTCGCGCCCTCGGCGGACTTCGCCCGTTCGGCCTCGACCTCCCTTCACCATCGCCTTCTCCGGCAAGTTCTTCCGTGCGGCAAGGCTTGCCGCCGCGGCTGCATCCGCCTCCGCCAATATGAAGCCAAATCGCGCTGCGGCGCGCTGCCGCCTCTTGACCCCTTGGCGATATCGCCGACTCATCGGCGGTGGTAGCACGGGTGAGAGCTTACGCTCGCCGGAGTTAGCGCCACCTCCGACAAGTCGTCGAAGAATTGTTGCGACCTCGGCGGCGAGGCTCTATCCGGTTTGCACTTATCCCATGCGAGTTGCACTCTGGCATCATTCGCGCGAATCGATCGTCTTTGGGAGTTATTGCACAAGGGATGGCGCCTGCGCCTAGCTGGAACCACTCTGGATGATTGGCGTCATGCTTGAACATCTCCCTCGGCATCGCGCCAAGCTCCATATTGTGAAATTGAAGTTGAGGCACAGGCGCAGCCTCATGAAATCGATCTGACGGCGAAGAAATCATGCTGACCGCCCTGTTGTGAGTCCGGCATGCTGGCGGAGGATTGGTGTAGCGATCGTCGACTTAGCATCATCCGTGACAGGGCACTCCGGTCGTTGCAGCGCACCACGGGTCTTGCGCAGCTTGGTGAATAATGGCGGATCGGCATCACAGATCCAGCACCACTCCGCCCTCCACTCGTCCCACTTGCTGCGAGCTCGCCCGTCAAGTACACCTCCTTCATGCCCATCCAGGAGGTCTAGGCAATTCCGCCGACGGTGGCTCCCCTTTCTCGGCTCGAGGAGAAATAATAGCGGAAAAGAGCCACATTGGGAGGATACCAATGAAGTTCCCTTGAAGGTGTCTGAAAACCGCCATTGTCGAGCGGCGTTGGGGGTGAAGTCAAGCAGATGAAACCCATAGGTGTTCATGATGTCACAAAAAATCGGAAAAAGGTGGGCGAGCCCGCAATAGAAGAACTGAGGAAGAAGTAGTACCC
Organism: Aegilops speltoides; assembly: GCA_021437245.1. NCBI lineage: Eukaryota > Viridiplantae > Streptophyta > Magnoliopsida > Poales > Poaceae > Aegilops > Aegilops speltoides. Next base: position 270,433,499 of record CM038147.1, read on the forward strand.
TTTGGGGCACTTCTTCGATTTGGAAACCTCCGGAGGAAACGCCGGCGTCTTGCGGATCTTCGCGTTCCGTCGACGGAAGAGGTAGAACTCCGCCCATAGCGCCTCCGGAGTGAGCTCGAAGCACTGCTTCTTGCGCGGCGCCTCGAGCTCAGCGCCTCGGCGACCAGCGGCTACGCAGCTCGTAGCCTTCCGGCCTTGAGCCATGGCGGAGGCGGTGGGGAAGCGAAAGCGGCAGCGGCGGCGGCAGCAGCGGGTGGCGGGCGCTGTTCTCTTCTCAATTCAAGAGGCGGAGAAGCGGCGGGGCTTTCGGAGGAAGGCTGGCGAAAGTGGGGAACGGCCCCTCTTCCTCTGCTTATAAGCGGGGATGCTAACGTTACGCATTTCACGGAGTTAAGTATTGACCACGTTCTCTCCACGGCCTTGCAATCGGCGCGTGCGTTGCGAGAGGACGCGGTGGACCGAGTCGATTTTGTGTGGACCCGAACCCGCAGCGTGCCGAGACTGTATGCGGGCTGGCCCAACAACGCTTCGGCACCGTGTATGGCCCGAGCCGGGGCTCTGTCGGTGTACTAAAGTAGGGGTACCTTAGTACCCGAACTTCGTCTGCCAGGTAGTCGCAGCACCAGCGGCAAAGGCTTGCGGGCGCCGCCAAGAACCTCCGTCATTACATTCGCCATTCAAGAACAAAGTATCGGTGATAAGACACAGATCCGGCAAGAGAAGATCATTGGGGAACAAAGGCCCGCAAGAGAAGCTTGCGGGAAGATAACAAGGCATTTTAGAAGGCTTGCCGCGACACCCCGCGCGTTCCGGTAAGGCCGACAGCCAAACAAGCTTCGCCCGTGCGACAGAAAAGGACCGCGGCAAGGCGTTTGCCGTGGCAGGGCTGCCACCATACACCCAAACTCCAGCGCAACCAGCGACGTGTCACCCCAGGGCCATCCCAGGGGCACGTGGCGAGGCGCTACGCAGCCATGCAGAGCGAGGTGGCAAGCGGAGCTGATAGACACGCCATCGTGGCAACCGTGGCTCACCTAGCGGTCGTTTCTGCCTTTGTTGGGCGACCGGACGGGCATTAAATGCCCTTGTCCCCTGCCGTCAGAGTTAGGTAGGGGACACTGTTGGTCACTGTTGTACCAACCTGCGTTTTTACCTATTTTCCCCCTCTTCCTATGCTGCCACCTGTGGGTGCCCCCTTCAGTCTATAAAAGGGAGGCCCATGCGCACGTAGAAGGGGTTCGGTCCATTCGACACACGCAACACCACCATACGCTCGCACTCTCGAGCGAGATCAAATACAAACGCAAAGCAGCAGTAGGAGTTTTATCTCTCCAGAGAGCTCCAAAGCTGGGTAAAGATCGCTCGTCTCCCCCGCGCGCCCGACCTCGATCTACTCTGCGCACGTCCTCCGCTCCCTTGCCGGACTAGAAGGGGCCCCCTGCCCCATAGGTGCTCGAGGCCACAGAGAGACCGCCCCGACACTTATCGAGGACTATGCTTCTGGCAGCCTCTGTCTTGCAGCATGTAGAAGAGAGTAGATTGAAGTCCTCCAAGTTGCATCGCATAGCATAATCCTACCCGGTGATCCTCCCCTCGTCGCCCTATGGAAAAGCGATCACCGGGTTGTCTGTGGAACTTGTCTGGGTGTGTTTTATTAAGTATCCGGTTCTAGTTGTCATAGGGTGAAGGTACAACTCTGGGTCGTCCTTTTACCGAGGGACACGGCTATTCGAATAGATAAACTTCTATGCAGGGGTGCACCACATAACCCAACACGCTCAATCCCATTTGGCCGGACACACTTTCCTGGGTCATGCCCGGCCTCGGAAGATCAACACGTCACAGCCCCACCTCGGCCTAACAGAGAGGTCAGCACGCCAGTCTAACTCCTATGGCGCAGGGGTCTGGGCCCGTCGCCCATTGCACACCTGCAAGTTGCGTGGGCGGCCGGAAGCAGACCTAGCCTCCCTAATACAAAGCGGCGTTCGGTCCAATCCGCACGCAGCCGCTCGATCGAGCGTCTAGAAGGCTTCGGCTGATACCACGACGTTGAGTGCCCATATCTTTCCCGCATAGTTGGTTAGTGCATATAGGCCAGTGGCTAGACTTAGATCAAATACCAAGATCTCGTTAAGCCTGTTCTTATGAAGCAACCGCGAATGCCGACCAGGGCCAGGCCCACCTCTCACCTAGATGGTCTCAACCTGCCCTGTCGATCCGCCACAAAGATCCACACAGAGGGCTGCCGGGACAAAGGTCCTTTCAGCCCCCAATCCGTGAATCACTCGCGGGAACTCAATGAGCCGACCTGACTTTAGTCACCATCTGTATAATATGTATATATGAATAGAATATACCCGTGATCACCTCCCGAGTGATCACGGCCCAATAGTATAGCAAGGAAGACTCACAAGAATGTAGGGCCAATGATGATAAACTAGCATCCTATACTAAGCATTTAGGATTGTGGGTAAGGTATCAATGACTGTAGCAACAATGACAGGCTATGCAACATAATAGGAGTAACCGAACAGTAACATGCTACACTACTCTAATGCAAGTAGTATAGAGAAGAATAGGCGATATTTGGTGATCAAGGGGTGGGGGCTTGCACTGGTTTCTCACGGCAAGAAGGAGGGTCGTCGACTCCGTGAGTCGAATCGGGAAAGCGGCAGCGTCGGTCTCGTAGTCTACTGGAGAGAAGAGGGGGAAGAAACAGTAAATACAATGCAAACATAAGCATGACGATGCATGACAAGACAATGGCGGTGTTAGGTGTGCCCTAACGCGGTAGTAGATAATCTGGCGAAAGGAAACATCAGGAAAGTATCCCGGTGTTTAGCGTTTTGAGACGAGTGAACCGAGGGGAAAGTTGTGTGTTCGCTATGCTAGGGATGTGTGGCAGACGAACGGGCTGCGTATCCGGATTTGTATCGTCGTTCTGAACAACTTTCATGTAGAAAGTATTTTAATCCGAGTTACGGATTATTTTATATGATTTTCTAAAGTTTTAATCATTTCCTGATTTTAATTATTTATTTAAATCCAACATTATCCAGAATAGTGAACGATGATGCAAGCATGACATCAGAGTGATGTCAACAGGTCAAATGGTCGGTTGACTTGTCAAACCAGATAGGTGGGTCCAGTGGGACCCACATGTCATTGTCAGGGGCACTAACAGGGGGGTTTAGACTAACTAAATGGGTTAATTAGCAGGTGGGGCCTAGCAGTCAGTGAGAGATTAAGGTTTTAATTAACTAATTTAATTAATTAGCAATTTATCTATTTAATTTTATTCGTTTATGGCGTGGGCCCCGCATGTCATAGACACAGGGGAGCCACGCCAGCGCTGAACGAGTCAATGATTCAACGGGGCCCACCCGTCAGCGACACAAGGAGGCACACGCGTCAGCCAGCTCAGCGACGGCCGGCGACTCGTCGGAATCACGCCGGCAAGCCTGTTCGTGGCGGCGCGTCCTCGGGCCTCGTCGGAAATCGCCCACAGGGCATCATTTTGGTCGCGGCTGGCCGCGTTAGAACGGCAAGACGACGACGCGTCGGTTGGTGGTGGTCTCGCGGGCTGCCATGGCTGGAGACGAGCAGCTCGACGTCGCCGGCTGCAAGGCGTTTTGGGCGAGCAATGGCAACGGTGATGCGGCGTGCTATTTGGCAAACAGAAGGGCGGTGCGAGGCCTACGTGCACCCGCAAGCACAACGGCACAAGCCCGGGACCAAATGGTCACCCGGCGGCTGCCAGCGACGAGCGCGGGCGGCGACGCGCTCGGGCAAGTTGGGGCCGACGCGTCCAACTAGCGAACACCGTCGAGAGAGAGAGAGGGGAGGGTGAGGGGGCTCACTGAGCGGCACACATGGTGGCCCTTGGTGGCTTAGTAGCTACAGAGAGCGTCGCCGGAGTTGGGGATGAGCGGCGGCGAGGCAGAGGAAGAGGACGACCTCGTCCACGATGCTGCGACGGTGTAGAGCTCGAACCAACGGTCGGGGATGACGAGGCAGGTGACGAGGGAGACCGGTGAGACGTTGGCGCGATGCGGGGAGGACGGCAGCCACGGCAACATGACGACCACGGCCATGGGAGCGCTCGGACGGGGGCGGATCTGAGGAGCGAGCGGGGGGCGGAGATCTGGGAGGAGAGCGGGAGAGAGGTGAGTGGGAGAGGGAACCGTGGAGGCGGGGGCGTGGCGGCTTTATCCCGTCGGCGGGGACGGCGAGGTGGTGCGATGGGAATGCGCCATGTTCATGGCGCGGTCAAAGGAACAGCACGCCGGGAAGGAAGCGACAAGGGGGAATGGGGGGACTGGGCTGGCCCGGATAGGCCGGCTGGGCTGGCCGGCTGTCGGCTAGCTGGTCCATTTGGCCCAGGGGGGTTTGGGGGCTTTACTTTTCTCTTTTGGTTTTATTTTCACCTTTTCTTTTTATTTATTTTCTTTTCTGTTTCATTTCATTTTAAAATATTTAGGCACTTTCTATAAAAATTGTTTTCTCCACAATAATTACCAGTGCAATATTTGGCACCCACTGAACATTTTTGTTTCAAGGTTTGAAAACTTTTTGCTGTTTGACATATTTTGAATTGATTTTTGAATCAGTTTTGATCTATCAAAAGATTAGCAACAGTAATGGAGGTGACATGGCATCATTAGCGGAGTTTCACTGTATCTTAATTATCCGGGCGTTACAGTTGGCCTCAGGACTAAGTCCTCACACTAAGGACATCTGCCGTGACAAATCCACGACAAGGACCAAGGATATGTTTCTCGTTTATGGATGTGACAAAGAGCTCATTGTAAAAGGTTACATCGATGCTAGTTTTGACACTGATCCGGATGACTCTAAGTCACAAACCGGATACGTATTCGTATTGAATGGTGGAGCTGTCTGTTGGTGCAGTTACAAGCAAAGCGTCGTGGCGGGATCTACGTGTGAAGCAGAGTACATAGCTGCTTCGGAAGCAACAAATGAAGGAGTCCGGATGAAGGAGTTCATATACGATCTAGGTGTAATACCTAGTGCATCGGGTCCAATGAAAATCTTTTGTGACAATACTGGAGCAATTGCCTTAGCGAAGGAATCCAGATTTCACAGAGAGACCAAAGACATCAAGAGACGCTTCAACTCCATCCATGATCTAGTCAAGGAGGAGACATATAGATTTGCAAAATGCATACGGATCTGAATGTGGCAGACCCGTTGGCTAAGCCTCTTCCACGAGCAAAACATGATCAGTACCAAGACTCCATGGGTGTTAGATACATTACAATGTAATCTAGATTATTGACTCTAGTGCAAGTGGGAGACTGAAGGAAATATGCCCTAGAGGTAATAATAAAGTTGTTATTTTAGATTTCCTTATTCATGATAAATGTTTATTATTCATACTAGAATTATATTAACCGGAAACTTGATACATGTGTGGATACATAGAAAAAACACCATGTCCCTAGTAAGCATCTACTAGACTAGCTCGTTAATCAAAGATGGTTAAGTTTCCTAACCATAGACATGTGGTGTCTAATACGTCTCCGTCGTATCTACTTTTCCTAACACTTCTCCTCTTGTTTTGGACTCTTTTTTGCATGATCTAAATGATACTAACCCGGACTGATGCTGTTTTTCAGCAGAACTACCATGGTGTTGTTTTTGTGGAGAAATAAAAGTTCTCGAAATGCAACGAAACTTTGCGAGGATTATTTATACAATAAAAGACAATTCCTGGAGCCAGGAAACACCGGAGGGGGGCACCTGGGTGGGCACAACCCACCAGGCCACGTGATACGTCTCCAACGTATCTATAATTTTTTATTGTTCCATGCTATTATATTACCCGTTTTGGATGTTTATGGGCTTTACTTTACACTTTTATATCATTTTTGGGACTAACCTACTAACCGGAGGCCCAACCCGAATTGCTGTTTTTTTGCCTATTTTAGTGTTTCGAATAAAAGAATATCAAACGGAGTCCAAACGGAATTAAACCTTCGGGAGCGATCTTTTTGGAACAAACTTGATCTAGAGGACTTGGAGTGGAAGTTAAGCAACAACCAAGGCAGCCACGAGGGTGCCCGGTGCACCCCCTAGGCTGGGTGCGCCCCCACCCTCGTGGGCCCCTCGGGCGTCCACCGACCTACTTCTTCCTCCTATATATACCCATGTACCCCGAAAACATAAGAGGCGACCCTGAAAAACTATTTCCACCGCCGTAACCTTCTGTATCCGCGAGATCCCATCTTGGAGCCTTCGCCGGCGCTCCGTCAGAGGGGGAATCATTCACGGAGGACCTGTACATCATCTCCAAGGTCTCTCCGATGAGTTGTGAGTAGTTTACCATAGACCTTCGGGTCCATAGTTATTAGCTAGATGGCTTCTTCTCTCTCTTTGAATATCAATACAAAGTTCTCCTCGATCTTCTTGGAGATCTATTCGATGTAACTCTTGTTGCGATGTGTTTGTCAAGATCCGATGAATTGTGGGTTTATGATAAAGTTTATCTATGAGAAATATTTGAATCTCCTCTGAATTCTTTTATGTGTGATTAAGTTATCTTTGCAAGTCTCTTTGAATTATCAGTTTGGTTTGGCCTACTAGATTGATCTTTCTTGCAAAGGGAGAAGTGCTTAGCTTTGGGTTCAATCTTGCGGTGTCCTTTCCCAGTAACAGCAGGGGCAGCAAGGCATGTATTGTATTGTTGCCATTGAGGATAAAAAGATGGGGTTTATATCATATTGTGTGAGTTTATCCCTCTACATCATGTCATGTTTCTTAATGCGTTACTCTGTTCTTTATGAACTTAATACTCTAGATGCATGCTGGATAGCGGTCGATGTATGGAGTAATAGTAGTAGATGTAGGTAGGAGTCGGTCTACTTGTCACGAACGTGATGCCTATATACATGATCATGCCTAGATAATCTCATAATTATTCGTTTTTCTATCAATTTCTCGACAGTAATTTGTTCACCTACCGTAATACTTACGCTATCTTGAGAGAAGCCACTAGTGAAACCTATGGCCCCCAGGTCTATCTCTTATCATATAAGCTTTCAATCTATATCATAAAATACCAAAAATATATTTATCTTATCATATTATCTCTAGCAGATCTCACTTTCGCAAGTGGCCGTGTATGGATTGACAACCCCTTTATTGCGTTGCTTGTGAGTTCTTGTTTGTTTGTGTAGGTGCGTGGGACTTTTGAGGAGCCTCCTACTGGATTGATACCTTGGTTCTGAAAATTTGAGGGAAATACTTACGCTACTATTGCTGCATCACCCTTTCCTCTTCAAGGAAAACCAACACAAGCTCAAGACGTAGTAAGAAGAATTTCTGGCGCCGTTGCCGGGGAGGTCTTCGCTCAAGTCAAGACATACCAAGTACCCATCACAAACTCATATCCCTCGCACTTACATTATTTGCCATTTGCCTCTCGTTTTCCTCTCCCCCACTTCACCCTTGCCGTTCTGTTCGCCCTCTCTTTCCCAATCTCCTCTCTCTTTCACTTGCCTTTTTGTTTGCTTGTGTGTTGGATTGCTTGTCGCTATGGCGCAGAATAATACCAAATTGTGTGATTTTTCCAATACCAATAATAATGATTTCCTTAGTACTCCGATTGCTCCTCTTAATTATGTTGAGTCTTGTGAAATCAATGCTGCTATGCTGAATCTTGTTATGAAAGATCAATTCTCCGGCCTTCATAGTGAAGATGTCGCTACCCATCTAAACAACTTTGTTGATTTGTGTGAGATGCAAAAGAAGAAAGATACGAATAATGATATTGTTAAATTGAAGTTATTTCCGTTTTCACTTAGAGATCGTGCTAAAGTTTGGTTTTCGTCTTTGCCTAAGAATAGTATTGATTCATGGAATAAGTGCAAACATGCTTTTATCTCTAAGTATTTTCCTCCCGCTAAGATCATCTCTCTTAGGAACGATATTATGAATTTTAAACAACTTGATCATGAGCATGTTGCCCCATCTTGGGAAAGAATGAAATTAATGATTCGCAATTGCCCTACTCATGGTTTTAATTTATGGATGATCATACAAAAATTTTATGCCAGATTCAATTTTGCTTCTAGAAATCCTTTAGATTCGGCCGCGGGAGGCACGTTTATGGAAATCACCTTAGGAGAAGCTACTAAATTCCTTGATAACATTATGTTTAATTATTCTCAATGGCACACCGAAAGATCTACTAGTAAAAAAGTGCATGCTATAGATGAAATTAATGTTTTGAGTGGAAAGATGGATGAACTTATGAAATTGTTTGCTACTAAGAGTGCTTCTATTGATCCCAATTATATGCCTTTATCTACTTTGATTGATAATAATAACGAATCTATGGACGTGAATTTTGTTGGTAGGAATAATTTTGGTAACAATGCTTATAAAGGAAACTTTAAACCTAGACCGTTCCCTAGTAATTCCTCTAATAATTATGGAAATTCCTACAATAATTCTTATGGTAATTTTTATAAGATGCCCTTTGATTTTGAGAATAGTGTGAAAGAATTTTTGATCTCTCAAAGAATTTTAATGCCTTGCTTGAAGAAAAATTGCTTAAAGTTGATGATTTGGCTAGGAATGTTGATAGACTTTCACTTGATGTTGATTCTTTGAGATCTACTCCTCCTAAGCATGATATCAATGAGTCTCTCAAAGCTATGAGAAATTCCATTGATGAGTGCAAAGAAAGAACCGCTAGATTGCGTGCTAAGAAAGATTGTTTTGTAAAGGCGTGTTCTTCTAGTTTCCATGAAAGTAATGATCAAGATCTAAAAGTTATTGATGTGTCCCCTATTAAATCTTTTTTTTGCAATATGAATCTTAATAATGATGGGACTAGAGATGAGTCAACTTTAGTTAAAAGGCGTCCCGATGATTCGGAGTTCTTAAATCTTAATGCTAAATTTGGTAAAAGTGGTATTGGAGAGGTCAAGAGTTTAAACAGCATTGAACCCACTATCTTGGATTTCAAGGAATTTAATTATGATAATTGTTCTTTAGTAGATTGTATTTCCTTGTTTTAATCCGTTGTGAATTCTCCTCATGCTTATAGTCAAAATAAAGCTTTTACCAAACATATTATCGATGCCTTGATGCAATCTTATGATGAAAAACTTAATTTGGAAGTTTCTATACCTAGAAAACTTAATGATGAGTGGGAACCTACAATAAAGATTTAAATTAAAGATCATGAGTGTTATGCTTTGTGTGATTTGGGTGCTAGTGTTTCCACGATTCCGAAAACATTATGTTATATTCTAGGTTTCCATGATCTTGATGATTGCTCTTTAAATTTGCACCTTGCGGATTCCACCATTAAAAATCCTGTGGGAAGGATCAATGATGTTCTTATTGTTGCAAATAGGAACTATGTGCCCATAGATTTTATCATTCTTGACATAGATTGCAATCTTTCTTGTCCTATTATTCTTGGTAGACCTTTCCTTAGAACGATTGGTGCGACTATTGATATGAAGTAAGGGAATATTAGATTTCAATTTCCATTAAGGAAAGGCATGGAGCACTTTCCAATAAAGAAAGTCAAATTACCTTATGAATCTATCATGCGAGCTACTTATGAATTGAGTGCCAAAGATGGCACCACTTAGATCTATCCTCGCTTTTATGCCTAGCTAGGGGCGTTAAACGATACCGCTAGTTGGGAGGCAACCCAACTTTACTTTTGTTTTTCTGTTTTTGCTTCTGTTTAGTAATAAATTTTGCATGTAGCTTCTGTTTAGTAACTTTACTTGTGTTTCTATGTTTTAATTAGTGTTTGTGCCAAGTAGAACCTATAGGATAACCTATGGTGATAGTTAATTTGATTCTGTTGAAAAAAAGAAACTTTGCACGCACTAAAATAATTTTAGTAATTTACAGAAACACGCTTTTGCATTGATTCTTTTTACTGTAGATCAATAGACAAATTTCCCAGGACTTCCTATTTTGGTAGGATATTTAGAGTTCCAAAAATATTCAAGAGTTACAGATTGCTATAGATTGTTCTATTTTTGAGAGATTCTGCTTTTCGTGTGTTGTTTGCTTATTTTGATGCATCTATGGTTAATATGTAGGGGTATGAACCATAGAGAGGTTGGAATACAGTAGGTTTAACACCAATATAAATAAATAATGAGTTCATTACAGTACCTTATGTGGTGGTTTTTCTTTCTTGCACTAACGGAGCTTGTGAGATTTCCTGTTGAGTTTTATGTTGTGAAGTTTTGAAGTTTTGGGTAAAGATTTGATGGATTATGGAATAAGGAGTGGCAAGAGCCTAAGCTTGGGGATGCCCATGGCACCCCAAGATATTCAAGGATAACCAAAAGCCTAAGCTTGCCCTCTTTCGTCTTCGCCTATCGGTAACTTTACTTGGAGCTATATTTTTATTCGCCACATGATATGTGTTTTGCTTGGAGCATCTTGTATGATATTAGTATTTGATTTTTAGTTTACCACAATCATTCTTGCTGTACACACCTTTTGGGAGAATCCCACTTGATTAGAATTTATTAGAATACTCTATGTGCTTCACTTATATCTTTTGAGCTAGATGATTTTTGCTCTAGTGCTTCACTTATATCTTTTAGAGCACGGTGGTGGCTTAATTTTGAAGAAATTGTTGATCTCTCATGCTTCACTTATATTATTTTGAGAGTCTCTTAGAACAACATGGTATTTTCTATGGTTATAAAATTGGTCCTAGAATGATGGGCATCCAAGTTGGGTATAATAAAAACTATCATAGAAAGTGAATTGGATGCTAAGATCAATTTGATGCTTGATAATTGTTTTGAGATATTAGGATGGTGATATTAGAGTCATGCTAGTTAGGTGATTATGAGTTTAAAGAATACTTGTGTTGAAGTTGGTGATTACCGTAGCATGCATGTATGGTGAACCGCTTTGTGATGAAGTTGGAGCACAATTTTATTTATTGATTGTCTTCCTTATGAGTGGCGGTTGGGGACGAGCGATGGTCTTTTCCTACCAATCTATCCCCCTAGGAGCATGCGCATAATACTTTGTTTTTGATGACTTGTTGATTTTTGCAATAAGTATATGAGTTCTTTATGACTAATGTTGATTCCATGGATTATACGCACTCTCAGCCTTCCACTATTGCTAGCCTCTCTTGTGTCGCGCAACTTTCGCCGGTACCATACACCCACCATATAACTTCCTCAAAACAGCCACCATACCTAGCCATTCCGAGATATATTGCCAAGCAACTTTCCACGGTTCCGTTTATTATGACACACATTATCATTGTCATATTGCTCTTTGCATGCTCATGTAGTTGGCATCGTATTTGTGGCAAGGCCACCTTCATAATTTTCATACATGTCACTCTTGATTCATTGCATATCCTGGTACACCGCCGGAGGCATTCATATAGAGTCATATCTTGTTTAAATATTGAGTTGTAATCTTGAGTTGTAAGTAAATAAAAGTGTGATGATCTTCATTATCAGAGCATTGTCCGAGTGAAGAAAGGATGATGGAGACTATGATTCCACCATAAAAAGAAAGAAAAAGACAAAAAAGGAAAAAAAGAAAGGCCAAATAAAAAAAGGGAAAGGCCCAAAAAGAAAAAGAAAAGAAAAAAAAAGAAAAAAGAAAAAAATGAAATGAGAGAAAAAGAGAGAAGGGACAATGCTACCATCCTTTTACCACACTTGTGCTTCAAAGTAGCACGATGATCTTCATGATAGAGAGTCTGCTATGTCGTCACTTTCATATACTAGTGGGAATTTTTCATTATAGAACTTAGCTTGTATATTCCAATGATGGGCTTCCTCAAAGCGCCCTAGGTCTTCGTGAGCAAGCGAGTTGGATGCACAACCACTTAGTTTCTTTTATTGAGCTTTCATACATTTATAGCTCTAGTGCATCCGTTGCATGGCAATCCCTACTCACTCACATTGATATCTATTAATGGGCATCTCCATAGCCCGTTGATACGCCTAGTTGATGTGAGACTATCTTCTCGTTTTTGTCTTCTCCACAACCACCATTCTATTCCACATATAGTGCTATGTCCATGGCTCACGCTCATGTATTGCGTGAAAGTTGAAAAAGTTTGAGATTACTAATGTATGAAACAATTGCTTGGCTTATCATCGGGGTTGTGCATGATTAAATACTTTGTGTGATGAAGATAGAGCAATAGTCAGACTATATGATTTTTTAGGGATAACTTTCTTTAGCCATGTTATTTTGAGAAGACATGATTACTTTGATCAGTATGCTTGAAGTATTACTATTTCTTATGTCAATACGAACTTTTATTTTGAATCATTTGGATCTGAACATTCATGCCACAATAAAGAAAATTACATTGACAATTATGCTAGGTAGCATTCCACATAAAAAAATCCTATTTTTATCATTTACCTACTCGAGGACGAGCAGGAATAAAGGTTTGAGATGCTTGATACGTCTCCAACGTATCTATAATTTTTCATTGTTCCATGCTATTATATTACTTGTTTTGGATGTTTATGGGCTTTAGTTTACACTTGTATATCATTTTTGGGACTAACCTACTTACCGGAGGCCCAGCCTGAATTGCTATTTTTTTGCCTATTTCAGTGTTTCGAAGAAAAGGAATATCAAAAGGAATCCAAAAGAAATGAAACCTTCAGGGGTGATCTTTTTGGAACAAACGTCATCTAGAGGACTTGGAGTGGAAGTCACGCAACAACTAAGGCAGCCACGAGGGTGCCCGGCGCGCCCCCCATCCTCGTGGGCCCCTCGGGCGTCCACCGACCTACTTCTTCCTCCTATATATACCCATTGTCGGTGTCAAAACCGGCGGATCTCGGGTAGGGGGTCCCGATCTGTGCGTCTAAGGCTAATGGTAACAGGAGGCAAGGGACACGATGTTTTACCCAGGTTCGGGCCCTCTCGATGGAGGTCAAACCCAACTTCCTGCTTGATTGATCTTGATGATATGAGTGTTACATGAGTTGATCTACCACGAGATCGTAGAGGCTAAACCCTAGAAGCTAGCCTATGCTGATTATGATTGTTCTCGTCCTACGGACTAAAACCTCCGGTTTATATACACACCGGAGGAGGCTAGGGTTACACAGAGTCGGTTACAAAGAAGGAGATCTAATATCCGAATCGCCAAGATTGTCTTCCACGCAAAGGAGAGTCCCATCCGGACATGGGACGAAGTCTTGAGTATTGTATCTTCACAGTCCAACAGTCCGGCCAATGCATATAGTCTGGCTGTCCGGATACCCCCCTTATCCAGGACTCCCTCACTAGCCCCTGAACCAGGCTTCAATGACGATGAGTCCGGCGCGCAGTTTGTCTTCGGCATTGCAAGGCAGGTTCCATCTACGAATACTCCAAAGCAGATTAAGGATTGTGTCCGGCTCTGTGGGATAATTTCCGCACACCACCGTAGAGAGCATTACACTTTACAAATCTGATCTGCTGACAATTTCTTTCATGGTGTGCCCTTAAGCCGTGGCCTGGCTCAATACGAACCGGTCTTTCTCGGCCTGCCTCGACACGCGTTGCAAGGCGGTTTTATTGGCACGCCTTTGTCGAAGCAGAGATCATGTTCCTCTTATCGCGGGATCCGCCATCAATACGGGCGCGTGCAACCCCACAACGCCTGTTGGTACGACTCCGTGTTTTTAGGTAAGTCCCAAGCGGTTACGCCGAGGACGCTTGATATTCACCCCCTTTACAGAGGGGCCGAGGCCTATCCCTCTTTCTTACCACGCTTGCGCCTTTCCGCATCTCGAATTCCAACACCCGGAGCCCAAGCTTAGGCACTCCGGATCTTCAATCATGTCCGGATCCAGCCTTCAAGGCCGGTGGATGGCCTCCTCCGTCACAGAGGAGGACATTGTGAAGCTTAGGGAGGTCAGATATCTGACCGCCGACATCAAGCACATGCTTCCTGCTCTAGGGCAGATCATCCCTACTCCCGAGCCCAACGAGAGCATCATATTTGTTTCTCACTTCCTCCGCGGTTTTGGCTTCACCCTTGATCCCTTTGTGAGAGTGCTCATGTTCTATTATGGGCTAGATTTTCATGATCTAGCTCCAGACTCCATCCTTCATATCTCGTCGTTCATCGCTGTGTGCGAAGCCTTCTTCCACATCACCCCGCACTTCGTCTTAAGGCTTAAGACCTTCAATGTGAAGCCGGAGATGATTGAGGGGCGACACGCGGAGTGTGGAGGTGCTGCAATAAGCAGGAACGCCGAATCCCCATGGCCAGAGGGCTTCTTCCTGGAGGTGTATGATCTATGGCAGCGGAGGTGGTTTTACGTCACGGCTCCCAGAGGCACAAAATGGGTGGCTGCCCCCGACTTTCGTTCGGGCCCCCCGCCTCAACTGGCGTCATCGGCCAATGTGGGACTGGATTGGGGGCCTGCTAATGATGTTCCAACATTGCAGAGCCGCATTTGGGAGCATCTTGAGAGGGACAAGTCTTGTCAGTGTAATTCAGGTAATGCTAGTCTGATGGATCTTGCCATGCAAACGTCGGCCTCTCCGGATGTGGGGGTTCAACCCAGAAGGTCCGCGGACTATTCTGCACTTCTTCGGCATGACGCTCGAAGGGATGTGTAAGCTATTCTTCGGACCACAAGTAAAGTGTCCGGACACCATCGAGGATGCGGGCCTGAGCTGCAACCGCCCAGATACCCAAGTAACCCAAAAACCGAACACTTCGTTTATATTTATCATAACATTGTTCTGAAAACCATTCGCGGCCAGAAATGGCTCAGCAAGGTGGAGAGAATCAGGTGTCCGGCACCGCTTCCCGAAGGCTCGCCTAGTCCTGCCATAGCCAGGATGCTTAGTCATGTGCTAAGTAAAGTGCCCTCGGGAAAGACGAAGGGAAGAACAGAGAAGCAAGGCTTCACACATAGCACGTCCAAATCGGGGGAGTTACTACCTCCACGAAGGAGGATAGTCGGGGTGGGGAATCCACAGTCTCCTCCCCCCGCGGGAAGAAGAGGGCCGCCTTCGAAGACTTGGAGACGGAGGTGCCTAGACAAGGGAAGAAAACTTCACTAGGGGCCCTGCCCCGAAGGGCGTCCTCACCGTGCCATGCCCGCAAACGGGCAAGCCCTCAGCCGAGCTGTAAGTTAATCTTAAATACAAAGCTACTGCTTCCTCCTCCTAGAACAATAACCAGGATCCATTCTTTGCAGTCCGGCTAGCAGCTCTTCTCGACAGAGTTTGTCTTCGGGGGATCTTCTTCCGGATATGATGGAGAGTGAAACCCCACCAGCCTCTCCGCCTCATGGGGCGGGCGACCCTGAGGTGTCGTCACGGAGGAGTCCAGATTTGCCGAGGCCAGAAGCTAATACTTTGGCCGCCCTGAGCCCGAAGCGTTCGGCTCCCACCGGGGGCAATAAGAAGGGTCCGACACAGTTCGGCGACTGGTCGGACACGCTGACGGGCCTTCTGGAGCAAGCTGCTCTCTCGGAGGATCACCGTTCATTAATGAGCACGGTGCTTGATAAGATTTCATCCGCAACAAGCGGGTTGAATGAAGCTTTTACGAGTCTGCTCAAAGGATTTGAGGTATGTAATGAAATACGTAATTTTTGATTGTGGCGCACGTGCTAGGTGTGCTCTGTATAGATAGTAGCCCCTGAGACTCTGGTTGCCAGCCCTAGGCAGCAAACGGAGGATCACATTGTTAAGTAATGATCGCACTGTATTCATCCGCAGGTGGCTAAGGGTCCGGCGACCGACCGGTCGGTTGAAGTCGCTGAACTGAGGCGACAGATTGAAGTTGTGGATGCCGACATCACACTTGTGAACGAGCGGCTTAACGAGTCACAAAGTATGTGCTCTGCTTTCCTTATTTTTACAGGAAATATGCAAGAGGAGCATAATGTTAATGATATGCTTCGACTGCAGGCGGAGCTGCTGCCGTGGAGGCCCTGGGGGCGAACCTTGCCCTAGAGAAGGAGCAAGCCCGGGCTAGCAATGCGGCTGCCCTAGAGGCGGCCGAAGAGTTGAGAGCCGAACAGGCTGCTCATCGCCGAAGCGAAGATAAAATAGCCGAGATAGTTGTGGAGCTGAAAAACGCTGCCAGCCGGTATGAGCTCCTTGAGAAAGAGAATCAGGCGAAGTCAGCTGGCCTGAAGAAGGCCCTTGATGCGGCCAAGGAGACGCGTTCTAAAATTAGGGATGCGCGGGAGGAGCTTCGATAGGCCGGAGAAATCGCGGCTGGAAGCCATTATTTGTTGCGGATGAAGTTCTTAGATCCAAAGTACGCTCCTCTAGATCGGTGCTGGAGCCCTGCAGACGCGTATCTTGTCGGCAAGAGTATGGCTGATCTTGACCAAGTTTTCGAGGATCAAAAAGATAATGAAGTGGAAAGACTGTTCTAGTCGCAATTCAGTGCTCCAACGCGCCCGTTGCGATTGAGTGAAAGGATGGCCGCTGTGGCCGAGCTCCATAGGTTGTCCGGTCTTGCGATGAGGTCTGTAATAGACCATCTATGGACAAAGGGGCCGAAGCTGGACAGTTATTTTGGTTTAGTGCAACAATTCCTTGGTGCTGTATCACGAATCGATGCCGTGAAGAGGTCGGCGTGATCGAGGGTGCACGGATGGCTCTTCCCCATGTTAAAACATATTGGACAAATATGGAGGCCACCATCATTGCAACCCAGAATCCGGCAGGAAGCGAGGATCCAGCCGAGCACTACTTGGAGCAGGTAACAAAAGGTGCTCGTTTAATAGAGGCTCAGTGCTCGAAGAATGTCATGTTCGAGTGACAAATCGTTTCATTGTAAAAACAATCTTATTTTAATTATGGAGGCTATGTATATTCTTTTCGCCTGAAAGTGTTATTGTGCCTCCTGTGCGGCCGTTTGATGTATATATAGTCTGAAAGTTAGCAGTTGTTGACTTCAGCCCCCACGTATACAATGCGGGGGTGTCCGCAAAAATATGCGTAATCACACTTGATCCAATGTCTTGGTCCATTTAA
Source organism: Aegilops speltoides (assembly GCA_021437245.1). NCBI lineage: Eukaryota > Viridiplantae > Streptophyta > Magnoliopsida > Poales > Poaceae > Aegilops > Aegilops speltoides. Next base: position 270,450,509 of record CM038147.1, read on the forward strand.
GGAGGTGATTGCACGTCGAACTAGGCAACCGGACTATATAGCTTTAACACTTTCACTTAGCCATAGGACTTTGACGGTGGGGCTACTATGTAGCCCCTGGAACCTTTGCATGCATCCGGATACGGGCGCGTGTGTACATGACCGGGAAGCGATGCTTTGTTAATGCGGAGGAATCCTAAAGATTCCAATGAGTCCTCGAGTGGTTGACCAGTCTCTCGCTATATCATGACAGTCAGTTTTCGGCTTTCTCTACTGAGGTGCTCGTCCGGAATAACCAGGGCACAATCGCAGTAGTTCTCCTTTGGCCACCTTAGCCGATAAAAACGGAACGTAAGGCGGCAATCCCAGGAGCTGGGCAAACCCAACATTTGACCAAAGACATGATTCGGAGCTGATGCATATAAGGCCAAACTCGCGACACTGAACACTCCCGAAGGTATTCGGACTTTATAACATATACTGGACTGAGTAACGCCCTTTATTATGAACCCTGTATTTCCAAGTACATGCATTAGTCTATCATGGCGAAATGCCAATAACGCCAGTATCCACTATGGGTGTAGTACCCATGGGATGTTAAGCAACAAGAGACAATAAAGAAGGTTTACACAGGGGCTTAATCTAAAGAGAAACCTTTGAGCGAGGCCCTGCTGCACGTCTGCGCCTTTGTCTCCGTTGTGCCGTGTCCTGGGAGGGTATCACACGAATGGTGTCTATAAAAAGGAAAACTCATGTAGAAGAGTATGACGTAATCGTGCGAAGAGTTGGTTATTTTCAATGGATAGTAGAAGTGTAAGACATTGGCATGTTAATAAGGTCAAGCCAAAAGGTGGGCTTTATTGAATATCTGTAGCCCCTGGTGTCCTCTATGGGCTTACATGTATAGCACCCAGCTCAGGTTCATCTGAGCTGTTACCGATGGTGGTGTGCCGGATTCGTATAACCGTGTCCGTGGTCTTGACGACCGATCATGCGTTCTGATATTAGAGGCCGCTTAGTGTCCGGCTGCTAGAGCCGCCGCATACTCTTCCGCACGTAAGGAACACTATGTATTTCCGTTAACAGTGATGATGCCACATGGACCGGGCATCTTGAGTTTAAGGTAGGCGTAGTGCGGTACTGCGTTGAAGTGGGCGAAGGCCATTCTCCCGAGCAATGCATGATAACCACTTTGGAGGGGAGCGATGGTGAAGAGTAGTTCTTTCGCCCGAAGTTGTCCGAGAACCGAATGTCACCTCTAATCTGAGGAGCCCTCATGGCGGGCCTCAACGCCTGGTATCACCCTTTCAAAGGTGGTGTTACTTTGGCTGATTCTGGATGGGTCTATCCCCATCCTGCTGATAGTGTCCTGGTATATTAGATTGAGACTACTGCCGTCGTCCATGAGGACACGAGTGAAATGGTATCCATCAATTATTGGGTCGAGCACCAAGGCAGTCGATGCTCCGTGCCGCATACTAGTCGGGTAGTCCCTGTGATCAAAGGTGATTGGGCAGGCCGACCAGGGGTTAAGTTTGGGGGCGACGGGCTCTACAGCGTATGCGTCTCTGAGCACGCGTTTGCACCTTATCTTGGGTGTGTGAGTCGCGTAGATCATGTTCACTGTTTTTACCTCTGGTGGGAATTTTTTCTGTCCCCCAGTGTTCTGCTGGCGAGGCTCATCCTCATCTTCACTTGGTGTTTCCCTTCCCTTGTGTTCGGCATTTAACTTGCCGGCCTTCTTAAAGACCCAACATTCTCTGTGAGTGTGGTAAGCAGGTTTTTCGGGGGTGCCATGAATTTGGCACAGTCTGTCCAGGACTTTGTTTAAGCCGGACGGTCCCTCTTTGCTGCCTTTAAATGGCTTCTTTTGTTGACCGGGCTGAGATCCCCTGAATCCGGCGTTGACCGCTGTGTTGTCCAGACTTTCTTCGTTGTTTCGACGCTTGTTTTTATTGCGTCGTGGCTTCCCGTTGCCATCCCTGATTTCGGATGTGCCTGGGTCGCTGGTGCCTCTACGGGCCAAGAAGCTGTCTTCACCCACGCAAAAGCGGGTCATAAGGCTTGTTAAGGCTGCCATTGTCCTCGGCTTTTCTTGGCCGAGGTGTCTGGCAAGGCACTCATCCCGGATACTGTGCTTGAAGGCCGCTAGGGCTTCAGGCTCCGGGCAATCGACAATTTGATTCTTCTTAGTGAGGAATCTATTCCAAAGCTTGCGTGCAAACTCTCCGGGCTGTTGAATTATGTGACCTAAATCGTCAGCGTCCGGAGGTCGGACATATGTTCCTTGAAAATTGGCCCTGAAAGCGTCCTCAAGTTCGTCCCAACTTCCGATTGAATTTTCGGGGAGGCTTTTCAACCAGTGCCGAGCTGGTCCCTTCAACTTGAGGGGTAGGTATTTTATGGCGTGGAGGTCGTCTCCACGAGCCATGTGGATGTGAAGGATAAAATCCTCAATCCACACCCCGGGGTCCATCGTTCCGTCATATGCCTCTATGTTCATGGGTTTAAAACCCTGTGGAAATTCGTGGTCCAGTACCTCTTCGGTGAAGCACAGAGGGTGAGTAGCCCCTCTGTATCTGGACATGTTGTGGCATGCTATTGACTGTTGTTGTGTCTGGTGCTGATTCCGAACTGGTATTCGATCAGTCTGATCATTTTGGTGACCATAATCCTACGCGGGAGCGTGTCCTCTAGATCGATAATGGACCTCGTCGTGCCGGCCTTTTTGTCCAGGAACGCATGTAAATCGTGTGCGGCGTCAGTAGCTGCTCTGTTGTGGTCTTGAAGTGGTTGGTCCGGCCTATTGGTCGTATTGTTCTTCAGCGGAATGGCCTCATCGTCGAATTCTGGAAGCAGCTTGCGCTTTGGGCAGCTCTTTATGTGGTGATCGTCGCCGTATTTTTCTTCAGTGTCTAGCACTTTATTCCATCTGCGGTTGAGCGTTTCCTGCGCGGCCTTAAGTCTTTGCTTCTGCTTCTTTAGACTTCTTGTAGTGGCCATAAGCCTTCTGTGGAGGTTATCTCGTTCCAAACGTTTTTCCGGGATGATGAATGCATCATCATCCGGACTGTGCTCCTCTCCCGGGGTAGGTTGATGAGTTCGTCCCTCGGGATCGCTGTGATCGGGCGTCTGCTCCGTGCTGTGTTCGTCGTGACCTGGCTCATCCTGCTCCATCGCTGGGTCCATATGGTCATCGTTGCCTTTGGAGTTGACTGGGGTGTCGATCTTTCTAGCTCTGTTATCGCTATTTTTACTATGGCTGGACTTAGAGCGGCGTCTGTGCCGTTGTTTTGGCTTTTGTCCAGGGTTTTTATCCTCCGTTTTGTCGCCATCGTCCTCCTTAGGCGTGTCCACCATGTATATATATCATATGATGAGGTGGCAGTCCAGCGCCCTGTGGGCGGTGGTTCTGAATTGTGCCGTACGCCGACATCCATACCGTCGGTGTCATCGGAGTCGAAGTCAAGCATGTCTGTTACGTCATCGACAGTGGCTATGAAGTGGGTGTTGGGTGGGCAACGAATTTCTTCGTCGCCTTCTTCCCCCTCGAGCCGGACATAGTTCGGCTAAGAGTCTCCTGACAAAGAGAGAGAGACCTTAATGATTTCAGCATGTCGCCGAAGGGCGAGTGCTGGAAGATATCTGTAGCGACGAACTCCATTACCGGAGCCCAACCAGATTTGGCAGGCTCAGGGCCACGTGGTCTGGAACCTACAGCCGGACACAAGTCCGGGGGACCGGTGACACAGACTTTCTTGGGGGTGGAGTCTGTGTTCGGCTCTACCGCCGGTGAGTGTGCGGCCTTCGGGGCGGGGTCCATCCACCCGTCCTCGGACGACGCGATCTCCCCCGGATTTAGGTCCGGAGCTCCTGCAGGTGCGATATCCCGAGTATTGTCCAACAACAGGTCTAAGCCGTGCTCGTCGTGACTGTTCGGCGCTCCTGGCGTAGCCCAAATCCATCAAAGATCAAGTCTCCGCGGATATCGGCCGTGTAGTTCAAGTTTCCGAACCTGACCTGATGGCCAGGGGCGTAGCTGTCGATCTGCTCCAGATGGCCAAGAGAATTGGCCCGTAGTACAAAGCCGCCGAACACGAAGATCCGTCCAGGCAGAAAAGCCTCACCCTAGACCGCGTTGTTGTTGATGATTGAAGGAGCCATCGAGCCTTGCAGCGACGACACAGCGGAACTCTCAATGAAAGCACCAATGTCGGTGTCAAAACCAGCAGATCTCGGGTAGGGGGTCCTGATCTGTGCATCTAAGGCTAATGGTAACAGGAGGCAAGGGACACGATGTTTTACCCAGGTTCGGGCCCTCTCGATGGAGGTAAAACCCTACTTCTTGGTTGATTGATCTTGATGATATGAGTATTACAAGAGTTGATCTACCACGAGATCATAGAGGCTAAACCCTAGAAGCTAGCCTATGCTGATTATGATTGTTCTCGTCCTACGGACTAAACCCTCTGGTTTATATAGACACTGGAGGAGGCTAGGGTTACACAGAGTCGGTTACAAAGAAGGAGATCTAATATCCAAATAGCCAAGCTTGTCTTCCACGCAAAAGAGAGTCCCATCCGGACACGGGACGAAGTCTTGAGTCTTGTATCTTCACGGTCCAACAGTCCAGCCAATGCATATAGTCCGGCTGTCTAGATACCCCCTTATCTAGGACTCCCTCACCCATGTACCCCGAAAACATCAGAGGCGACCACGAAAACCTATTTCGACTGTCGTAACCTTCTGTATCCGCGAGATCCCATTTTGGAGCCTTCGTTGTTGCTCCGCCGAAGGGGGAATCGATCACGGTGGGCTTCTACATCATCTCCAAGGCCTCTCCGATGAGTTGTGAGTAGTTTACCACAGACCTTTGGGTCCATAGTTATTAGCTACATGGCTTCTTCTCTCTCTTTGAATCTCAATACAAAGTTCTCCTCAATCTTCTTGGATATCTATTTGATGTAACTCTTTTTATGGTGTGTTTGTCGACATCGGATGAATTGTGGGTTTATGATCAAGTTTATCTATGAGAAATATTTGAATCTCCTCTGAATTCTTTTATGTGTGATTAAGTTATCTTTGCAAGTCTCTTCGAATTATCAGTTTGGTCTGGCCTACTAGATTGATCTTTCTTGTAATGGGAGCTTTGGGTTCAATCTTGCGGTGTCCTTTTCCCAGTGACAGCAGCAGTAGCAAGGCACATATTGCATTGTTACCATCAAGGATAAATATATGGGGTTTATATCATATCGCATGAGTTTATCCCTCTACATCATGCCATCTTTCTTAATGCGTTACTCTGTTCTTTATGAACTTAATACTCTAGACGCATGCTGGATAGCGGTCGATGTGTGGAGTTATAGTAGTAGATGTAGGCAGGAGTCGGTCTACTTGTCATGGATGTGATGCCTATATACATGATCATGCCTAGATAATCTCATAATTATTCGCTTTTCTACCAATTGCTCCACAGTAATTTGTTCACCCACCGTAATACTTGTGCTATCTTGAGAGAAGCTAGTAGTGAAGCCTATGGCCCCCGGGTCTATCTCTTATCATATAAGCTTTCAATCTACTTTTATTTGCATCTTTACTTTTCTAATCTATATCATAAAATACCAAAAATATATTTATCTTTTCATACTATCTCTATCAGATCTCACTTTCGCAAGTGGCCTTGAAGGGATTGACAACCCCTTTATTGCGTTGGTTGCGAGTTCTTGTTTGTTTGTGTAGGTGCATGGGACTTTTGAGGAGCCTCCTACTTGATTGATACCTTGGTTCTCAAAAACTGAGGGAAATACTTACGCTACTATTGCTGCTTCACCCTTTCCTCTTCAAGGAAAACCAACGCAAGCTCAAGATGTAGCACCCTGCCACCCCCTCCAGGCACACCCAGGTGGGTTGTCCCCATTAGGTGGCCTCGCAGACCCTGAAACCAATGCTATAAAATCCTCTTTTCCAGAAAAAATCAGGGAGAAAGAATTATTGCGTTTCACGAGACGGAGCCACCGTCGTCTCCTGTTCTTCATCGGGAAGCCAGATCTGGAGTCCGTTTGGGGCTCCGGAGAGGGGGATCTTCGATCTTCGTCATCACCAACTATCGTGGACTTAAACGGCAGATGTCCTAGCAAAAGGACTTAGGTGTGAAGCCGTCGCAACTAGGCTAGCTTAAAGGGGTTGAATGGGACAAAGGGCACAGAGAGTTTACCCAGGTTTGGCACCTCTCAATGAGGTAAAAGCCTACTCCTGCTTTTGGTTGTATTGCTTGGGTTTCGATTACCAGGGAGCGAATACGCTTGACCTAGTGCACGATTGCACGCAAAGGAGAGTCCCATCCGGACATGGGACAAAGTCTTGAGTCTTGTATCTTCATGGTCCAACACTCTGGCCAATGCATATAGTCCGGCTGTCCGGATACCCCCTTATCCAGGACTCCCTCACCCATGTACCCCGAAAACATCAGAGACGACCACGAAAAACTACTTCCACCGTCGTAACCTTCTATATCCGTGAGATCCCATCTTGGAGCCTTCGTCGGTGCTCCGCCGGAGGGGGAATCGATCACGAAGGGCCTCTACATCATCTCCAAGGCCTCTCTGATGAGTTGTGAGTAGTTTACCGCAGACCTTCGGGTCCATAGTTATTAGCTAGATGGCTTATTCTCTCTCTTTGAATCTCAATACAAAGTTCTCCTCGATCTTCTTGGAGATCTATTCGATGTAACTCTTTTTACAGTGTGTTTGTCGACATCCGATGAATTGTGGGTTTATGATCAAGATTATCTATGAGAAATATTTGAATCTCCTCTGAATTCTTTTATGTGTGATTAAGTTATCTTTGCAAGTCTCTTCGAATTATTAGTTTGGTTTGGCCTACTAGATTGATCTTTCTTGCAATGGGAGAAGTGCTTAGCTTTGGGTTCAATCTTGCGGTGTCCTTTCCTAGTGACAGCAGGGGCAGCAAGACACATATTGTATTGTTGCCATCGAGGATAAAAAGATGGGGTTTATATCATATTGCATGAGTTTATCCCTCTACATCGTGTCATCTTTCTTAATGCGTTACTCTGTTCTTTATGAACTTCATACTCTAGATGCATGCTGGATAGCGGTCGATGCGTGGAGTTATAGTAGTAGATGCAGGCAGGAGTATGTCTACTTGTCACGGATGTGATGCCTATATACATGATCATGCCTAGATAATCTCATAATTATTCGCTTTTCTATCAATTGCTCGACAGTAATTTGTTCAACCACCGTATTACTTGTGCTATCTTGAGAGAAGCCACTTGTGAAGCCTATGGCCCCCGGGTCTATCTCTTATCATATAAGCTTTCAATCTACTTTTATTTGCATCTTTACTTATCCAATCTATATCATAAAATACCAAAAATATATTTATCTTATCATATTATCTCTATTAGATCTCACTTTCGCAAGTGGCCTTGAAGGGATTGACAACCCCTTTATTGCGTTGGTTGCGAGTTCTTGTTTGTTTGTGTAGGTGCGTGGGACTTTTGAGGAGCCTCCTACTGGATTGATACCTTGGTTCTCAAAAACTGAGGGAAATACTTATGCTAATATTGCTGCTTCACCCTTTCCTCTTCAAGGAAAACCAATGCAAGCTCAAGACGTAGCACCGCCACCCCCTGCAGGAACACCCAGGTGGGTTGTCCCCACCTGGTGGCCTCGCAGACCCTGAAACCAACGCTATAAAATCCTATTATCCAGAAAAAAATCAGGGAGAAGGAATTATCGCGTTTCACGAGATGGAGCCACCACCGTCTCCTGTTCTTCATCTGGAAGCCAGATCTGGAGTCCGTTTGGGGCTCCCGAGAGGGGGATCTTCGATCTTCGTCATCACCAACTGTTGTGGACTTAACATGGTAGATGTCCTAGCAAAAGGACTTAGGTGTGGAACTGTCACGCTAGGCTAGCTTAAAGCGGTTGAATGGCACAAAGGACACAGAAAGTTTACCCAGGTTTGGCCCCTCTCAATGAGGTAAACGCCTACTCCTACTTTTGGTTGTATTTCTTAGGTTTCAATTACCAGGGAGCAAATACGCTTGACCTAGTGCACGATTGCACACAAAGCATAGTCCCATACGGACACGGGACGAAGTCTTGAGTCTTGTATCTTCACGGTCCAATAGTCCGGCCAATGCATTAAGTCCGGCTGTCCGGATACACACTTATCCAGGACTCCCTCACCCATGCACCCCGAAAACATCAGAGGTGAGCAAAAAAAACTATTTCCACGGTCGTAACCTTCAGTATCCGTAAGATCCCATCTTGGAGCCTTCGCCGATGCTCTGCCGGAGGGGAAATCGATCACGGAGGGCCTCTACATCATCTCCAAGGCCTCTCCGATGAGTTGTGAGTAGTTTACCATAGACCTTCGGGTCCATAGTTATTAGCTAGATGGCTTCTTCTTTCTCTTTGAATCTCAATACAAAGTTCTCCTCGATCTTATCGGAGATCTATTCGATGTAACTCTTTTTACGGTGTGTTTGTCGACATCCGATGAATTGTGGGTTTATGATCAAGATTATCTATGAGAAATATTTGAATCTCCTCTGAATTCTTTTATGTGTGATTAAGTTATCTTTGCAAGTCTCTTCGAATTATCAGTTTGGTTTGGCCTACTAGATTGATCTTTCTTGCAATGGGAGAAGTGCTTAGCTTTGGGTTCAATCTTGCGGCGTCCTTTCCCAGTGATAGTAGGGGCAGCAAGGCACATATTGTATTGTTGCCATCGAGGATAAAAACATGGGGGTTATATCATATTGCATGAGTTTATCCCTCTACATCATGTCATCTTTCTTAATCGTTACTCATTCTTTATGAACTTAATACTCTAGATGCATCTTTGGATAGCGGTCGATGTGTGGAGTTATAGTAGTAGATGCAGGTGAGTCGGTCTACTTGTCATGGATGTGATGCCTATATACATAATCATGCCTAGATAATCTCATAATTATTCGCTTTTCTATCAATTGCTCGACAGTAATTTGTTCGCCCACTGTAATACTTGTGCTATCTTGAGAGAAGCCACTAGTGAAGCCTATGGCCCCCGGGTCTATCTCTTATCATATAAGCTTTAAATCTACTTTTTTTTGCATCTTTACTTTTCCAATCTATATCATAAAATATCAAAAATATATTTATCTTATCATATTATCTCTATCAGATCTCACTTTCGCTAGTGGCCGTGAAGGGATTGACAACCTCTTTATTGTGTTGGTTGCGAGTTCTTGTTTGTTTGTGTAGGTGTGTGGGACTTTTGAGGAGCCTCCTATTGGATTGATACCTTGGTTCTCAAAAACTGAGGGAAATACTTACGCTACTATTGCTGCTTCACCCTTTCCTCTTCAAGGAAAACCAACGCAAGCTCAAGACGTAGCACCGCGCCACCCCCTCCAGGCACACCCAGGTGGGTTATCCCCACCTGGTGGCCTCGCAGACCCTGAAACCAACCGTACAAGATCCTATTTTGTATAAAAAAATCAAGGAGAAACAATTATCGCGTTTCACGGACGGAGTCACCTCCGTCTCCTGTTCCAGATCAGGAAGCCAGATCTGGAGTCTGTTTGGGGCTCCGGAGAGGGGGATCTTCGATCTTCGTCATCACCAACTGTCGTGGACTTAACACGACAGATGTCCTAGCAAAAGGACTTAGGTGTGGAGCCATCGCAACTAGGCTAGCTTAAAGGGGTTGAATGGGACAAAGGACACAAAGAGTTTACCCAGGTTTGGCCCCTCTCAATGAGGTAAAAGCCTACTCCTGCTTTTGGTTGTATTGCTTGGGTTTCGATTACCAGGGAGCGAATACGCTTGACCTAGTGCACAATTGATTGTTTCTTTAGTTAACCCGCCGCCGGGTCACCCCTTTATATACAGGTTGATTCCCGGCGGCTTACAGAGTCTCGGCCGGCTCACAAAAACATAACGGGCTTGGTTTTTAACTAAGCTTGCCTTACAGAACAAGTCATCTCCTGGTGGTTCACACCTTTGGGCCTTGAGTCGTCTCCGGACCTGGGGCCTTCAATAAGCTTGATCTATGAACCGCCATCTTCATACTTAAGTCGCCAATGGCATGACCCGACCCCTCCTGGGCAGGTCATACCTAGGAGTTATATCCCCAACATTAGGTCGCAGGTTGATTTGAACCTGTTCACATCAATCTCCACCACTTGACTTGGCAGAATCTTCCATTATCAATTCCTTACCAATTCGCTGTAACCCGCCATGACGTCACGTTGCAAAACTATGGTAACCCGCCATGACGTCACGCGCATTAATTCGGCACAAGGCCCAGGACATCTCAACAGATATTTATCTTAATAGACTTCCTGAAAATCGAGGCGTCCATATAGCCACATAATCATTTTCGGCATCCTCGATTCCGGCGCATGTCGTCCAGTCACCTCCTTAGAAATAAGGACAGGGGGTCCTTCTTTTTGCTTTTTACCCCTACCCTCACATCTTCTTATTCCTCCTCATGACTCCATTGCAACCGAGATCCGCCGTCGTCGTCCTTTGTCAACAGCACCAACTCCGGCCGCTGCATCGACCTGATCAGACCAGAAAGCCACGGCGCACCTCCGTCATTCATCAGCATTAGTAAGTGCTTACCTTCCCTTATCACAGATCTGCATTAGGGTTTCCGCCATTCGTCGGTGTTCTCTATTGTTCATCATTTTTCTCTTTAGAACGCTTAGTTTGATCTGAACACGACTCTGAAGTTGTGCGGTAGTAGTTTTAGCATCCTTTTCCAATCGTAGAAAGTACCCTCTCTACACAGGATCCCATCTGAGTATATGAGTTCTTTCCACTACCGTAACCTTATGTTAAGATTTATTTTATTTTGTCGAATTGCTGTAGATCCAAAATCTTGGAACCATTGCTTGGAACCTGTTTGTTTAGAAGTTAAGAAAATTTCACCGATAGATCCATAGATACTCGTGAACAGGAGCCATGCGGAAAGCTTATATGATAGGCCATAACCCGCCAAACACCATTAGCCCCACCTTAAACCGCTAGTATATGTTCAGAATTTGTATAACTCGCTAGTGTTTACCAGTTAATCCATGTCCTTCTTTTACTGTACATACCTTCTGCATACGATTTGTCCTTGCATGATGCACTTGCTTTCTGATTGCTGGACGGCTTAACATCATAATCTTAACCTGGCAATATTTTACTTTCTAGGCTGCTCATTAACAAAAATGACCAAAACCGTCACCTCATGCAACTGGGTCGTCTCCACTGTCACGGAGCAATCTCTCAAGGAACATGTTCAAGTAGGCGTCTTAGCACCCAAAGATGTTATCCATTGGAGAGCTCCGGGAAACGAGGCCACACCCGGCCCAAAGGAAGGTGAAGTCATAGTTTTTACTGATCATATGCTCCGGGGGTTTACCCCACCCGGCTCAAAATTCTTTCGTGATGTGCTGCATTTCTTCCAACTCCATCCTCAAGACTTCAGGCCAAACTCTGTTTCAAACATCTGCAACTTTCAAGTTTTTTGCAAAGTGTACCTTCAACAAGAGCCTACCTTAGAATTGTTCAGGGAATTCTATTACTTGAACTAGAAGACTGAGTTCACAGACGGGCCAAGCCTAGAACTAGGTGGCATTTCAATTCAGAGGCGGAAAGAAGCCACTTTTCCTGCCGCCGCACTTCCCAGTCATCCCAAGGACTGGAACCACACATGGTTTTACTGTCAAGATACATCTTCGGAGGACGAAAATCCTCTCTCGGGTTTCCGTGAAAGCCGGCTTAGCAACAGACACCCTCTCCCAGAACGGATCAACATAGAAGAACGGGCCAAATATATGCCCATTTTTTTAAAGATTAGGGCCTTAATGCCAATGGTTTGACTGGAGTCGATCTAGTTCGATGCTGGATCGCATGGAGGATCTTACCCTTAAGTCGTCGGCCTGGCTTAATGTGTGAGTATACTGGTGATGTCAAAGATCCCCAATGCCACCGCCAAATAGAGATGGATGGTGACACAATCAATAAGATGACCAAGTCACTGCTTAACGAGAGCTTGGAAACTTGCAGCTATAAGTACCCTTTCCGCACCCTTAACAATGCTCCAGCTATAAGTACTTTAAACAACTTGCCACTTATTCATTATTAAAATTGTCTTCTCATTATTGCTTGATCTCTGTAGCCTAATTCCTCTTTCTGGAAGAAGAAACTCCAGGAAAAGCCGGCAAAAAAGGTCACGGCAAAGAACAAGGCTGCCATGATGGGTGAGGTCAGCGCCCGCTGCCATGATGGGTGAGGTCGAGGCCCGGATTGCGGAAGAGTATCTTCACCAACACCTTCTCCAAGACCTTGGCGCAGATTGCGCGCGACTCGTCCACCAGCTTCTTTGGGATCCTTTCCCGGAGTTGCTGGAGGGCCGTCACCACACCCTTGAAGAAAAAGCGTAAGCTTGGCGCTGGGCTGGAGGTTTTCGTCACCGGAGTACCCGAAGCCCGCCAAGTCCAGCTCCGCCAGCTCCTCGTCGATGGATGCAGCGATGTTGACGAGGCCCTCCGTCCAGAGCTCCACCGTAGCCTTGAAGGTGTTCTGAGTCTCGGCGGCCCTCGTCAGCAGCTCCTCGTTGCCCTTGATCTCTTTCTTCAATTCATCTTCCCGCCTCTTGGCACCATCCAGCGTCTCCGTCAAGGTGGCCAGCTTTAGCTCCAAATCAGCGCTCGAGTCCTTGGCGGCGTTCAGTTCCTTGATCCTGTCGGCAAGTTGAACTTGCAGATCGCCATGGGCAAGGGCATCCTTCTCGCGTTCGCGCTGGAGTGCGGCAAGCTCCTCATCCTTCCTTTTCATGTCCGCCTCCAGCTGCGCCACCTTCACCTCTAACTCCTTCTTGGCGGCCTCGGCGGCCGCGGCAGCGTCCTTTGCCTCCTTGAGCGCCCCGCCAAGTGATTGCTCCCGCGCGGCGAGCTCCTCCTCGTGGCTGTCCAGGTTGACCTTTTTCTGCGTCAATTCGCCTTCTCGCCTGGACATCTCCTCGGCGGCGAGCCTCTATTGCTCCTCGGCTTCAGCCTTTTCAAGGATGAATGCCTTCTTCGCATCCACAAGCTGCGCCCTCTCCTCCGCGATGGATTGGAGGGCCTCCTCGTTACGGCTCTTGAGCTCCTCCGCATGCTTCTCTATGTCAACTCCCGCCCGCGCGACAAGCGCTTCCCGGGACTCAAGCTTCGCTTGCCGGGCGCGGTAGAGTGACACCAACTTCCGGAGCAACTGCTCCTCCTCGGACTCGCTGCTGCTGCTGCTTGGCGCGTCAACCACTGCCAGCCCAGCAAAGGCGAGTACTTCCCCGTCAAACTCCTCCCCTTCGACCGGCGCCCTGGAGCTCGACGCCCAAGGAAGCTTGATGTATACGCCCTTGCCGGCCTTCAAATAGGCGCCTGGCTGGGGCTCCTCGGAGCCCGGCGCTGCATCAGCGGTGGAGGGGTCGGCGGTCGGTGTAGCACCCTGCGCTCCTGCGTCCTCCGGATCGTCAGTATGATCGCTGGACCCCTCGCCAGCTCCTGCGCCAGCAGCCTTGGCGGCTTCTTCATCGGCGGGTTCATCAGCACTGGCCTCTTCCTCGTCAGCAGCGGCATCTTCAGTATCGCCGCGTGTGCCTTCCTCGCCGGTGGCCTCAGTCTCCATCGGGTCTGTGAGAGGGGGATCTGAAGACAGGAAGAGGAAGAAAAAAATTAAGCAAAGGTCCAAAAAGAAGATCAGAAGAAGAACCCAAGGGAAGATTTCCGACAAGGAAGGTTACCTGTGCTGGGCTCCGTGACCATGGGCTCCTCCACCAAGGGCTCACTGGTTCCGTCCCTTGACGGGGACCTCTCCCTTGCCGGGGAGCGCTCCCTTGTCGGTGAATCGCCCCTTGGCGGCGTAGTCGAAGCAGACAGCACCTCCGGGGCGGTTTCTGCTTGCTCCTGATGGGCCTGTTCTGCTCCTACACAAACAAATCAGCAATCAAGATGTCAGCAAAAGAAGAAGCACCCATGCGTGCCCCACAACAGGAAGTGAACCAAACACTTACGCTGGGGGCTGTGCTGGGGGCTGCCGCGAGGAGAAGGAACCGGGTCCGTCAAGGTAGTCTCGGACGTGTCTTCTGCCATCACAGCAGGATCGTCCTCGATGACAACCACGGGGACCTTGGCCCTCTTCGCCGCTCTCTCGGCCAGAGTTCTGAAATGGAACAGGGATTCAGAGAGAAGCAAATCAGATGCAAGACAACAAAGATCGAAGAAATACAAGTACAACAAAGAGAAAGCCTTACTCCTCCTCCTCTTCTTCCTCCTCGTCGGAGCTCAGCGCAGAGAGGTCGAAGTCTGGCACCCTTTCTGCGCGGCGAGGCGGAGGAGTGGGCTCCCTTGGACGTTCTTGGGAGCTGCGGCAGATCGGGCGTGGCAGCCAGGAAGACCCGCATCGATTGCCGGCACGGCCTGAGAGGCTCCCGCGGCAACGTACTTGCCGCGGTGGAGCGTGTCCCACGGCGCTGCGGCTGTTGGCCTGCTTGTCGCCCTGCTGTATCTCCAACTCGACGGAGGCGCCTTCTTGGTTGGAATTGGGGCTGTGCTTGGGGCTCCGCCTGCGGCAAGCTGCTCGAAGACGGCTGGCCGCTCGCGCCCTCGGCGGGCTCGCTCGCTTCGGCCTCGGGCTCCCCCTCGCCAACGACCTCTTCGGAAAGGTCCTCCCTGTCGGCAAGGCTTGCCGCCTCGGCCGCCTCTGCCTCCTCCAACGTGAAGCCAAACTCGCCCGCGGCGGCGGCTGCCGCCGCCTCTTCGGCCCTGGTGGCGATGTACCGCATCTCGTCGTCGGTGGTGTCGCGAGTGAGGAGCCTTTGCTCGTCGGCATTGACTGCTATCTCCGTCAAGCCATCGAAGAATTGCCGCACGACATCGTCGGCGGGCTCCATCCAAGTTGGGCTTATCCCGTGCGAGTCGCACTCTGGCATCATTGCGCAGATGCGATCGCGCTGGGAGTTGTTGCACAATGGGATGACGCCCTGCGGCAGCCTGAACCACTGGATGGTTGGCGTCATGCTTGAACAGCTCCTTGACATCCCGTCAAGCTCGAGCTGTGAAGTTGAAGTTGAGGCCTGGACGCAGCCTCATGATATCCGCCGGGCCGCCAAACAGCCAGGCGGGCCTCCCCCTCTTCTGCAGAGGGGCGATGCGACGGCGAAGAAAATCCGTGCCAACTGCCCCTGCTGTGAGTCCGGCAAGCCTGAGCCGGAGGATTCGAGTGGTGGCAATCTTCAGCTTGGCGTCGTCCGGCGACAGAGCGTTCCAGTCGCCGCCGCACACTACCCGGGTCTGGCGCGGGTTGGTGAATGGCTGCGGATTGGCATCAACGATCCAGCACCACTCCGCCCTCCACTCATCCCACTTGCTGCGGAGCTCGCCCGCCAGATACACCTCCTTCATGCCGATTCGTGAGGTCCAGGCGATTCCGCCAGCCAATGGCTCTCCTTTCTCGGCTCGGGGGGTGAAATAGTGGCGAAAAAGAGCAACATTTGGGTGGATGCCAGCGAAGTTCTCGCAGAGAGGTGTCGAAACCGCCATTGTCGAGCGGCGTTGGGGTGAAATCAAGAAGATGAAACCCGTAGGTATTCATGATGTCGCAGAAGAAATCAGAAAAAGGTGGGCAGAGCCCGCAATAGAAGAACACCGGAAAGAAATACTACCCTTTTGGGCACCGCTTCGATTTAGAAGCTTCGGCGGAGAGCACCGGCGTGCGCGGATGCGCCCGCGTCTCTGTCGACCAGAAGAGGTAGAACTCCTCCCGCAGCGCCTTCAGGGTGAGCTCGGGGGGGATAAGCACTCGCTCCTTGCGCAGCGCCTCAAGCCGCAACGCCTCGGCCGACTTCGTGGCCTTGCTAGTCTTCGGAGCCATGGCGGAAGCGGCGGGGTGGCACGGAAGCGTTTGGAGCGACGGCGGCGGCGGGCGGCGGAGCGCTGCTCTCTTTCGGTTTGAGAAGCGGAGGGGAGCGGCGGAGCTTTCGGAGGAAGAAACTGCAAGTGGCGAAGGTGGGGGAACGGCACTCTTTCCTTTGCTTATAAACAGGGAAGCGAACGTTACTCATTTCCTGATTTAAGTATTGCCCATGATCTCTCCCACGACGCCGCGATTGACGCGTGCTACGTTCTGCGTCTTGGATGAATCGGAGTAGATTTGGTTTGGACCCAGGCCGCGCGTGCCGTGCCTGTTTTGGGCTGCCCAACAGCCTTCGGCACCGTGTATGGCCCGAGCCCGGGGCTCTGTCGGTGTACTAAAGTAGGGTACCTTAGTATCCCAAACTTGTGCACGGCGATCGCGGCGTCAGCAGCAGCGCTTGCGGGCGCCCGCCAAGATCGCCGCTATTCCTATTACTGCCGTTCAAGAACAAAGTGTTAACTATGAAGACAAGGCCCCGGCAAGAGGAGCTTGCCGGGAAGGACAAGACCCCGGCAAGAGGAGCTTGCCGGGAAGGCCAACCAAGGCGATTCAGGAGACTTGCCGCGACACGCTGCGCGTCCCGGCAAGACCCGGCGGGCTACAAGCTTGCGGGTGCGACAAGACAGCGACCGCGGCAAGGCGCTTGCCGTGGCGAAGCCACCACTCTGCGCCCACGCTCCAGCACATCCGACGACGTGTCGCCGCAGGATCGTTCCTGGTGCACGTGGCGGGTAGCTGTGCAGCCAAGCGGTGCGAGGTGGCATGTGAAGATGACGAGGAGGCCATCGTGGCGATCGGTGGCGCCCCTAACGGTCGCTTCCTGCCTGTTTGGGCGACCGGACGGGCATTAAATGCCCTTGTCCCCTGCCGTCAGAGTTAGGTAGGGGGCACTGTTGATAGCGGTTGTACCAACCCCCGTTTTTACTTTTTTACACCTCTCTCTGCGTTGCCACCTGTCGGTGACCCCTTTAGACTATAAAAAGGAGGCCCATGCGCACGTAGAAGGGGTTCGACTCATTCGAGACTACAACACACCCACGCTCTCAAGCAAGAACAAATACAAACACAAAGCAGCAGTAGGAGTTTTATCTCTCCGGAGAGCTCCGAAGCTGGGTAAAATCCCTTGCGTGCTTGACCTCAATCTGCTCTTCTTGCACCCTCCGCTCCCTGCCGGACCGAGAAGGGGCCCTGCCCCATAGGTGTTCGTTTCCCACGACAGACACAGAGGCCAGCCACGCAGATGATGAAGAGGTAATTATCCTCTCCTCCAACTCAGAACCTCTGCCGAGATAGAGAACTCGACAAGCGAGCCGGAAAGTAAGGTTTTCTCACCCTTTAGCTTACTTGGATTCCAACTTTATTTTTAAGAAGAAGCAGCATAAAGTTTGCTGCACGACCCGGAATAGCGGCGGTGGGAATCTCTCCTCTGGTTTACCCAATACACCGGTCCCTCACAAACGCCGAGCAGAGGTTTCACAGTTTTCTGACTTAGCTTTTCCAAAGGCGGGTCTTGTTCGACAACCCCTTAACCCTTCTGATTCAAACTATCAGGGCACTTCTCACTCCTCATCTGGTGACTACACTGGGACTCAGATCCCCCTTTTCAAAATCGCCCCTGGGTGAGTATATTGAATTTCTCTGTTGTTAAACCTTTTGTAAATTATCATACTAATATCTTTATGTCTTATTGCTAGTGGTAAAGCCAAGCCAAGCAAGAAGGTGAAGACAAGTAAGCCGGGCAAAGACACTAACACCATCAAAGATCCCAAGGCTGCTTACCCGGAGAAGCAGATACTGTCTGAATCTTTGCATCAAACCTTTGAAGCAGCTATTGATGATCCGCCGCCAGAAGAGCACCATGTCACACTAGATTCTATGGATGTTAACCCGGCCACAGCTAAGCCGCTAAGTCCTGTCAAGCCTGCTGAGAAAGAGGCTGAAGATGTTATTGTCATCGGGTTTGGCTATACAGCGCCGGGCAACCCCACTGTCTTATCAAAGGATAGTGCCAAGGAAGAATTTTCAGCTACTGAAAAGGGCAAATGGAAGCTGGATTTGCAGAGTTATGCCCAGTTCAACACTCATGAGATTCACACTGGTTATTTAAACCTCCTTCATACCAGCCGTGACTTCAAAGTCGGCTTAGTTAATCTGATGAAGGAGCGCTTTGAGGTAAACACTGAAAAACTCTACTCATATATATATCTGCCAGCCGCCAAGGTTACTGAATATGAAAGGAGTGAATATTATGTAGACTTAAATAGCCTTTCTGACCTTGTAGCTATTCCATAGAAATAGTTAACTCCGCTGAACCAAAATGAGCAGCCCCCAAGGGCCGGCTTGAACTAGAAGGTTAAGCCGGGACTTCAATTGTAGTGCTAAAATCCGCATATGTAGCCCCCAAGGGCCGGCTTAAGCTGCATAACTAAGCCGGGACTTATCACCATACTTGTGAACAAATCCGCATATGTAGCCCCCAAGGGCCGGCTTAAGCTGCATAACTAAGCTAGGACTTATCAGCATACTTGTGAACAAATCCGCATATGTAGCCCCCAAGTGCCGGCTTAAGCTGCATAGCTAAGTCGGGTCATTAAAGATTTGCCTTAAAAAAGAGCAACGTGCATTAGCCCCCTAGTGCCTAGTAAAATACTTGTCTTATGCTTGGGACTTCAAAGAAGATGATTATAATACTGCCTGTCTCTGTATATTGCATGCTGCATTAAATATGAAAGAATCTCAAGTCACTGATTTGCGACAAAACATCAAGTCCCAACAAGCAGAGACTGCAAAGGCCAAGTTAGAGCTAACAGCTGCCTTAGAAGAGACAGAAAAGGTTAAAAGGGATTGTAGCACTGAGGGAACCGTCTGGGACAATGAGAAGGTGGCTCTATTGAAAAGAGTTGAAGATGCCGAGGTCGTGCTTAAGCCGGTGACTGAAGAGTTATCCGGCTTAAATCATCAGATTAATAGCATGACAACTGCAATCTTTGGTAAGAAATCTTGTACTTCAATCTCTCATTATCAACATATAAAATTTTTTAGCCAACCTATCAATATCTTTGCCGATGCAGGTTCCAGAAGTTCCAACCTCGGTGAAGATATGCGTGTGAAGCTGAAAGCTGCATATACCCTTGTGGAGCAGTTATACACCGGCGCTCAACGGGCTATATCCGTTATCTCACAAAAAACCCACCTTCACTCATCAAGGAAGTGCTAGAAAAAATATCTATGCTGCCACAAAGAGTTGAAGAGTTCAAGCGATCAACCGCCAGAGCAGGTGACATCACCGTGCTGAACCTGGAAAAGGCATGGCAAGGGAACTGGGCCAAGAAGAATTAGCCACCGGTTGCCCAAGCTTGAAAGAGTATGGGTCTCCCTGTGCTGCCGCAAAGAGTTGAAGAGCTGAAGCGATCAGCTGCCAGAGCAGGTGCCATCACCATGCTGAGCCGGGAAAAGGCATGGCAAGCGGAACGGGCCCCGAAGAATTGGCCACCGGCTGCCCAAGCTTGAAAGAGGACGAGTCTCCCTTTGAAGCAGCATATTTCACCAAGTGTGTAAGGGAAATGCACCCTTTCATAAGAAAGCTAGCCTAAGGAGACTGACTTGTCAAAATATCAGGCGGCTTACACCAAAGAGAACTTAAGAGTAACAACGTCGCCTCATGAAGCCATGGATCTTATCCCGCCAACACGTAAGCACACCTTCGCCCCTGATACTGATCCGTCAACCCTTATAGATGATGAACCTATATTTAGAGCTTTGACTGGGATCAACTGGGCCACATATGACTTCCATCCAATGGGTGAAGAAGAAGAGGAAGAACCGGTGCAAGATGACCCGGTATCTTAAACACGCCAAGCCCAGAACAATTGACTAAAAGGGAGGCTCTTAAACTGTAGCATAGTGCTTGTTTCTGAAAAAACAATTTAATCCATTGGGCCTTGGAGAGCCTTGTAATAGGCTAGTTTCAAAACCATGATCTGTCATGCCATCGTGCATGTTTTTGCCTTCAAACTGCTGATGCATTTTCTACGTGCCTTAGATAAGTTTGCAAGGAATATTATACTATTTTTCAATGTTCCTGTACACAGAATAAACAACATATGCCCTCGCGGTTTACGCCAGGGTGGGTCACAATGCCCAAAAAATGTTGTATAGCGACTTTGAAAGTCTATAACCAGGGTGGGTCATCAAACTGCACATATTCATATAACAATTGAAAACATACCTGTGACATTGGTCCATACTGCCGGCTTACATCGCCATATCCAGTGAGGGTGACAGCCCACAAGCTTATGGCGCATAATTTCAATTGCGCAATCAAAGTATACTAGTGACTCAACGTCCAAAGCCAAGACGGGTTATCAAAAACCCCAAATATGCTAAAATATGAGTCATAAAGATTAAGTCTACATGGTCTGAATTGTTTTAAGCCATATGTTAATATGGAATAAGGATATGAGTCCAAACAATGTACAGAGAAAAATAACAAAACAGAAAAACAAGGCTTTCATAGGCCGCCAAGCCAAAATTTCAAGTGCTTTCATGGGCCGCACAACCACTGAGTTAATCCTTCATTCAAACCCGTAAGCCGACCCTCACATGACCATCCGTCGTTTTAACCTCGAGAAGTTCAGGGTCTTTATTACAAGATTGACTATTGAGAGTACGGCGGGTCATTCCAGGATTACCTGGGTGGAGTGAATAGGACATACAAGCAGGATAACCTGGAATTTGGTGTTTACACCTGGCATACAAGCCGATCAAGAGGGTAAATATAGCTATGTTCATTGAATAGGAAGCTCCCAAGTGACCTATAATGAGCCCTTGAGGAAGGATACACATGTTTGAACTGCGCACTGCAGGAAGCTCTCTTTGGTAACCTTTAATTTGGGTAGAAAGCCCCCAAGTGATTTGTAACAAGGTGTGCAAGCCGGATCAAGAGGGTTATCACAGCTATGCTCATTGAGCAGGAAGCCCCCAAGTGATCTTATGAACTGACAATAAAGACTCAGATACTCAGAAATGAAACGACAGAGGTCCTGAATTATCAGGATTGCTAGCTTTATTATACTAATCATAATATATACATTGATGAAAGTATGTACAACACAAGAGTTGGTGGCTCAAGTGTAATAAGGCCAAAGATGAGCAATGTTCCAAGGCCGACGGGTCTCCTCCTATGATGTGCGCGAGTCCTTGTTTTCTCTAATAACAATGAGGTAGTATGACCTGTTGTTCAGATTCTTGCTGACCATGAAAGGCCCTTCCCAAGGTGGGGATAATTTGTTCATATTTGTTTGATCATGAATGAGCCGGAGCACCAAGTCACCTTCTTGAAAGGTCCAGGTTTTAACCTGACGACTATGATAACGACGCAGATCTTGCTGATAAATCGCCGAACGAGCCGCCGCCAGGTCACGCTCCTCGTCCAAGAGGTCAAGATCATCCTGACGCACTTTCTCGTTATCAGCTTCAACATAAGCTGCCACACGGGGCGAGTCGTGATGGATTTCACTGGGAAGAACTGCCTCTGCTCTGTAAACCATGAAGAAGGGCATCTAACCCGTGGATCTGTTGGGGGTAGTATTGATACTCCAAAGCAGTGAGGGTAACTCCTCAACCCAACAACCCGACATCCTCTCAGAAAGGACCATAAGCCGGGGTTTTATACCTCTCAAAAGTTCTTGATTGGCCCTTTCGGCTTGATCATTGGACTGGGGGTGAGCTACTGATGAAACATCAAACCGAATATGCTCTCGGTGACCGAATTCTTTCATAGCACCATTAGACAGGTTAGTGCCATTATCACTTATGATGCTATGAGGATAGCCAAAACAGAAAATCACATTTTTAATGAATTGAACCACTGTTGCCGCACCACACTTGCTGACCAGGTCTGCCTCAACCCACTTTGTGAACTTGTCAACCGCCACCAAAAGATGGGTCCTTTTGTCCTTGGATCTCTTGAAAGGTCCAACCATATCCAGCCTCCATACTGCAAACAGCCAAGTAACTAGAATCATCCTCAATTCTTGAGCCGGCACATGAGCTCGTCTGGAAACTTTCTAAGAGCCATCTTACTTGCTGACCAGATCTTCTGCCTCAGCATGCGCCGTCAGCCAATAAAACCCATGATGAAAAGCCTTAGCGATGAGAGACTTAGAGCAGGCATGTTGGACGCAATCTCCTTCATGAATCTCCCTTAGAATCTCACGGCCCTCCTCAGGAGAGATACAGCACTGAAACACCCCTGTGACACTGCAAAAGTGTAACTCGCCATTGACAATGGTCATTGACTTAGACCACCAGGTTATTTTCCTGGCCAAAGTTTCATCCTCAGGTAACTCTCCCCGGATCATATAAGCCAAATACGATACTGTTCAATCAGGAATAACATGAAGAGACGCCAACAACTGTGCATCCGAGTCAGGGATAGCAAGATCCTCTTCTATAGGCAATTTAACTGGAGGATTATTCAGAACATCAAGAAAAACATTAGGTGGTACCGGCTTACGGTGGGACCCCAGCCGGCTTAAAGCATCAGCCGCCTCATTTTTCCTGCGATCAATATGTTCCACCTGATAAACTTTGAAATGACCAAAAATATCATCAACTGCCCGACGATAAGCCACCATGAGTGGGTCTTTGGAATTCCAACTTCTTGAGACTTGCTGAGCCAGCAGATCTAAATTGCCAAGACACCTGACCCGACTTAGGTTCATCTCTGTGGCCATCCGAAGACCATGGAGTAAAGCCTCATATTCAGCTGCATTGTTAGTACAAGGAAACATTAGCCTTAAGACATAACAAAACTTATCACAACATGGGGAAGTCAAAATAACTCCAGCCCCGAGCCTTTAAACTGCTTGGATCCATCAAAATTAATAGTCCAATACTCCCTCCATTCCAAAATAGATGACTCAACTTTATACAAAAGTTAGTACAAAGTTGAGTCATCTATTTTGGAACGGATGGAGTACGTATTATCCGGCTTATCCTCAGGCATCTGCAACCCTGTCCAGTCATTGATGAAATCCACAAGTGCCTCAGACTTAATGGTTGTTTGAGGCATATATTTCAGACCATGGGGTCCAAGCTCAATGGCCCACTTAGCCACCCGACCTGTAGCTTCTCTATTTTGAATAATATCCCCAAGAGGGGCAAAACTGACCACAGTGATGGGATGACCGAGTAAATAATGGTTCAACTTGCGACCAGCCATGAACACTCCATAGACTAGCGTCTGCCAATGTGGGTACCTCTACTTAGACTCAATTAATACTTCACTGACATAGTAAACCGACCTTTGAACCAAATATTCCTTGCCTGATTCCATCCTCTCCACAACAACCACCACACTGATGGCTCTGTTGTTGGCAGCCACATATAAAAGCAAGGGCTCCTTATCAATAGGAGCTGCTAGTATTGGCAGCTTAGCCAACTGTTTCTTAAGTGTAACGCCCTCGATGCGGCTATATCTCCCACGTGTCGAAGCACGACTTAGAGGCATAACCGCATTGAAAGCAATGTCGCAAGTGAGGTAATCTTCACACAACCCATGTAATACATAAGGGAAAGAGATACATAGTTGGCTTACAATCGCCACTTCACACAATTACATGAATAAAGCATTACATCATCCAGATACAATCAAAGTCCGACTACGGAACCAAAATAAAAGGAGAACCCCAAATGCGACAAAGGTCCTCGATCGACCCCAACTGGGCTCCACTACTGATCAACTAGAACGAAACAACACAAAGGGCAAGATCTTCATCGAGCTCCTCCTTGAGCTTGGTTGCGTCACCTGCTCGGTAACATAGGCACCTGCAAACTGGTTTTGGAAGTATCTGGTGAGCCACGAGGACTCAGCAATCACATTACCATCTGTATAAAGACTAGCAAAGCTTAAAGGGAAAGGAAGGGGTAAAGTGGTGAGGTTGCAGCAGCGGCTAAGCATATATGGTGGCTAACATACGCAAATGAGAGCGAGAAGAGAAACAAAGGAACGGTCGTCAAGTAGTAATGATCAAGAGGTGATCCTGAACTCCTACTTACGTCAAACATAACCCAGAAACTGTGTTCACTTCCCGAACTCCGCCAAGAAGAGACCATCACGGCTACACACGCGGTTGATGCATTTTAATTCGGATCAAGTGTCAAGTTATCTACAACCGGACATTAACAAATTCCCATCTGCCACATAACCGCGGGCATGGCTCTCGAAAGTTTATACCCTGCAGGGGTGTCCCAACTTAGCCCATGACAAGCTCTCGCGATCAACGAAGGAATAGACCTTCTCCCAGGAAGACCCGATCAGTCTCGGAATCCCGGTTTACAAGACATTTTGACAATGGTAAAACAAGACCAGCAAAGCCGCCCGATGCGCCGACAATCCCGATAGGAGCTGCACATATTCTCGTTCTCGAGGCAACACCGGATGAGACATCCTACGAGTAAAACCAGACCTCGAGTTGCCCCGAGGGGGCCCCGCAGTCTACTCGGTTCGGACCAACACTTAGACAAGCATTGGCCGGGGGCTAGAATAAAGATGACCCTTGGGTTAATTACTCCCAAGGGAAATATAGGTGGTGGTGAGGCAAATGGTAAAACCAAGGTTGGGCCTTGCTGGACAAGTTTTATTCAAAGCGAACTGTCAGGGGGGTCCCATAAATCACCCGACCGCGTTAGGAACACAAAATCCGGGAACATAACACCGGTATGACGGAAACTAGGGCGGCAAGAGTGGAACAAAACACCAGGCATAAGGCCGAGCCTTCCACCCTTTACCAAGTATATAGATGCATTAATAATATAAGAGATATTGTGATATCCCAACATAAACCCTGTCCACCATGGAGAAATCTTCAACTTCACCTGCAACTAGCAACGCTATAAGAGAGGCTGTGCAAAGCGGGAACATAGCCAAGCAACGGTTTGCATAGGAAAGGTGTCAAAGTTTAGAGGTTCATGGCAATATGGGATGGCTTGATGAACAGGTAATAGGTAGCGCAGCATAGCGATAGAACGAAGCAACTAGCATAGCAATGATAGTAGTGAGATCCAGGGTAGCGGTCATCTTGCCTGAAATCCCACAAGGAAGAAGAACGAGTCCATGAAGAAGATGAAGCCACGAAGACGAACCACATGTAGACGAACAAATCCTCACGGTCGCAACGAAACGGGAACTATCGAGAAGAAGCACACACATGGTAAACACACCACACATGGACAAGGCATGATGCACAACAAGCATGATGCATGACCAAGCTACATGAAGCTACTCATGGCAAGAGATGATGCAAACAAGAACAACACATCAAGGCAAGTTTAAATGAGGCCGGAAACAACATATAACAATTCCGGTAAGTCCTCATATGCAAATTTCGAAATTGGTACAGATCTGAATAAAAATTAAGTTGAAGTTGTTAAACAGCAAGTTAAGATGCACCAAGATGATCTACACGAAATTCTAGTCAAGTTACATATAAAGTTCATTAGATTCGGAGCTACGACCTAGAAGATATGAGCAAAACAAGTTAAACATGGCATTGATGCAAAATGCACCCAAACATCAAGCAAACACACCAAAACAAAGATGCAACATGATAATATGAAGCTACACGCAAAATCAAGCAAGTTTCATATAGAGCACACTCAAAACGGAGCAACGGTTCAACACATGCACACTATACAAGTCATAACCACAATCTGTCCAAAACAGCAACTAAGCATCTTGCAAGCATCAAAATAACAAGCTACAGCATGCCAACATAATAACAAAAGGTATGGGCATGAAGTACTGGTAAAGCATAACAAAACATGAACACTGAGCTATCTCCAGAAATCACTAGAACATGCTCCAAAACACATGGTAAGATTGCAAATAATAACAGTTTCAGACTTATCAGGAAATAACATCAGGTTGCAATGTTTAGAGCAATCAAACAACATGTTACAGGAAGCTATCAAGGAAAACAAAGGCATGGCATGAATCTACTAATAGCATAGATCAAAATACCTTTACTGACCATGAGCCAAAAAGGATCAGAAAATATGATGGCACCCATGTAAACATGGCAAGTTATATTACATATTCAAACATGGCAGGAACAACAATAAGTTGGCATGTTGGTGAGCTTGAACCACTCACCACAGAGCAATACATGGCATGGCAAGGCAACCAACAGTAATAAGGCAAGTTTATGAAGCTAAGCATGGCAAGAGCAAGGTCATAGGGTGCATGGATCACTAGGAAAACACATGGAAACAATTGAACTTAATGTTAACAGGTTGACAGCAACATTTCCAAGCAACTTTGGAGCAAGAAATGAACATGTTCCAGCAGGCTATAATTGCAACCAAGGGCATGAATGGATAGAGCATGACATGTAGATCAAAACATGTTTATAGAGCATCTCCAGATTATGCATAGAATGATTAGTAGAAGCATGTTAACATAGCAAAAAAATATATCAGAATTTGTCAGGAAAACAGCAACAGCAACTACCCTACTTAGCAAGCTTGATACACTCAGCACACAACTCACAAAAATACATGGTTGGCACCCCTAGAAAGATGGCATGGCATAGATCAACATTCATGTAGAGCTCAACCTCATGGGATGCACACATCAATCATGGCAAAAATGATAAATGAGCAAGTTATAACAGTTTCAGCAGATTAACATCAACATGCACTCTTCCAACAGCATTTCGGGCATCAAGATGAATTCAAATGAAAATGATACAAGGGAATGAAATGAAGTACTCGTCGAGACGAACAATTTGACATATTACACGCACGAAACGGAGCTATGGATGCAGAGATGTGATGCGATGAAGATGGTATGATTATGTAGCAGATCAGGGGAGTTAGCAGTTTTTGAGGTGGGGGAAAGTCAACCTCGCGGGTCTCGCCGGAGTTCGAGGCGCCGGCGGCCGGAGGCGACGGGGATGGCGGCCGGAGATGTCGGGGATGTGCGGGGAGGCTGCAGGGCGCCGGATCCGAAGCGGCTCGCCGGATCTGGCGTCGGAGGTGGTCGGAGGGACCGGGATGGCGGCGCGGGCAGGCGGCAGACCGGTGGAGCAATCTTGGGCGAGGCGGGAAAAAGAGGCGGAGGGGTCAGCGCCGGCGGGCTGCAGCAGCCGGCCGGGCGGCGGGCAGCACCGGGCGAGGACGGGCGGCAGCGGCGCTGGCGGGGGCCGGGCGACGCGCTGGAGGCGGCGGCGCTTGTCCTTGTGGCAACGGGCTCTGAGCCCCGCTGGCCGGGCGGCGGCGGGAGGACGGCGGCGCCACGTGGCAGGAGGCGATTGGGCGTGGCGTGAGAGCGGACCCGTCCGGCGGGTCGGACGTGTCCGGCAGCCTTGAGGACAATTTTAGGCTTTGGACTGCGAGATTTCGGGGGAGGGGTAATTTATAGGTAGAGGGAGCTAGGAGAGTCCAAATGAGGAGCGGTTTTCGGCCACGCGATCGTGATCGAATGACCGAGTGCATGGAGGGGAGTTAGGTGGGTTTTGGGCCACTTTGGAAGGGGTGTTGGGCTGCAACTCAAAGAGGCTTTACGGTTACCCGGTTAACCGTTGGAGTATCAAACGAACTCCAAATGGCATGAAACTTGACAGGTGGTCTACCGGTGGTATACCAAGGCTGCTTGGCAAACCTCGGGCCATTCCGAGAAAGTTTAACACCCGCACAAGAGAAGAGGCAAAAGGGGGACGCCGGAGGAAATAGGAGTGCCGGATTGCAAAACGGACAACGGGGAAAAAGCTCGGATGCATGAGACGAACACGTATGCAAAATGAAATGCACATGATGACATGATATGAAATGCAGATGATGACATGGCAAAGTGCAACACGCAAGCACATGACATGGCAACGAAGGCGAATGACTGGC
This sequence comes from Aegilops speltoides, assembly GCA_021437245.1. Classification (NCBI taxonomy): domain Eukaryota; kingdom Viridiplantae; phylum Streptophyta; class Magnoliopsida; order Poales; family Poaceae; genus Aegilops; species Aegilops speltoides. The sequence goes on from CM038147.1 coordinate 270,478,351, forward strand.
AGACACCTGGCGCATCGAATCCGGGGCGTTACAACACTCCTCCACTAACAAGAGATCTCGTCCCGAGATCTTAGGACCGAGACGATAGGGAAAAAAAGGGAATGAGGAGAGGTAAAACTAAGTTGCTCCTTTGACGAACGAGTGAAACCACGAACCTTGAGAGGTTGAGCAATTTAAAAGAAAGAGTACAACAGAGATGAACGAGATTGCAAACAATCCGGTAGAAAAGAGGAACAAGGAGTATTACGAGAATTTGAAAGTTGAAAGACATGGAAATAAGAACTTCACGAACGAAAAGAATATGACCACATCGGTATAATGAGATAGCCAAGGAACAAGAATGGCTGAATTTGGATAGCTCTCCGGTAGAAAAGAGAAGAAAACTTGATGAGATGAAAAGATATTGAAGAGATGATACAATACTTCGGTTAAATGGATAAGCACGTAAAGAACACGATCCTAACAATTCGAGATGATGAGTGAAGAGAGCAACATCACAATGTCTTCGGAAGAAAGAATAGAAGATAAATCATTGGAATAAAAGAATGGAGAAGAAAATGCCAACTTCTACCACAATTGAATTTGGAAAGTATCCTTGCAAAGAAGAATCGAACGGAGTTGTTGGAAAATCAACAACGAGAAGCACAAGCTTGTGGTGGGCTTATGGCAAACATCTCAAAATGATGAGGTGACAACCGGCCACTAATGGAAACAATTGATTGGTTGAGATCAATGAAGATAAGAGAAACTTCTTCCACCAAGTGAATAGAGAGCAAGCTTGGGTCATGCATAATCACCACAAATAGCAAACAACCTGAGGGAGTCCTGGACTAGGGGGTGTCCGGACAGCCGGACTATCAATATCCGCCGGACTCCCATACTACGAAGATAGAAGATTGAAGACTCCGGCTCATGTCCGGAAGGTACTTTCCTTGGTGTGGAAGGCAAGCTTGGCAATACGGATATGTAGATCTCCCACCATTGTAACCGATTCTGTGTAACCCTAGCCTCTCCGGTGTCTATATAAACCGGAGGGCTTTAGTCCGTAGGACGAACATTACATCTCAACAATCATACCATAGGCTAGCTTCTAGGGTTTAGCCTCCTCGATCTCGTGGTAGATCCACTCTTGTACTACCCATATCATCAATATTAATCAAGAAGGACGTAGGGTTTTACCTCCGTCGAGAGGGCCCGAACCTGGGTAAAAACATCGTGTCCCTCGTCTCCTGTTACCATCCGCCTAGACGCACGGTTCGGGACCCCCTACCCGAGATCCGCCGGTTTTGACACCGACATTGGTGCTTTCATTGAGAGTTCCTCTGTCCAGGGTGATGACACCGACATAGGCTCGATGACATCTTCAACCATCAACGCTGTCCAGGGTGAGACTTTTCTCCCCAGACAGATCTTCGTATTCGGCGGCTTTGCACTGCGGGCCAATTCTCTTGGCCATCTGGAGCAGATCGAAGCTACGCCCGGCCGTCGGTCGATTCGAAGCTTAAACTTCACGGCCGATGACCGCGGAGACTTGATCTTCGACGGACTCGAGCCACAGCCAAGCGCGCCGCACTGTGACGATGGGCATGATTTAGCTCTGCCGCCGGACAATGCTTTGGAGGCCGCACTCGGATCCGCTTCGGCTACTAGCCCGGAGCTGATTGCCCATATCGAGGGCCGGTGGATAGACGCCGCCCCGGGGGCTTCAATATCCACGGCGATGGAGCCGAATACCAATCTCGTCCCCTGCGAAACTCATGATCCCGAGGCGCCGGACTCCTCGCCGGACTCCGAGCCTCCCGCGCCCCTACCAATTAATCTGGATTGGGTGCCGGTTATGGAATTCACCGCCGTGGACATCTTCCAACACTCGCCTTTTGGCAATATCCTGAATTCCCTGAAGCATCTCTCGCTATCAGGAGAGTCCTGGCCGGACTGCGGCGAGGATGGTTGGAGTTCGGACGACGAAGAAATTCAGAGCCCACCCACCACCCACTTTGTAGCCACTGTCGAGGATTTAACCGACATGCTAGACTACGACTCCGATGACATCGACGCCATGGACGACGATGCCGGAGACGAACAGGAACCAGCGCCTACAGGGCACTGGAAGGCCACCTCGTCATACGACGTATACATGTTGGATACCCCGAAAGAAGGGGAGGGCAAAAAAGTAGCAGAGGCAGACTCTCTAAAGAAGCAGCCCAAACGCCGACGTCAGCGGCGCCGCTCAAAATCCCGCCACAGCAAGAATGAAGATTCCGGCACCGGAGACAATAACACTCCGGAGAGTGCTGAAGACAATCCTCTCCTGCATGACTCAGCGCAGGAGGACGCGGAAGCAAGCCCCCATGAGAGGGCAGCAAACGAAGGGGTTGAGGACGATAACTACATGCCTCCCTCCGAAGACGAAGCAAGCCTCAACGATGACGAATTCGTCGTACCTGAGGACCCCGTCGAACAAGAGCGCTTTAAGCGCAGGCTTATCGCCACGGCAAACAACCTAAAGAAAAAGCAGCAACAGCTGCAAGCTGATCAGGACCTGCTGGCCGATCGATGGACCGAGGTCCTCGCGGTCGAAGAGTATAAACTCGAACGTCCCTCCAAAAGTTACCCAAGACGCAAGCTGCTCCCCCGATTAGAGGAGGAAGCATACATACCTTCATCACCAGCGCATGACATGGCTGACCGACCACCCCGTGGTCGCAGCAGGGAGGCATTCAGGCCCCCAGCCAAGACTGTACCCCGGCACCGCTCCAAGGGTACGAAGCCAAAAGGGAACGCGCCGGACTTGCGAGACATATTGGAGGACAAAGCAAGATAATCTCGATCCATCTATGGATCACGTGGGCGCCCTACGACCCACGATGAATACCGTCGCGCCGGACATAACGCTGGCCGGGCCGAACATAGCAAACAACGCTCCCTCGAGCTGCGTCACGATATTGCTCAATACAGGGGCGCCACACACCCGTTATGCTTCACTGACGAAGTAATGGATCACCAGATCCCCGAAGGGTTTAAACCCATAAATATCGAATCTTATGATGGCACAACAGACCCCGCGGTGTGGATCGAAGATTATCTTCTCCACATCCATATGGCCCGCGGCGACGATCTCCACGCCATCAAATACCTCCCACTCAAGCTTAAAGGACCAGCCCGGCATTGGCTTAATAGCCTGCCCGTGAGTCAATTGGGTGTTGGGAAGACCTGGAGGCCGCGTTCCTTGATAACTTCCAAGGCACATATGTGCGAACACCAGACGCCGATGACCTAAGCCACATTATTCAGCAGCCAGACGAATCGGCCAGACAATTCTGGACTCGGTTCTTGACGAAGAAGAATCAAATCGTCGACTGTCCGAATGCGGAGGCCCTTGCAGCCTTCAAACATAACATCCGGGACGAATGGCTAGCCCGGCACTTGGGGCAGGAGAAGCCGAAATCCATGGCAGCCCTCACATCGTTAATGACCCGCTTCTATGCGGGAGAGGACAGCTGGCTAGCCCGCAGTATCAATCTCCGCAAAAACTCTGGCAGTCCGGACACTAAGGACAACAACGGCAGGTCACGTCGAATCAAAAACAAGCGCCGCATTAACGGCGACGACAAGGAGGATACGGCAGTCAATGCCGGATTCCGAGGCTCCAAACCCGGTCAATGGAAGAAGCCATTTAAAAGAACCACTCCGGGTCCGTCCAATTTGGACCGAATACTCGACCGCTCATGCCAGATACATGGCACCTCCGAAAAGCCAGCTAATCACACCAATAGAGACTGTTGGGTGTTCAAGCAGGCCGGCAAGTTAATTGCCGAAAACAATGACAAGGGGCTAATAGCGATGATGAGGAAGAGACCCGGCCGCCGAACAATAGAGGACAGAAGGGCTTCCCCCCACAAGTGCGGACGGTGAATATGATATACGCGACCCATATACCCAAGAGGGAGAGGAAGCGCGCACTACGGGACGTCTACGCGATGGAGCCAGTCGCCCCGAAGTTCAATCCATGGTCCTCCTGTCCGATCACTTTCGATCGACGAGACCATCCGACCAGCATACGCCATGGCGGATTCGCCGCATTGGTCTTAGACCCAATCGTCGATGGATTTCACCTCACAAGAGTCCTGATGGACGGCGGCGGCAACTGAACTGCTTTATCGGGATACGGGCGCAAAATGGGCATAGACCCATCCAGATCAAACCTACAAAGACAACCTTCAAAGGTGTCATCCCCAGTGGAAGCCAATCTGTATAGGCTCACCACACCGAAGTGGTCTTGGATCCCGGATAATTTCTGAAGCGAAGAGTTAATCTTCGATATAGTCCTGTTCTGTAGCGGCTATCATGCCCTGCTCGGATGAACCGCGTTTGCAAAATTCAACGCGGTGCCGCATTATGCATACCTAAAGCTCAAAATGCCAGGCCCTCGCGGAGTCATTACGGTCAATGGGAATACGGAACGCTCCCTCCGGACGGAGGAACATACAGCGGCGCTCGCAACAGACTTACAGAGCAGCCTTCTCAGGCAGTTCTCAAGTCCGGCAACTAAAAAGCCGGACACAGCAAAACGCGCCCGGAGCAATGCCAACCTGGCTCGATCAGAGCACGCGTAGCAATGCGGCCCCAACCCTCGCCCGCGCATGATCACAAGAATAACACTCCGCGTACATCATTACGCTTTGGAGATACCATAGGCACAGGGAAAGGGGCGCAAGGAACAAAGAGTGCGGCTCGACCACACTAGGGGCTCACATTTATGCCCCCCTTGTTTTTCTTTTTATCTTTTCTTTTTTTTTGCGTATACAGGACTCCATTAACTAGAAGCCCTGTCCGATGGCGAACTTGCCGAACCCACGATGCAACAGTCAGGGATTAAAAAAGGCTGCGACGAACAATCAGGTGGTCTCAATTACGAGCATTAAATTCAAATTACATACACCAAGTCCGCAGCTCATCCCTGGAGGGGGACATGTTAACTTAGTCCAAATCCCTTGCTTACCGCACTATTTGTATCACTCCGCTTTATTAGCAGACCTCCTTTCATAAATAACGCAGCACTTCCTTTTTGCAAGTATATTACCTTTTCATTACAATTGCGTTATCTCTTACATATGATTCATTATATGACATCTTGCACCCGTATACTTTGGTATGGCCGAATGCGCCAGGGGCTTCTGTTTCCCAGATTATGGTGTGATTAAGTCCGAACACTTTCACAAGTGCGGCACCCCGAACTTATAGCATTATATGAATCAGCTCCGAATCATGTCTTGGGTCAATAGTTGCGTTTGCCTGGCTCCCATGTTTTGGTGCCTTACGTTCCGCTCCGTCGGCTAAGGTAGCACTGGGAGAACCACTGCGATTGCGCCCCGGTTGAGCCGGGTTAACGCCTCAATGGAGAAAGCTAAAACTGACTGGCATGATAGGGCGAGAGACTGGTCGCTGTTCGAGAGGTTCTTTCGGGTCCCTAAAGGCTCATGCCGCTTCGAGCCAAGTTCCGGATGATGTCCGACGAAGGCGTGGATAGCGCCGCGGATTCGGTCTTCCGTATACCAGGGGCTTCGCCGAAATTTAAAATTATAGAATTCTATGGCTAAGTGAGAGTGTTCAAGCACTATAAGTCCGGTTGCCTTGTTCGTCGTGTTGGCGCCTCCTAGATGGACCCAATAATGGGAACAAGAGTGCTCAAGTTTATCACGAACACCCCAAAGCACTTGTGGCTCGGGGTGAAGCCAACGACTTGCCATCTCTCGATTTTACAAACGGCCGCATGAAGGTAATATTTAAATTAAACAAGAGTTGCTCATGGCGCATATGAGCGAAGTTTCCAGCGCCAGGATAAAAATACTGCGAGTTCATTCAAAATTACATTTCGGGGCACTCATACGCAATATCGCAGGCTCCCTTCAGGACAACTTTATAATAATGCTCCGGCGTACGATGCTCCTTGCCCGGCGGCAAGATCCGTGAGAAGCTTCTCCGCATCCAGTTTGCCCCATTGCACCTTTATGCGGGCAAGGGCCCGACGAGCGCCTTCAATACAAAGCGGGCGCTTGATCACATCCAGCTTGGGGCATGCATCCACCAGCCGCCGCCTTTGGGCCAAAGTAGCTGCCGTGCATGGCCTGTCTCGCCATAACGACTATGAGGCCCTTCATAGCCTCCTCGGCTACCTTGTGGAGTTCGACCAGCCGCCACCTGGTCGCTTGGGGGCACGGATGGCGGCCTCACCATCGAGACCGAAGACCTTCTCCGTCGAACTCCCCTCCTCGCCATGATAGAACGCGGCGGCATCAGATGCACTACGCGGCAGATCTGCAAACGCCCCTGGAGAGCTCCGAATTCGGGTAAGTATCCGGTAATTTACATTAACGTGCCTGCTCTGCATGTAAAAGGCCTTACCCGCCGCTATCTTCTTTATGTCCTCTACCTCCTGAAGGGCCTTCTGGGCCTCGGCCTTGGCGGACTTGGCACTTTCGAGAGCCGAGGCAAGCTCGGACTCTCGAGTCTTGGAGTCACGCTCCAAACTCTCATGCTTTTCCATGAGAGCCTGGAGCTCTTGCCGAACTTCCGCCACCAGGGCCGCTTGCTTTTCTCGCTCAGCCCGCTCTGTGGCCGCATTGCGTTCGGCCACGGACACGGCATCCTTCAGGGCTGCCACCTCGTTAGTGGCCCCTGCATTAAACATATTATCATTATTAATTTTGTTTGCAACCAAAACCCTTTTCTGTAAGGTACTTATTTAAAGTGGTGTTATTCACCTTCTTTTTCCTCGAGCTGCCTCTTGGCTTGGCCGAGCTCTTGCTTCGACCGCTCAAGGCCCTTCTTCAGCGCCTCGACCTCCACCGTTAATGCAGCAGAAGTCAACAGCGCAGCCTGCAAACCCATATTGACATATTTTTAGAAATCCTGCGTATATCTTGTTAGATCCTTAGTCCGGCTTTTCTTTCTGAACACCAAACTAAGCATCAGGGGCTACTGTCTATGCGGTATCACATTACATAATTTTAAACTTCTTACCTCAAAGCCTGTTAGAAGGCTGTTGCAGGCTTCGGTTAGCCCGCCCTTGGCGAGCTGGACCTTCTCAATCACCGCACTCATGAGAGTGCGGTGTTCTTCCTCGATGGAAGCGCCTTTAAGCGCCCAAGGTTATTCGGCGCCCGGTTGGACGGAGGCCGCGGCGTCCACGATCCTGCCCTTCTTTGAAGGGCCGCTTGCGGACTCTGGAACCGCCACGGGTTCCGAGGTAGAGTCCGCACGAAGTCCGGGCTGCTCGATGGCGCCTCCGGAGCCTCCTCCTGGCGGGTCCCTCTGTAGGATTCCACCTCGTCGTCCTCGTCGACGCGTGGGGTAGAGGCGGTCGGGATGGAATTTACATCCGACGGCGCCAAAGACCCGCTCATCGAGTCGGGAAGATCATCCATGGCTGGACTACATATAGAATGCGGTGTTAGAAGGATACTTCGTGACGTGAAAAATACGGCATATAAATGATCTGAGTACTTACGATCCGGCCGGACGCCTGGCCCTTGGAGGCCATTCATCCTCGCCAACGCTGATGTTGGCGAAACTGTCCGGGGGGATAGTTCTCCCCCTCTTGGACCCTTCGGCCACCCCGATCGGGGAAGCCTTCCTCTTCTTCTCTCCCTCCTCCGGGAGAGAGTATTCCTCCTCCTCCTCGTCTTCGGGGGAGGAGTCCTCGTCGTCATCAGACGCCTCATTGCGGGAACTCTTTCGAGTCCCCGTGGCCACCTTCTTGGCCTTCTTCTCCGGCACCACGTGCGGTGCCGGAACCAGCAGCCCTGCTAAGCGGGCGTCCACTGGTTCTTCTGGCATGGGAGCCGGGCTGATGAGCAGCTTGGCCGTCTCCATCCAGTCCTGTCAAAGGAAGAGGTAGATTAAAAACCTCGCTAGAGTCAATCTAATCATCACAAGTGTCCCGTAATGGGGTGAATCACTTACCTCGTCGATCGGAGACCATGAGCTGAATCCGCGATCTTGGTCGCGGATCGGGAACCGGCGCCTTGAACAGCACCCTCCAGGCACCTTCGTATGTTGTATCGAAGAGCCCGCTCAATGTCTGGTGTTGTTCCGGATTAAACTCCCACAGATTAAACGCTCGTTCTTGGCACGGGAGAATCCGCCGGAGGAGCATGACCTGGACCACGTCGACGAGCCGGAGCCTATTGCTCACCAGCTTCTTGATGCAGGCTCGAAGTCCCGTCACCTCCACCAGATCACCCCACTGCAAGCCCTTCTCTTTACAGGAAGTGAGCTGCGTGGGGATTCCAGATCTAAATTCGGGGGCCGCCGCCCATTCAGGCTTGCGCGGATCGGTGATGTAGAACCACCCCGATTGCCACCCCTTGACGGAATCCACGAAGGTCCCTTCTAGCCAAGGGACGTTGGGCAGCTTGCCCAACATGGCGCCTCTGCATTCCGCTTGCGTCCCCTTCACAACCTTCGGCTTGACGTTGAAGGTCTTGAGCCACAGGCCGAAGTGGGGCCGGATGCAGAGAAATGCCTCGCACACGACGATAAACGCCGAAATGTTGAGGATGAAGTTCGGCGCCAGATCGTGGAAATCCAGGCCGTAGTAAAACATGAGCCCCCGGATGAATGGATGGAGCGGAAAGCCCAGTCCGCGGAGGAAGTTGGGGAGGAAGACGACCCTCTCATGAGGCCCTAGGGTAGGGATGAGCTGCCCCGCGTCGGGCAGCCGGTGCGCAGTATCGCTGGAAAGGTATCCGGCGTCGCGCAGCTTGGCGATGTCCTCCTCCTTAGCGGTGGAGGCCATCCATTTACCTCCCCCTCCGGACATATTCGAAGAGGGGTCGAGATGACATGCGCGAGCTTGGGCGTTGGAGCTTGAGTTCGCAGAGGTGGATGAGCAAAGGAGGAAGAAGGCGTAGGTGAGATGGTGAATCCTTATCCCTTATATATAGGCGGACTAAACTATGCGTTCCCCGCCTGCCTGATAAAACTTGCTTATCTCCCAAGCGCCACCATCAATGGCGCGGTTGGGTTACCCACGCACGTATTGATGAGAATCCCGGAATAAGGGGAACGCGATCTCTGCTTCGACAAGACGTGCCAAGAAACGCGCCGCTAAGCGTCTTTGAGGTGGAATAGTAAAAAACGATTCAAATGAGGGATTGGCTGCGGCGTGATGTCACGCCGCATAATGCGTCAGCAGATTGAGCTAAGTGTATATTTTATTCTCTCTACGCGGGAATGTGGAATTTATTTTGTAGAGCCGGACACGATCCTGGTGTTCATTACCTTCTCCGGGTTATTCAAAGGAGGAACCCGCCTTGCAATGCCGAACATTATGCACGCCGGACTTATCGTCATTGAAGACTGGTTCGAGGCTCTTGAGGAGTCTGGACTAGGGGTGTCCGGACAGCCGGACTATCAATATCCGCCGGACTCCCATACTACGAAGATAGAAGATTGAAGACTCCGGCTCGTGTCCGGAAGGTACTTTCCTTGGCGTGGAAGGCAAGCTTGGCAATACGGATATGTAGATCTCCTACCATTGTAACCGACTCTGTGTAACCCTAGCCTCTCCAGTGTCTATATAAACCGGAGGGCCTTAGTCCGTGGGGACTAACATTACATCTCAACAATCATACCATAGGCTAGCTTCTAGGGTTTAGCCTCCTCGATCTCGTGGTAGATCCACTCTTGTACTACCCATATCATCATTATTAATCAAGCAGGACGTAGGGTTTTACCTCCGTCGAGAGGGCCCGAACCTGGGTAAAAACATCGTGTCCCTCGTCTCCTGTTACCATCCGCCTAGACGCACAGTTCGGGACCCCCTACCCGAGATCCGCCGGTTTTGACACCGACACAACCCTTAAAGAAAAGGCTTTAGGTGAAATATGACACAAGATAACTCCAACGAAGAAGTTGATTGGTCGAAAAGATCTCTTGAACGAAGAGAAAAAGATGGATTTAGAATACCTCATTCTTGACAACATATGAATCATGAAACATGAATGGAAATTGTCAAGAGTGACATAACACCACCTCAAAAGATAAGGTAGAAAGAATTGCACTTTGGAATGCAAGATAAAGAATACTTGAGCTCCTCAAAACAAAACATGTGTTGAGCACCATGTTTATTTGAGAGTATAGCTTGGCGGGTCATAACTTCGAGAGAAAACTTGAAGAACAATTCGAGAATGAAAAGCATTCTTGATGAACCATCATGTAGAGCCTCCATGAAGAACTCCGGTAAAGAAAGGATGATAAAAATAAAGGGAAGTTGAAAACACAAGGTGAAGCCTTGCAATGATTTAGATGGAGCTTCAGGACGATATAATGTGAAAACTTTGAACTCCGGAAAAAAGAATTAATCACTTGGATGAAATAATAATAAGAATTACGTTATGCGTACCCCTCACCAATTTAATTGATGATAAGCAACGGATTTGGCACACTACTTATTCTTTTGCAAGGATTGAAGAGGGATATAGCGCCAACTTGAAGAAGTCTTCGATGAATCACCGAGAGGATTGGAAAGGACGAATGAAATGATATGGTAATAAAGGGAGAGGAATCTTGAGCGGACCACCGTAAAAAATTGAAAATGAACATAGCAAAGGCACAATTCACGGGAAGAATTGGAAACGAATGAAGATACTTGAGGGATTTAGATACCTGAGAACGAAGAGATCATGAACTGATTAGAGGATATTTGAACGATTCATTGATAGGATTTGGAGAACGATAGCTACACACTGAGAATGAAGAATTATGGCATGATGTCCTTCGGAGGAAAGAAATGGAAACAACTCATGAAATGCTCCGGATGGTAAGAAAAGAATTGTCACAATCAAAACAATTATGAGGATAGCATGAAGCTAGAACCATGAATCTTCAAGAGAACGGACAAGATTTAAGAGAAATCCTTCTTCGGTCATTACATGTTGAGAATGAAGATGAGAACCACCATGAATTGTATGAGATACTCCGGGAGAATGAAAAAGAACAAGGTTGTTGAGCCAACAATGAAAAATAATTTGAAAGATCTTGGAGAAGGCATGTGACTGATGAAAATTCATTCTTACATCAAACTTGGAAAAGAATTTGGGATAGCTCCGGAATAATTAGAAGAGTCAGGTAAGATCCTGGGAAAAGACCTGTGGGTTAGGGCCCACTCAAAAGAAAACACTGTTGGAAATGATTTTAAAGAGAAATTGCACCGGTTGAATTAAATGGCTTGAATGAGATAACAACCTCGAAATATCTTGAAGGGATTGAGAATGGAAACGCAAGTCTTGTGAGATATCTTCAGCACTCTAGAACAAATGAATAGGAAGAAGTGAATGATTAAGAGGTGCATCAGTATGAGAAGCATTAGAAACGAGGAAAGGAATATGATGACTATCGAAAGCTTGAATAGGATCCACCGGAGAAGAGACAACAATGAAGGATGATGAACTTGAAGCTGTTGAGCATCTTCATGGGAAATCACCGGATAAGAACATTGATTGAAAAGAATGAAGAGACTTCACATGAATAAATGGATACTTGATTAAGAAATCTGTGTCCTTGAAGAAAAGAGTGGGAGGGCAGGAAAACAAAGGCAACTTGGGACGGATGAAACAAACACCGTTGAGAAAACTTAGATTTGATCTTGCGGATGGGAAAAATGATGGGATCCACTTGAAGAGAAGCACACCGTTTGGAAAGGAGTTGACATGACATAGTCAATGATCAAAAGGATTAGTATTCACATAGCAATATGAGAACACCGTTTAGGAAAGGTATGGATTCAACATTTGACATCGAAGCAACTCGAATACCACAAATAACACAAAAAAAAAGGATTTGGCTTGCAGAATAAGCCGGAACAATTACATATGATAGAGATTTACCCAATCCCATATCATGCATCTGTCGAAAAGATATTCTAGGAGCTACATGAATTCCCACCTATAAACTCCCGAAACTTTCGGGTTATGCAATCTGGTGTTGGGGATACAGGGGAAGCAATATATCTCACCCAAACTAACAATCCCTACATCCAGCTGTATCCATCTGTCAACACATAACCAAGAAACCTTCGGAAATCGTGTACCTCAACCTTCGAAAAGCATCCATTATACGAGTCATGGCAATACTCCCGTACTCACCTCGATCGGGTTATCGGGGTTATCTCACCAACAACGCATAAAAGAGATTTTCGATGTCGGCGTACTAAACTCGGTATTCCGAACTGCAACGATAAAATTATGACGACAACACCTCGAGCTCAACTCCCGAGACACTTCCACTAAACCCCGACAGGAGGCACCAAGACAATGTGCTCATCATAAAACCATCGAACGATTCCAAGATACCAGCGTGATCCTAAAAAATTTTAGTGAAATTTGAGAAGAGAAGAGTCAAAACTCGTCGGGATGCCTTACCGAGCGATGAAGAGACCGGGAGTAAAAAGAATTCCTAACTCTCCGATATATATAATCCTAAATGACTCAAAACATTTTTCTAGACACAACTCGGCCGCTAAAAACGATCAAGCAGTGGGGCTCCTAAGGTCGGGGAAGGCTCTGATACCAACTTGTAACGCTCTCGATGCGGCTATATCTCCCACATGTCGAAGCACGACTTAGAGGCATAACCGCATTGAAAGCAATGTCGCAAGTGAGGTAATCTTCACACAAACCATGTAATACATAAGGGAAAGAGATACATAGTTGGCTTACAATCGCCACTTCACACAATTACATGAATAAAGCATTACATCATCCAGATACAATCAAAGTCCGACTACGGAACCAAAATAAAAGGAGAACCCCAAATGCGACAAAGGTCCCCGATCGACCCCAACTGGGCTCCACTACTGATCAACTAGAACAAAACAACACAAAGGGCAAGATCTTCATCGAGCTCCTCCTTGAGCTTGGTTGCGTCACCTGCTCGGTAACATAGGCACTTGCAAACTGGTTTTGGAAGTATCTGGTGAGCCACGAGAACTCAGCAATCCCATTACCATGGGTATCAAGACTAGCAAAGCTTAAAGGGAAAGGAAGGGGTAAAGTGGTGAGGTTGCAGCAGCGGCTAAGCATATATGGTGGCTAACATACGCAAATGAGAGCGAGAAGAGAAACAAAGGAACGGTCGTCAACTAGTAATGATCAAGAGGTGATCCTGAACTCCTACTTACGTCAAACATAACCCAGAAACCGTGTTCACTTCCCGGACTCCGCCGAGAAGAGACCATCACGGCTACACACGTGGTTGATGCGTTTTAATTCGGATCAAGTGTCAAGTTATCTACAACCGGACATTAAGAAATTCCCATCTGCCACATAACATGGGCACGGCTCTCGAAAGTTTATACCTGCAGAGGGTGTCCCAACTTAGCCCATGACAAGCTCTCGCGATCAACGAAGGAATAGACCTTCTCCGTGGAGACCCGATCATCTCGAATCCGGTTTACAAGACATTTCGACAATGGTAAAACAAGACCAGCAAAGCCGCCCGATCGCCGACAATCCCGATAGGAGCTGCACATATGTCGTTCTCGAGGCAACACGGATGAGACATCCCACGAGTAAAACCAGACCTCGAGTTGCCCGAGGGGCCCCGATCTACTCGGTTCGGACCAACACTTAGACAAGCATTGGCCGGGGGCTATAATAAAGATGACCCTTGGGTTAATTACTCCCAAGGGAAATATAGGTGGTGGTGAGGCAAATGGTAAAACCAAGGTTGGGCCTTGCTAGACAAGTTTTATTCAAAGCGAACTGTCAGGGGGGTCCCATAAATCACCCGACCGTGTTAGGAACGCAAAATCCGGGAACATAACACGGTATGACGGAAACTAGGGCGGCAAGAGTGGAACAAAACACGGGCATAAGGCCGAGCCTTCCACCCTTTACCAAGTATATAGATGCATTAATAATATAAGAGATATTGTGATATCCCAACATAAACCCTGTCCACCATGGAGAAATCTTCAACTTCACCGCAACTAGCAACGCTATAAGAGGGCTGTGCAAAGCGGGAACATAGCCAACAACGGTTTGCATAGGAAAGGTGTCAAAGGTTAGAGGTTCATGGCAATATGGGATGGCTTGATGAACAGGTAATAGGTAGCGCAGCATAGCGATAGAACGAAGCAACTAGCATAGCAATGATAGTAGTGAGATCCAGGGTAGCGGTCATCTTGCCTGAAATCCCGCAAGGAAGAAGAACGAGTCCATGAAGAAGATGAAGCCACGAAGACGAACCACACGTAGACGAACGAATCCTCACAATGCAGAACTAAGCGGAACTATCGAGAAGAAGCACACACATGGTAAACACACCACACATGGACAAGGCATGATGCACAACAAGCATGATGCATGACCAAGCTACATGAAGCTACTCATGGCAAGAGATGATGCAAACAAGAACAACACATCAAGGCAAGTTTAAATGAGGCCGGAAACAACATATAACAATTTCGGTAAGTCCTCATATGCAAATTTCGAAATTAATACAGATCTGAATAAACATTAAGTTGAAGTTGTTAAACAGCAAGTTAAGATGCACCAAGATGATCTACACGAAATTCTAGTCAAGTTACATATAAAGTTCATTAGATTCGGAGCTACGGCCTAGAAGATATGAGCAAAACAAGTTAAACATGGCATTGATGCAAAATGCACCCAAACATCAAGCAAACACACCAAAACAAAGATGCAACATGATAATATAAACCTACATGCAAAATCAAGCAAGTTTCATATAGAGCACACTCAAAACGGAGCAACAGTTCAACACATGCACACTATACAAGTCATAACCACAATCTGTCCAAAACAACAACTAAGCATCTTGCAAGCATCAAAACAACAAGCTACAGCATCCCAACATAATAACAAAAGGTATGGGCATGAAGTACTGGTAAAGCATAACAAAACATGAACACTGAGCTATCTCCAGAAATCACTAGAACATGCTCCAAAACACATGGTAAGATTGCAAATAATAACAGTTTCAGACTTATCAGGAAATAACATCAGGTTGCAATGTTTAGAGTAATCAAACAACATGTTACAGGAAGCTATCAAGGCAAACAAAGGCATGGAATGAATCTACTAATATCATAGATCAAAAGACCTTTACTGACCATGAGCCAAAAAGGATCAGAAAATATGATGGCACCCATGTAAACATGGCAAGTTATATTACAGATTCAAACATGGCAGGAACAACAATAAGTAGGCATGTTGGTGAGCTTGAACCACTCACCACAGAGCAATACATGGCATGGCAAGGCAACCAACAGTAATAAGGCATGTTTATGAAGCTAAGCATGGCAAGAGCAAGGTCATAGGGTGCATGGATCACTAGGAAAACACATGGAAAGAATTGAACTTAATGTTAATAGGCTGACAGCAACATTTCCAAGCAACTTTGGAGCAAGAAATGAACATGTTCCAGCAGGCTATAATTGCAACCAAGGGCATGAATGGATAGAGCATGACATGTAGATCAAAAGATGTTTATAGAGCATTTCTAGATTATGCATAGAATGATTAGTAGAAGCATGTTAACATAGCAACAAAATATATCAGAATCTGTTAGGAAAACAGCAACAGCAACTACCCTACTTAGCAAGCTTGATACACTCAGCACACAACTCACAAAAATACATGGTTGGCACCCCTGGAAAGATGGCATGGCATAGATCAACATTCATGTAGAGCTCAACCTCATAGGATGCACACATCAATCATGGCAAAAATGATAAATGAGCAAGTTATAACAGTTTCAGCAGATTAACATCAACATGCACTCTTCCAACAGTATTTCGGGCATCAAGATGAATTCAAATGAAAATGATACAATGGAATGAAATGAAGTACTCGTCGAGACGAACAATTTGACATATTACACGCACGAAACAGAGCTATGGATGCAGAGATGTGATGCGATGAAGATGGTATGATTATGTAGCAGATCTGGGGACTTTGCAGTTTCTGAGGTGGGGGAAAGTCAACCTCGCGGGTCTCGCCGGAGTTCGAGGCGCCGGTGGCCGGAGGCGACGGGGATGGCGGCCGGAGGCGACAGGGATGTGCGGGGAGGCTGCAGGGCGCCGGATCCGGGCGGCGGCTCGCCGGATCTGGCGTCGGAGGTGGTCGGAGGGACCGGGACGGCGGGCTGGGCTGGCGGCGCCGGACGGGCGGAGCGAGGCAGGACGGCGCTGGTCCCACGCCGGCGGGCGGGCGCTGGGGCCGGAGCGGCGGCAGGGAGGCGGGCTAGCTAGGCGGCGCGGAGTGCGCCGGCGGCAAGGCGGGAAGGCGAGGCGGTTGGGTCCAGCTTGGCGAAGCGGGCAGCAGCTGCCGCTTGGTGGGGTGGCGCGCAGCGGCGAGGACGGGCGGCAGCGGCGCTGGGGGGGCCGGGCGACGCATGGAGGCGGCGGCGGCGTGAGGTGAGCGCATGAGGCCGGCTGCAGAGCCCAGCTGGCCGGGCGGCGCGGGAGGACAATGGCGCCCACATGGCAGGAGGCGATTGGGCGTGGGCGGCGGAGCGGACGCGTCCGGGCGGGTCGGGCGTGTCCGGCGAGCGCGGGGATGAATTTTTAGGGTTTGGACTGCGAGATTTCGGGGGAGGGGGTAATTTATAGGTAGAGGGAGCTAGGAGAGTCCAAATGAGGAGCGGTTTTCGGCCACGCGATCGTGATCGAACGACCGAGAGCATGGAGGGGAGTTAGGTGGGTTTTGGGCAACTTTGGAAGGGGTGTTGGGCTGCATCTCAAAGAGGCTTTACGGTTACCCGGTTAACCGTTGGAGTATCAAACGAACTCCAAATGGCACGAAACTTGACAGGCGGTCTACCGGTGGTATACCAAGGCCGCTTGGCAAACCTCGGGCCATTCCGAGAAAGTTTAACACCCGCACAAGAGAAGAGGCAAAAGGGGGACGCTGGAGGACATAGGAGTGCCGGATTGCAAAACAGACAACGGGGAAAAAGCTCGGATGCATGAGACGAACACGTATGCAAAATGAAATGCACATGATGACATGATATGAAATGCAGATGATGACATGGCAAAGTGCAACACGCAAGCACATGACATGTCAACGAAGGCGAATGACTGCCAGACACCTGGCGCATCGAATCCGGGGCGTTACATTAAGCGCCTCAAATGCCTCATTGGCAGCATCACTCCAGACAAAGTGATATGTCTTCTTCATCATCTGGTATAGAGGAATAGCCTTTTCCCCCAGGTGGCTTATAAACTGACTTAAGGCCGCAATACGACCCGCCAAACATTGAACGTCATTAACACACGCTGGCTTAGACAAGTAAGTGATAGCCTTGATTTTCTCTGGGTTGGCTTCAATACCTCTCTCCAAGACTAGAAAGTCCAAGAGCTTGCCTACTGGGACACCAAAAACACATTTGGTCAGGTTATGCATCATCTTGTAGACCCGAATATTGTCAAAGGTTTCCTTTAGATCATCTAGCAAAGTCTCCTTCTTCCAGGACTTCACAACGATTTCATCCACATAAGCATGAACATTGCGTCCAATGTGGCTGTGGAGGCAATTCTGAACACAATGCTGATAAGTCACTTGGGCACTCTTGAGGCCAAAAGGCATAGATACGTACCAGAAGGCTCAAAAGGGAGTGATGAAAGATGTCTTCTCCTGGTCCTTAACTGCCATCTTGATCTGATGATAACCAGAATAAGCATCTAAAAAACTCAAACGGTCAGAACCCGTCGTAGCATCAATGATCTCATCAATACGAGGGAGAGCAAAAGGATCAGCGAGACATGCCTTGTTAAGGTCCGTGTAATCCACACACATACGCCAAGTGTTGTTTTTATTACGTACCAACACCGGGTTAGCCAACCATTCAAGATGAAAAACTTCAACTATAAACCCGGCCGCCAAGAGCCGGGCCACTTCTTCACCAATGGCCTTGCGCCTCTCTTCATTAAAACGACGAAGGAATTGCTTGACCGGTTTAAACTTTGGATCAATATTTAGAGTGTGCTCAGCGAGTTCCCTCGATACACCTGGCATGTCAGAAGGCTTCCATGCAAAGATGTCCCGGTTCTCATGGATGAACTTGATGAGCATGCATTCCTATTTCGGATCCATGTTAGCACTGATAATGATCTGCTTGGATGAATCGCCAGGGACAAAGTCAACATGTTTAGTGTCATCAATCGACTTAAACTCTAACAAAGGGTCCTGCTCTGTGGTTGGCTTCTTCAAGGGGGTCATATCTACTGGGTCGATATTATCTTTATAGAACTTCAGCTCCTTCGTTTCACAAGCAGACTCAGCATAGGAATCATCGCCTTCTTCACACTCTAAAGCTATCTTTCTGTCCCCATGCACAGTGATGGTACCCTCACGACCCAGCTGAGGGAGTCCTGGATTGGGCGGTTCTCAGGTGTCCGACCTAGGTATGGGCTGGGTTGCATGGGCCGTACAGGATCAAACTGAAGATTGTCTACCGAGTCCGGATGGGACTTCTCAATACATGGACGGCAAGAATAGAGTCCGGAAGCTTCCTTCCCTGATAAACCGACCTTGTACAAACCCTAGACCCCCGAGTGTGTATATAAAACGGAGGGGTTAGTCCGTAGAGGCTATCTTCTTCACCATCATCAAAACCCTCACAGGTTAGACATCTAGGGTTAGTCATTATGATCTCGAGGTATATCAACTCTTGTAATCTTCATACTCGCCGAATATAATCAAGCAGGAGTAGGGTTTTACCTCCCTTAAGAGGTCCCGAACCTAGGTAAACACCATGTCCCCTAGCCTCCTGTTACCATTGATCCTTAGACACACAACTTGGGACCCCCTACCCGAGATCCACCGGTTTTGACACCGACATTGGCGCTTTCATTTAGAGCTCTGCCGTGCTGTGTACAGAAGCGATCTATGGCTCGCCTGGTCATCAATAGCGATATCACTTCTCGAGAGTCCCTAGGTTTTGGGCAGACCCTCCAGATTGGCGACTTCACCATGAGAGCTCGCACGGCCGTCAAGCCCGTGGCTCCCCCTTCGATCGTCAAACACCATCTTCCTATCAGCCCCGAGTACTCAAAAAAAAATGGATCCGGTGGATGTTTCATCTTTAAATGAACTGCTGGACCGCATCGCCACCCTAGGTGTTTCCACGGACTATGATCGGATCAGGCTCAAGCCCTACCAAAGGGAAATTAATCGTCGGCCGATCACCCATCCCGTGGCGGTTGTTGAGGAACTGGGTGAAGGCACCGCTCTCCCAGTATTGAAGACTAAGTATGTTCGGATGTCCGAATTCCCTGAGCCGGATACTCCCCCCTCGGACGGGACTTTACGCCACCTGGACTCTAGCTCAAGTGTGTGATTGCAAGAGCCCTTGTGCCTCCCCGGACCCGAACCGGTCGCTTCAGAGACCTTGCAGGCTCCGAACTCAGAGGTGGGACGGGATCCAAAATTTAAGCTACCCACCCACCACAATCTATATTCTCCAAGCAATTCAGGTCCCCCGGATATATATGACCTGATGTATGTGCGGCAGCAGCCTAAGGAAATGGTCCACCACTTTTGGGCCAGGTTCCTACTTGTGAAAAACAAGATTGAAGGCTGCCCGGACGATGATGTAGTTTCGGTCTTTCATCGTGACTGCACCGACGAGGGAATATTGAATGTCCTCGACCGTCGCCACATACAGAGATTCATAGAACTATCACAAGTAGTACAAAAATACAGTGCAATGGAAAGCACATGGAGGGCCCAGAAAACTCAACTGGAGTCCGCTGCCTTAAAGCAGTGTGCGATCCGAGCTAAGCGGACACATCCAGGCGGATCATCAGACCACCAGTCCATGGGCAGGAAAAACAAATCCTTCATGGGACACAGATCTGTTCTTGATGAACTACGGGATAAGCCCTGCCCGATCCACCCTACTCCATGCTCAGTCCCAACCCACAGCCTTCGAGCATGCTAGGTACTACGACAAGTAGCAAAAAGTGGAGAGGCAATCCTCACCACAACCCCAGAAAAATACTCTCCAGAGAGGGACAACTCTAACGTCCTCATGGTCTTCGAGACCTTCTCTTCAAAAAATCGGCGCAAATTGGTGCTTCGCGACCTCGTCGAAGTCCACTAGGTTAAGACACTGAGCCCATGGAACGACACGATAATAACCTTCACGGCCGAAGATGAACCCAAAGCCAGGCCAGTCCGAGCACCCGCCGTGTTGGTACTAAATCCCATCGTTGATGGTTTCTGGCTTACTAAAGTTCTCATGGACGACGGCAGTGGGCTTAACCTCATCTACGAAGACACACTCGATAAAATGTGGATGGACAGATCACGCATCGAGCACAATCATACCACCTTTCGAGGTATTATTCCCAGTCTAGAAGCACGATGCTCGGCAAAAATCAAACTGGATGTGGTATTCGGCATGCCCGAGAACTACAGTTCCGAAGAGTTGCTCATTCATGTGGTCTCCTTCAAGAGTGGGTATCACACAATCCTCGGCCAGGATGCTTTCTCACATTTCCAAGCTATACCCCATTACGGGTATATGAAGCTCGACCGACCCGGACAAAGCACTTAATGCCAAAAACAAAACTGCATCCTTGGCCCTTGAGGCAAGCTACGTCTTGAGCTTGCATTGGTTTCTCTTGAAGAGGAAAGGGTGATGCAGCAAAGTAGCGTAAGTACAAGGTATCAATTCAGTAGGAGGCTCCTCAAAAGTCACACGCACCTACACAAACAAACAAGAACCTCGCAACCAACACAATAAAGGGGTTGTCAATCCCTTCACGTCCACTTGCGAAAGTGAGATCTGATAGAGATAATATGATAAGATAGATGTTTTTGGTATTTTTATGATATATATTGGAAAAGTAAAGATGCAAATAAAAGTAGATGGTAAACTTATATGATAAAAGATAGACCCGGGGGCCATAGGTTTCCCTAGTGGCTTCTCTCAAGATAGCATAAGTATTATGGTGGGTGAACAAATTATTGTCGAGCAATTGATAGAAAAGCGAATAATTATGAGATTATCTAGGCATGATCGTGTATATAGGCATCACGTCCGTGACAAGTAGACCGACTCCTGCCTGCATCTACTACTATTACTCCACACATCGACCGCTATCCAGCATGCATCTAGAGTATTAAGTTCATAAAGAACAGAGTAACGCATTAAGAAAGATGACATGATGTAGAGGGATAAACTCATGCAATACGATATAAACCCCATCTTTTCTATCTTTGATGGCAACAATACAATACGTGCCTTGCTACCCCTGCTGTCACTGGGAAAGGACACCGCAAGATTGAACCCAAAGCTAAGCACTTCTCCCATTGCAAGAAAGATCAATCTAGTAGGCCAAACCAAACTGATAATTCGAAGAGAATTGCAAAGATAACTTAATCATACATAAAACAATTCATAGGAGATTCAAATATTTCTCATAGATAAACTTGATCATAAACCCACAATTCATCGGATCTCGATAAACACACCGCAAAAAGCGTTACATCGAATAGATCTCCAAGAAGATCAAGGAGAACTTTGTATTGAGATTCAAACAGAGAGAAAAGCCATCTAGCTAATAACTATGGACCGAAGGTCTGTTGTAAACTACTCACAACTCATCGGAGAGGCCTTGGAGATGATGTAGAGGCCCTCCATGGTCGATTCCCCCTCCGGCGGAGCGCCGACGAAGGCTCCAAGATGGGATCTCGCAGATACAGAAGGTTGCGGCGGTGGAATTAGGTTTTCGTGGTCTGTTCTGATGTTCTCGGGGTACGTGGATATATATATATATATATATATATATATATATATATATATAGGAGGAAGAAGTAGGTCGGTGGACGCTTGAGGGGCCCACAAGGGTGGGGGCGCGCCCACCTGTAGGGGGCGCGCCGGGCACCCTCGTGGCCGCCTCGCTTGTTGCTTGACTTCCACTCCAAGTCTCCAGGTTTGCATTTGTTCCAAAAAGAGTGCTCCCGAAGGTTTCATCTCGTTTGGACTCCGTTTGATATTCCTTTTCTTCGAAACACTAAAATAGGCAAAAAAAACAGCAATTCGGGCTAGGACTCCGGTTAGTAGGTTAGTCGCAAAAATGATATAAAAGTGTAAAGTAAAGCCCATAAACATCCAAAACGGGTAATATAATAGCATGGAACAATAAAAAATTATAGATATGTTGGAGACATATCAAGCATCCCCAAGCTTAATTCCTGCTCGTCCTCGAGTAGGTAAATGATAAAACAGAATTTTTGATGTGGAATGCTACCTAGGACAATTCTCAATCTTGTTTTCTTTATTGTGGCATGAATGTTCAGATCCAAATGATTCAAAATAAAAGTTCATATTGACATAAGAAATATTAATACTTCAAGCATACTAATAAAGCAATCATGTCTTCTCAAAATAACATGGCTAAAGAAAGTTATCCATACAAAATCATATAGTCTTGTTGTTGCTCTATCTTCATCACACAAAGTATTTAATCATGCACAACCCCGGTGACAAGCCAAGCAATTGTTTCATACTTTAGTAATCTCAAACTTTTTCAACTTTCACGCAATACATGAGCATGAGCCATGGACATAGCACTATATGTGGAATAGAATGATGGTTGTGGAGAAGACAAAAAAAGAGAGGAAGATAGTCTCACATCAATTAGGCGTATCAACGGGCTATGGAGATGCCCATTAATAGATATCAATGTGAGTGAGTAGGGATTGCCATGCAACGGATACACAAGAGCTATAAATGTATGAAAGTTCAACAAGGGAAACTAAGTGGGTGTGCATCCAACTCGCTTGCTCACGAAGACCTAGGGAAATTTGAGGAATCCCATCATTGGAATATACAAGCCAAGTTCTATAATGAAATATTCCCAATAGTATATGAAAGTGACAACATAGGAGACTCTCTATCATGAAGATCATGGTGCTACTTTGAAGCACAAGTGTGGTAAAAAGGATAGTAGCATTGTCCCATCTCTCTTTTTCTCTCATTTTGTTTTATTTGGCCTTTCTCTTTTTTTATTTGGCCTTTCTCTTTTTTTATATAAAGTCCGAAGTCTCATCTCGACTTGTGGGGGAATCATTGTCACGCCCAATATGCGATACTATCATAAAGAGACTCGAAGGTCCCACCAAGGATAGAACCGCATATTGAAACGCTTTTGCAAGGTGGATATCATTACATCAACATTACATAATAGATGGGGATACATACAAGAGACATACAATGCCACACGAATACGACATCATCATAAGAGCAACATCCGACTATGGATGAAACACAAACAGAAACTCAAACGACATCCACCCTGCTAGCCCAGGCTGCCGACCTAGAACCTATCCCTTGATAGAAGAAGAAGCAGAAGAAGAACTCCAAAACAAGCAAACATCTCTCTCGCGTCATGATCATCGTATAACCTGTACCTGCAACTGTTGTTGTAGTAATCTGTGAGCCACGAGGACTCAGCAATCCCATTACCATGGGTATCAAGACTAGCAAAGCTTAATGGGTATGGAAAGGATAAGTGGTGAGGTTGCAGCAGCGACTAAGCATGATATGGTACCTAACATACGCAAATAAGAGCGAGAAAAGAAGCAAACGGAACAGTTGTGAAGCTAGCAATGATCAAGAAGTGATCCTGAACTCCTACTTACGTCAAACATAACCCAAAACCGTGTTCACTTCCTGGACTGCGCCAAAAAGAGACCATCACGGCTACACACGCGGTTGATGCATTTTAATCTGAATCTGGTGTCAAGTTATCTACAACCGGACATTAACAAATTCCCATCTGCCACATAACCGCGGGCACGGCTCTCGAAAGTTTATACCCTGCAGGGGTGTCACAACTTAGCCCATCACAAGCTCTCACGGTCAACGAAGGATATTCCTTCTCCCAGGAAGACCCGATCAGTCTCGGAATCCCGGTTTACAAGACATTTCGACAATGGTAAAACCAGACCAGCAAAGCCGCCCGATGTGCTGACAAATCCCGATAGGAGCTGCACATATCTCATTCTCAGGGCACACCAGATGAGATAGGCTACGAGTAAAACCAGACCTCGAGTTTCCCCGCGGTGGCCCCGCAGGCGGCTCGGTTCGGACCAACACTCGAAGCAGCACTGGCCCGAGGGGGGGTTAAATAAAGATGACCCTCGGGCTCCAGAAACCCAAGGGAAAAAGCCTTAGGTAGGAAAATGGTAAAACCAAGATTGGGCCTTGCTGGAGGAGTTTTATTCAAAGCGAACTGTCAAGGGACTTAGAAGAAAAAGGGACTTAGAAGAAAAATCCGGGGTCAACCTCGAAAATGGATCTGGATCTGAGCTGCGCCGGGCTCGAGGCTCCCCGGAGGACTTGCCGGAGAGGGGTGGGGAGCTCGCCGGAGGAGGGGAAACATTGGATCCGGGCGCGGGGTCGCCCGATCTCGACGAAGGAGGCCCGATGGAGGGGCGCGGTCGATGGGGCGCGGCGCCGGTCGCCGGAGGCGGGCGCGCCGGTGAAATAAGAC
This sequence comes from Aegilops speltoides, assembly GCA_021437245.1. Taxonomy (NCBI): domain Eukaryota; kingdom Viridiplantae; phylum Streptophyta; class Magnoliopsida; order Poales; family Poaceae; genus Aegilops; species Aegilops speltoides. The sequence continues at coordinate 270,502,889 of CM038147.1, forward strand.
CGCAAGAAAGAAGATGAACAAAGTCAAGAAAATTCGAGTGGAAAAGAGGAAAGGCGAATATGAAAAGAATCAAAAGCTCAAGGAATAAGATAGACTCTAAAAGGACTCTGGTTAGAACAAGATAGAAAAGGAATAAGAATGAAAGAATTTAGGCAGCACTCCCGCTGAAAATGGAAGGAATAGAACATGAACTTCACAAGATGGGATGGCACTTGATGAGATGAACAATGCAAAGCCTCTGAAGAATTGAAAGAATGGAATGAAAAGAACTTAGAAGGAAGGGTTGAACGGAGTTGTTGAGAAAATCAACAACGAAAGAATAAGCTTGTTGTGGACATATCAAAAACATCTCAAAACTTGAGGTGAAATTATACCACAACCAAATGTCTGAATAGGTGAGAAGAATGAAGAAATGCAAAACTCCACTTCAAAAGCAATACAGAGAATTAGTTGAACTTCGAGATGCAAGAAGAAAAGATACTTGAACTCCTCCAACAAAATCCTGAAGAACCACCATGAAGAACTCTAGTGACAAAAGGATGATGAGATAGAATGAAGGAAGAAATAAGATGGAGGTTCCGACGAAATGGCCGAGGAAATTTGAACTCCGGAAAAGAAAAGATGAAAACACTTGGAACTAGAATTTATTCATCAAGAACAAACTCCAAAGGAAGGGATTACTCACTTTGAGGCAATAAGAATAAGATTTATTATATGCTTATCCTTCACCAAATTAAATTGATGACAAGAAATGGATTTTGCATACTACTTATTCTTCTTGAAAAGTATTGAGAACTGTCATATCGCAAACTTGAGAAGGTCTTCATGAACCACCGGTAGGATTGCAAAGAGCAAGTGAATTAATATGATAACAAAGCAAAAAGTATCTGAGGGAACCACCATAAGAATTAGAAAATGTCTGATGAAAGATAATGAATCGCCGGGAAGAATTAGAAAATGAATGAAGATACTTGAGGGGATTTAGATACAAGGGAACGGGAAGAACTCGAGCTGATTAAAGAACATTTGAACGAAGCACCGGGATAATTGGATAACGGTAGCTGCAATGTGAGTACGAAGAATTCTTCTAGATCGATGGCCTCCGGTGAAAACAAAACTGAAAACAACTCCTGACATACTCTGGATGGGCAAGGAAAGAAAATCTGATGAACAGAATAATTCGAGAGGATAAGAAGAAGCTGGAACCACGAATCTTCGGGAGAACGGGCAAGATTGAGAGGAAAAACTCTTCTTCAATCTTCAAATGACAATGAGAAACACCACCAAAATTGTTAAGGCGTTCACTTCCCGGACTCCGCCGAAAAGAGACCATCACGGCTACACACGCGGTTGATGCGTTTTAATCTGAATCTGGTGTCAAGTTATCTACAACCGAACATTAACAAATTCCCATCTGCCACATAACCGCGGGCACGACTCTCGAAAGTTTATACCCTGCAGGGGTGTCCCAACTTAGCCCATCACAAGCTCTCACGGTGAACGAAGGATATTCCTTCTCCCAGGAAGACCCGATCAACCTCAGAATCCCGGTTTACAAGACATTTCAACAATGGTAAAACAGGACCAGCAAAGCCGCCCGATGTGCCGACAAATACCGATAGGAGCTGTACATATCTTGTTCTCAGGACACACCGGATGAGACAGGCTACGAGTAAAACCAGACCTCAAGTTTCCCCGAGGTGGCCTCGCAGGCGGCTCGGTTCGGACCAACACTCGAAGGAGCACTATCCCGGGGGGGGTGGGGGTGGGGCGGGGGGTTAAATAAAGATGACCCTCAGGCTCCGGAAACCCAAGGGAAAAAGGCTTAGGTAGGCAAATGGTAAAACCAAGGTTGGGCCTTGCTGGAGGAGTTTTATTCAAAGCGAACTGTCATGGGGGTCCCATAAATCACCCAACCGCGTAAGTAACGCAAAACCAAGGAACATAACACTGGTATGACGGAAACTAGGGCGGCAACAGTGGAACAAAACACCAGGCATAAGGCCGAGCCTTCCACCCTTTACCAAGTATATAGATGCATTAATTAAATAAGAGATATTGTGATATCCCAACATAATCATGTCCATCATGGATAAATCTTCAGCTTCACCTGCAACATAATGCTATAAGAGGGGCTGAGCAAAGCGGTAACATAGCCAAGCAACGGTTGCTAGGAAGGGTGAAAAGGTTAGAGGCTGACATGGCAGTTTGGGAGGCTTGAAGAGCAAATGATAGGTAGCGCAGCATAGCGATAGAACAAAGCAACTAGCATAGCAATGATAGTAATGAGATCCAAGGTGACGATCATCTTGCCTAAAATCCCGCTAGGAAGAAGAACAAGTACATCAAGAAGATGAAGCAAGCGTAGACGAACAAATCCTCACGATCGCAACGAAACAGGAACTAACGAGAAGGAGCACAGCCGGAAAGAAGCAAACACATGGTAAACACACAACACATAAACATGACATGATGCACAACCAAGCATGATGCATGACAAAGGCTATATGAAGCTACTCATGGCAAGAGATGATGCATACAAGAGCAACACAGCAAAGCAAGTTTAAATGAGGCCGGAAACAACATATAACTAATCCGGTAAGTCCTCATATGCAAATTTTGAAATTGGACCAGAACGGAATAATCCGTATGTTCAAGTTGTTACCCAGCAAGTTAAGATGCACCAAGATGATCTACACGAAATTCTAGTCAAGTTTCATATAAAGTTCATTTAGTTCGGAGCTACGGCCTAGAATATATGAGCAAAACAAGTTAAACATGGCATTGATGCAAAATGCATCCAAACATCAAGCAAACACTCTCAAAATAAGGATGCGACATGATAAGATGAAACTACATGCAATTTTAAGCAACTTTCATATAGAGCACACTCAAAACGGAGCAACGGTTCAACACATACACATGAAACAAGTTTAAAGGACAAGCTGTCCAAAACAGCAACGAGGCATCTAGCAAGCATCAAAACAATATACTACAGCACATCAACATGAAAACAAAAGGCATGGACGTGATTTACAGATAAAGCATAACAAAACATGAACAGTGATATATCTCCATAAAACAATATAACATGCTCAAAAGGACATGGCAATATTGCAAATAATAACAGTTTACAGACTTGGCAGACATCACTGAACATGGCAGAAATAATATCAGGTTTCAATGTTTAGGGCTATCAAAAAACATGCTACAGGAACTTATCATGGCAAACAAAGGCATGGCATGCTAATACTAAAGACAAAGAACAAAACCACCTTACTGAAATAATTTCAAAGATCAACAGAAAAGATGGTAGCATCCATGAAAACATGGCAAATGATATGACAGATTCAGACATGGCAGGAACAACGATAATTAGGCATGTTGGTGAGCTTGTACAACTCACCACAGAGCAATACATGGCATGAAAAGCTGACCAACAGTAAGATGACATATTTGCGAAGGTAAACATGGAAAGAGAAATTTCATAGGGTGGATGGATCACTAGCAAATCTTATGGCAAAACTGAACTTAATGTTAACAGGCTGACAACAACATTGTTTAGCAACTTGAGATCACTACTACTACAATCTATAGGAGGCTATAAATGCAACAAAGTGCATGTACAGATAGAGCTTGACATGTGTAACAAAATATCATTAGTGAACATCTCCATATTAATGGCTTGTAGCAGCAGGTTTACATAGCATCATGATATAACAGATTCAGCCTAGCAAAACAGTAACAACAAGTACCCTACTTCACGAGCTTGATGCACTCACTAAAAGGCACACAAAAATACATGGATTGCTCCAATATAATTATGGCATGATGTAGCTCAAAACTCATGTAGACACCAAGCTCATAGAATGCACACACAAAATGCAATGAAAAAGACAAAACAACAAATTCTGTTAACAGGCAGCAGTTAACATTATATAGCACTCCCGCAATGATGATTAGGGCATCAAGATAGCCTCAAACAAGCATGGCACAATGGAACAAAACTAAGAGCATCTCGCAACGAACATTTTGATATATCGAACATGCAAAGCGAATCTACACAGAGAAAGTTATGGCACGTAGAACATAGCATCCGAATGTTGGAAAAAAGGGACTTGGAAGAAAAATCCGGGGTCAACCTTGAAAATGGATCTGGATCTGAGCTGCGCCGGGTTCGAGGCTCGCCGGAGAGCAGTGGGGAGCTCGCCGGAGGAGGAGAAACATTGGATCCGGGCGAGGGGTCGCCGGATCTCGACGAAGGAGGCCGGAGGAGGGGCCTTGATCGCTGGGCGCGCGCGCGTAGTGATGTGGGCGCGCGGCAAAGGGTGGTGTGGGCCGGCATGGGCGGCGGGTCGGCGAGCAGCTAGGCGGCGGCGGCACGCCGGCGGGCGGCGGCGCTGGGCTCATGAGGCGCAGGAGCCGCTGGAGGCGGCGGGCGGCGAACCAGGCAGGCGGGCTGCGCTGGGCCAGTGGGCAGCCCAAGGGAGGAGGCCAGAGGCCAGGTGGCGACGCGGGATTCGGCAGGCAGTGGCGGAGGACGTGTCCGGCCGTCACGGACATGTCTGGTGGCGGCAGGGAGGCTAGGCTAGGGTTTGGACCCGAAAATGGAGGGGGAGAGGGCGTTTTTATAGGTAGAGGGAGCTAGGGGAGTCCAAATGAGGTGCGGTTTTCGCCCACACAATCGTGATCGAACGACCAAAAGCATGGAGGGGGTTAGGATGGGCTAGTGTGCTATGGTCGAAGGGTGCTGGGCTGCAAAAAGAAGGGGGTTTCAGGCTACGCGGTTAACCGTTGGGGCATCAAACGACCTCCAAATGGAAGGAAATTTGACGGGCGGTCTACTGGTGATACACCAAGGCCACTCGGCAAATCTCGGCCCATTCCGAGAACAGTTTTTTCCCGCTCATGAAACAAGGTCTGAGAGGGGCGACGGGTGCGTGCGAGTGTGGTTGGGCTCAGAACGCACAACGGATAGAACTAGGGGAACCCAAACGGATGCAAGTTTTGAAAAATATGTAGATGAAATGCAGATGATGACATGGCAAAGTGCAACACGCAAGCAAATGACATGGCAACTACGGCGAATAACTGGAGGACACCTGGCGCATCGAATCTGAGGCGTTACAATCATAGTCTCCATCATCCTTTCCTCACTGGGACAATGCTCTAATAATGAAGATCATCACACTTTTACTTACTTACAACTCAAGCTTACAACTCGATACTTAGAACAAGATATGACTCTATATGAATGCCTCCGGCGGTGTACCGGGATATGCAATGATTCAAGAGTGACATGTATGAAAATTATGAAGGTGGCTTCGCCACAAATACGATGTCAACTACATGATCATGCAAAGAGCAATATGACAATGATGATGCGTGTCATATAAACGGAACGGGGGAAAGTTGCTTGGCAATATATCTCAGAATGGCTATGGAAATGCCATAATAGGTAGATATGGTGGCTGTTTTGAGGAAGGTATATGGTGGGTGTATGATACCGGCGAAACTTGCGTGGCACAAGAGAGGCTAGCAATGGTGGAAGGGTGAGAGTGCGTATAATCCATGGACTCAACATTAGTCATAAAGAACTCATATACTTATTGCAACAATCTACAAGTCATGGAAAAAAAGCACTACGCACATGCTCCTAGGGGGATAGATTGGTAGGAAAAGACCATCGCTCGTCCCCGACCGCCAGTCATAAGGAAGACAATCAATAAATAAAATTATGCTCCAACTTCATCACAAAGAGATTCACCAACGTGCATGCTACGGGAATCACAAACTTCAACATGTGCATTCTTTAAATTCATAATCACCCAACTATCATGACTGTAATATCACCACTTCTATATCTCAAAACAATTATCAAGTATCAAATTGATCATAGCATCCAATTCACTTTCTATGATAGTTTTTATTATACCCAACTTGGATGCCCATCATTCTAGGACCAATTTTATAACCAAAGAAAATACCATGCTGTTCTAAGAGACTCTCAAAATAATATAAGTGAAGGATGATAGATCAACAATTTCTACAAAATTAAGCCACCACCGTGCTCTAAAAGATATAAGTGAAGCACTAGAGCAAAAACTATCTAGCTCAAAAGATACAAGTGAAGCACATAGCGTATTCTAATAAATTCTAAATCAAGTGGGCTTCTCCCAAAAGCTGTGTACAGGAAGGATGACTGTGGTAATCTAAAAAGCCAAGACTAATATCATACAAGACGCTCCAAGCAAAACACATAGCATGTGGCGAATAAAAATATGGAAAAAGTCCATTTTAAACCTTCAACTTGTAGAGCTCGGACGAAATGAACCCTCAAGTCAAAATGCCGGTCGATTGCACCCTGAACTATATAATCCCGGTTTAAATCAAACCCTAGCATCCTTTGAACCGGGATTCGTCTGGTGGGCCGGCCCATTAGAGTTTTTTTCGTTCAAAAATAAAAATTCCAAAGGGTGCACACCGGGAGCTCCTTTCTGGCGCTGCTTGTGTGAAGAGTCGAGGGTTCGCATATACGTAGGCCAAATGGGCCAGCCCATTTGGCTTTCGCGAGATGTAAAATGCGAAAAAAGAAACAGACGAGAGCGATAAAACGCTTCCGCTGGGATTCGAACTAGTAACTTCACGGTGTTGTGTGCGCTAGGCTAGCCATAGCAGCCAACTAGATCTTGTGCTAAATGTGCAACGCCACACAAAAAGAAACAGCCCAGAGGGATAAAACTTAACATTTTCTAAATATCCCAAAAATTAAAGTTCCACTGAGGGATCAAAACGAGCACCTCCTGATAGGGAACCAGGTCGCAAGACACTATAGTTTGTAAATTTCAAACATGATTTCTTTTGGAAAATGTTAATATTTTTTGAAACAAGAACATGTTTCAACAATTTTTGAAAAACACTAAGAAAAATTGAAAACATGAACATTTTTTTAAAAATTGCGATTTTTTTCAACTCCTCCAAAAATGGAAAACAATAAAGCACAACGATTTAAAAATAAAAATAAATTGAAAAATGATCATTTTTCGCAAATTGCAAACAATTTTTTTGAATGGTCAGATTATTTTAAATAGCAGGCGCGCAAAAAAAATAGAAAAGTTCTGCCGGAGCGACTCGAACTCGCAACCTCAGTCTTGCTAACTGCTGGAACTTGCCAACCAAACTAGTGACTTCAACTGATAGTCTCATGGCGCGTAATGTTATGTATTGAAGTTCTTTTGAATATTTGTGAAAATTATGCACTTTAGATTTTGTAATATCCTTTGAAAATTTTCTTAATGTACGATGAACATTTTAGATTATACACAATGAACATTTTGGAAGAACTATAAATATATGTGTTGAACAGTTGTAATATACGTTGAACAATTTTCGAATACACATTAAAAATTTGTGTAATATACAACTGAACATATTTCAAAAACATAGGGACCAATTTATATTCATTGAGCAATTTCTAATATACGATGAACATTTTATAATGCATGATTAACTCTTTTGTAATATACAGTAAATATTCCTAAATATACAATGAACATTTTTGTAACACGCAATGAACTTTGTATAATATAGGGAAAAAGAAACATTACAAATAAAAAAATAAATCATAAAAAAAGATTATAAATATAAATATAAAAAGAAGAAGAAAAACGAAAATAAAAAAGAACCAGCAAAACAACCAGAAAAAGAACAAATAGTGAAGGAAAAAACGAAAGCAACAACACGCAGCACGCGCTGCGGCGAACTGGGCCGGCCCACCGGCGGGCGCTACGGGCTTTTCCTCCCCAAATCCCGGTCATTTTTGCCACGTTAACAATCCCTGTTTGGGAAATGACCCGAAGGTTCGATTTAGACCGGGATTGCAGAGTTCAGGGTGCAATCGACCGGGATTTCGACTTGAGAGTTTGTTTCGCCCGACCTGTACCAGTTCAAGGTTTGAAATGGACTTTTTCCTAAAAATATAGCTCCAAGTAAAGTTACCGATAGATGAAGACGAAAGAGGGGATGCCTTCCGGGGCATCCCCAAGCTTAGCCTTTTGGTTATCCTTCAATATCTTGGGGTGCCATGGGCATCCCCAAGCTTAGGCTCTTGCCACTCCTTATTCGATAGTCCAAATCTTTACCCAAAACTTGAAAACTTCACAACATAAAACTCCACAGGAAATCTCATAAGCTCCATTAGTGCAAGAAAGAAAAACCACCACATAAGGTACTGTAATTAACTCATTATTTATTTACATTGGTGTTAAACCTACTGTATTCCAACTTCTTTATGGTTCATACCCCCTAATACTAGCCATAGATGCATCAAAATAAACAAACAACACACGAAAAACAGAATCTGTCAAAAACAGGACAGTCTGTAGCAATCTATAACTCTTGAATACTTATGGAACTCTAAAAATAATCAACACAAAATCACGTTTCTGTGAATCACTAAAATTATTTTAGTGCGCGCAAAGTTTCTGTTTTTCAGCAGAATCAAATTAACTATCACCGTAGGTTATCCTATAGGTTCTACTTGGCACAAACCTAACTAAAACATGAAAACACATCTAAACAGAAGGTAGATGAAATATTTATTGAATAACAGCCAGAAAAAAATATTGGGTTGTCTCCCAACAAGCGCTTTTCTTTAAAGCCTTTTAGCTAGGCATTGATAATTTTAATGATGCTCACATGAAAGACAAGAATTGAAGAGCAAAGATAACATCGTAAAGCATGTGATAAACATGTCTAAGTCTAACATACTTCCTATGCATATTCATTTTATAAGCAAGTAAATTATTATAGAAAGCAAAATTTACCATATGCAAGGAAGAAGAAAGAGACGATAGCAATCTCAACATGACGAGAGGTAATTTAGTAACATGAAAATTTCTACAACCATATTTTCCTCTCTCACAATAATTTCACGTAGGATCATAAGCAAATTCAACAATATAGCTATCACAAAACATATTCTCAACACGATCCACATGCATGCAAAGTTGACACTCTTCCAATATAGTGGGATTAACATTAACTAAAGTAATGACCTCTCCAAACCCACTTTTATCAAAAATATCATATGATTGAACATACTCCAAATATGTGGGATCTAAAGTTGACACTCTTCCAAACCCACTTTCAAAATTATTGCAAACACTATTATCAATCTCATATTCATCATGGGGCTTAAATAAATTTTCAAGATCATATGAAGAATCACCCCAATCATGATCATTGCAACAAGTAGAGGACATAGCAAAACTAGCATCCCCAAGCTTAGGGATTTGCATATTATTAGCACTATTTACATCAATAGAATTTATAACAAAATCATTGCAATCATGCTTCTGATACGTCCGTTTTGCATCATGCTTTTATATCGATATTTATTGCATTATGGGATGTTATTACATGTTATATCACAATACTTATGGCCATTCTCTCTTATTTTACAAGGTTTATCATGAAGAGGGAGAATGTCGGCAGCTGAGATTCTGGCTGGAAAAGGAGAAAATATTGGAAACCTATTCTGCACAGCTCCAAAAGTCCTGAAACTCCAAGAAAGTCATTTTTGGAATTAATAAGAACTATTGAGCAAAGAAAGTACCAGAGGGGGCCCACACCCTGGCCACGAGGGTGGGGGGCGCACCCCCCCTACTGGGCGCAGCCCCTGTCTCGTGGGCCCCTAGTGGCCCTTCGGTGCCCATCTTCTGCTATATGAAGTCTCTTACCCTGAAAAAAAAATCATAAGCAAGCTTACGGGACGAAACTCCGCAGCCACGAGCCGGAACCTTGGCGGAACCAATCTAGGGCTCCCGCGGAGCTGTTCTGCCGGGGAAACTTCCCTCCGGGATGGGGAAATCATCATCATCATCATTAACAACGATCCTCTCACCGGGAGGGGGTCAATCTCCATCAACATCTTCACCAGCAACATCTCCTCTCAAACCCTAGTTCATCTCTCGTATCCAATCTTGTATCCAAAACCACAAATTGGTACCTGTGGGTTGCTACTAGTGTTGATTACTCCTTGTAGTTGATGCTAATTGGTTTATTTGGTGGAAGATCATATGTTCAGATCTTTAATGCATATTTTAATACTCCTTTGATCATGAACATGAATATGATTTGTGAGTAGTTACGTTTGTTCCTGAGGACATGGGTGAAGTCTTGCTATTAGTAGTCATGTGAATTTGGTATTCATTCGATATTTTGATGAGATGTATGTTGTCTCTCCTCTAGTGGTGTTATGTGAACGTCGACTACATGACACTTCACCATTGTTTGGGCCTAGAGGAAGGCATTGGGAAGTAATAAGTAGATGATGGGTTGCTAGAGTGACAGAAACTTAAACCCTAGTTTATGCGTTGCTTCGTAAGGGGCTGATTTGGATCCACTAGTTTCATGCTATGGTTAGGTTTACCTTAATACTTCTTTTGTAGTTGTCGATGCTTGCAATAGGGGTCAATCATAAGTGGGATGCTTGTCCAAGAAAGGGTAGTACCCAAGCAAAGGTCCTCCCACATATCAAATTATCAAAGTACCGAACGCGAATCATACGAGCGTGATGAAAACTAGCTTCGATAATTCCCATGTGTCCTCGGGAGCGCTTTTCTCATTATAAGAAATTGTCCAGTCTTGTCCTTTGCTACAAAAAGGATTGGGCCACCTTGCTGCACTTTATTTAGATTCATTGCTTGTTCCCGTTACAAATTATCCTATCACAAAACTATCTGTTACCTACAATTTCAGTGCTTGCAGAGAATACCTTACTAAAAACCGCTTGTCATTTCCTTCTGCTCCTCGTTGGGTTCGACACTCTTACTTATCGTAAGGACTATGATAGATCCCCTATACTTGTGGGTCATCAAGACTCTTTTCTGGCGCTGTTGCCGGGGAGTGAAGCGCCTTTGGTGAGTGGAACTTGGTAAGGAAACATTTATATAGTGTGCTGAAATTTTCTATCACTTGTTACTATGGAAACTAATCCTTTGAGGGGCTTGTTTGGGGCATCTTCGCCCCGACCAGTAGAGCAAAGAGTTGCTCCTGACCTACTAAACCTACTGAAAATGTTTACTTTGAGATTCCTTCGGGTATGATATAGAAACTGCTAGCTAATCCCTTTGCAGGAGATGGAACATTGCATCCCGATTTACACCTTATCTATGTGGATGAAGTTTGTGGATTATTTAAGCTTGCAAGTAGTCCCGATAATGTTGTTAAGAGGAAGGTCTTTATTTTATCTTTGAAGGGAGACACATTGACATGGTATAGGCTATGTGATGATACGGGATCTTGGAACTATAAACGATTGAAATTGGAATTTCCCTAGAAGTTCTATCCTATGCATCTTGTTCATCGTGATCGTAATTATATATATAATTTTTGGCCTCGCGAAGGAGAAAGCATCGCTCAAGCTTAGGAGAGGCTTAAGTCAATGTTATATTCATGCCCCAATCATGAGCTCTCAAGAGAAATGATTATTCAAAAAAATTATGCTCGGCTTTCTCTCAATGATCGCACCATGCTTGATACTTCTTGTGCTGGTTCTTATATGCTGAAGACTACTGAATTCAAGTGGGATTTATTGGAAAGAATTAAACTCAACTCTGAAGATTGGGGTTCCGACGATGGTAAGGAGTCAGGTATGACACCTAAGTTTGATTGTGTTAAATCTTTTATGGATACCGATGCTTTTCGTGGATTTAGCGCTAAATATAGACTTGACTCTGAGATAGTAGCTTCTTTTTGTGAATCTTTTGCTGCTCACATTGATCTCCCTAAGGAGAAGTGGATTAAATATAATCATCCCACTGAAGTAAAAGTAGTTGCACCTATTACATTTGAAGAAAAGACTATTACTTATAATGATCCTATTGTTCCTACTACTTATGTTGAGAAACCACCTTTTCCTGTTAGAATAAAGGATCATGCTAAACTTCAACTGTGGTTCGTAAAAGTAATACTAGAACATATACACCTCCTGAGCAAATCGAAGTTGAACCTAGTATTGCTATGGTTAAAGATCTCTGGGATGATAATATAGATGGGCATGTTATTTACTTCTGTGATGAAGCTGCTAATATTGCTAGACCATATGCTAAGATACATAGACCTGTTGTAGGCATGCCTATTATTTCTGTTAAAATAGGAGATCATTGTTATCATGGCTTATGTGATATGGGTGCTAGTGCTAGTGCAATACCTATTTCCCTATATAATGAAATTATGCATGATATCGCACCCGCTGAAATAGAAGGAATTGATGTTACTATTAAGCTTGCTAATAGAGATACTATTTCACCAGTTGGGATTGTTAGAGATGTTGAAGTCTTGTGTGGGAAAGTTAAATATCCTACTGATTTTCTTGTTCTTGGTTCCCCACAAGATGACTTTTGTCCCATTATATTTGGCAGACCCTTCTTGAATACTGTTAATGCTAGGATAGATTGCAAAAAGGATGTTGTTACTATTGGGTTAGGCGATATGTCTCATGAGTTCAATTTTGCTAAATTTCGTAGACAACCCCATGATAAAGAATTTCCTAGTAAGGATGAAATTATTGGTCTTGCTTCTATTTCCGTACCTCCTACTGACCCGTTAGAACAATATTTGCTAGATTATGAAAATGATATGTTTATGAATGAAAGAAGGGAAACAGATGAAGTATTCCTTCAACAGGGTCCTATTCTGAAACACAACTTGCCTGTTGGAATCCTAGGGGATCCCCCTCCACCCAAGGGTGATCCCGTGTTTGAGCTCAAACCTTTACCTGATAATCTTAAATATGCTTATCTTGATGAAAGAAGATATATCCTGTTACTATTAGTGCTAACCTTTCAGATCAAGAAGAGGAAAGATTATTGAAAACTCTGAAGACGCACCATGCTGCTATTGGATATACTCTGGATGATCTTAAGGGCATTAGTCCCACTCTATGCCAACATAAAATTAAATTGGACGAAGGTTCTAAACTAGTTAGAGATCATCAACGACGGTTAAATCCTAAGATGAAAGAAGTTGTAAGAAAGGAGATACTAAAGCTCCTTGAGGCAGGTATAATTTATCCCGTTGCTGATAGTGATTGGGTAAGTCCTGTCCATTGTGTCCCTAAGAAGGGAGGTATTACTGTTGTTCCTAATGATAAAGATGAATTAATTCCTCAAAGAATTATTACAGGTTATAGGATGGTAATTGATTCCTGTAAATTAAATAAAGCTACTAAGAAAGATCATTACCCTTTACCTTTTATTGATCAAATGCTAGAAAGACTATCTAAACATACACATTTTTGCTTTCTAGATGGTTATTCTAGTTCTCAAATACCGTGTCAGTGGATGATCAATCAAAAACTACTTTTACTTGCCCTTTCGGCACTTTTGCTTATAGACGTATGCCTTTTGGTTTATGCAATGCACCTGCTACCTTTCAAAGATGTATGATGGCTATATTCTCTGACTTTTGTGAAAAGATTTGTGATGTATTCATGGATGACTTCTGCGTTTATGGATCCTCTTTTGATGATTGCTTGAGCAACCTTGATCGAGTTTTGCAGAGATGTGAAGACACTAGTCTCATCTTGAATTGGGAAAAGTGCCACTTTATGGTTAATGGAGGCATTGTCTTGGGGCATAAAATTTCTGAAAGAGGTATTGAAGTTGATAAAGCTAAAGTTGATGCTATTGAAAAGATGCCATGTCCCAAGGACATTAAAGGTATAAGAAGTTTCCTTGGTCATGCCGATTTTTATAGGAGGTTCATTAAGGACTTTTCTAAAATCTCTAGGACTCTGACTAATCTATTGCAAAAAGATATTCCTTTTGTCTTTCATTATGATTGTGTAGAAGCATTTGAAATAATTAAGAAAGCTTTGATCACTGCACCTATTGTTCAGCAACCTGATTGGAATTTACCCTTTGAGATTATGTGTGATGCTAGTGATTATGATGTAGGTGCTGTTCTAGGGCAAAGAGTTGATAATAAATTAAATGTATGCTATTAAAACTCTTGATACTGCCCAAAGAAATTATGCTACTACTGAAAAAGAATTCTTAGCAGTTGTATTTGCTTGTGATAAGTTCAGACGTTATATTGTTGATTCTAAAGTAACTATTCAGACTGATCATGCTGCTATTAAATATCTTATAGCAAAGAAAGATGCTAAACCTAGACTTGTTATATGGGTCCTCTTGCTCCAAAAATTTGATTTGCATATTATTGATAGAAAGGGAGCTGAGAACCCCGTTGCAGACAACTCTAGGTTAGAGAATGTTCTTGATGACCCACTACCTATTGATGATAGCTTTCCTGATGAACAATTAGTGGTCATTAATGCTTCTCGTACTTCTCCATGGTATGTTGATTATGCTAATTACATTGTTGCTAAATTTATACCACCTAGTTTCACATACCAGCAAAAGAAAAAGTACTTTTATGATTTAAGACACTACTTCTGGGATGACCCACAACTTTATAAAGAAGGAGTAGATGGTTTTATTAGACGTTGTGTACCTAAGCATGAACAGGAACAGATCCTACGCAAGTTTCACTCCAAACCATATGGAGGACACCACGCTAGAGATAGAACTGCACATAAGGTATTGCAATCCGGTTTTTATTGGCCTACTCTCTTCAAAGATGCTCGTAAGTTTGTCTTGTCTTGTGATTAATGTCAAAGAATTGGTAATATTAGTAGACGTCAAGAAATTCCTATGAATTATTCTCTTGTTATTGGACAATTTGATGTTTGGGGCTTTGATTATATGGGACCTTTTCCTGCCTATAATGGATACACACATATTTTAGTTATTGTTCATTACGTTACTAAGTGGGTAGAAGCTATTCCAACTAGTAGTGCTGATCATAACACCTCTATTAAGATGCTTAAAGAAGTTATTTTTCCGAGTTTTGGAGTCCCTAGATATCTCATGACTGATGGTGGTTCACATTTTATTCATGGTGCTTTTCATAAAATGCTTGCTAAGTATGATGTTAATCATAGAATTGCATCTCCTTATCACCCACAGTCTAGCGGTCAAGTAGAGTTGAGTAATAGAGAGCTCAAATTAATTTTGCAAAATACTATCAATAGATCTAGAAATAATTGGTCCAACAAACTTGATGATGCATTATGGGCCTATAGAACTGCATATAAAAATCCTATGGGTATGTCTCCATATAAGATGGTTTATGGAAAAGCATGTCACTTACCTCCCGAACTTGAACATAAAGCATATTGGGGTATTAAAGAGCTCAACTATGACTTCAAACTTGCCAGTGAGAAGAGGTTATTTGATATTAGCTCACTTGTTGAATGGAGAACCCAAGCCTATGAGAATGCCAAACTGTCCAAAGAAAAAGTTAAAAGATGACATGACAAAAGGATACAAAAGCGTGAGTTTAACGTAGGTGATTATGTGTAAATATTCAACTCTCGTTTAAGATTTTTGCAGGAAAACTTCTCTCTAAATGGGAAGGTCCTTACGTTATCGAGGAGGTCTATCGTTCCCGTGCCAATAAAATCAACAACTTCGAAGGCACAAGTCCGAGGGTGGTGAACGGTCAAAGAATCAACCATTATATCTCAGGTAATCCCATAAATGTTGAAACTAATATTATTGAGACCATAACCCTGGAGGAATACATAAGGGACACTTTCCAGAACGTTTCAGACTCCGAAAAGGAATAGGTATATGGTACGGTAGGTAAAACGACTCCAAAACAATTCTAATGGCATTTTTATCCGTTTTGGAACATTTAAGAATTTTGGAAAGCAAGAAGTACTCCGGGAAGGACATGAGGCCTCCACGAGGGTGGAGGGCGTGCCCACCCTTACTGGGCGCCCCCTGCCTCGTGGGCACCTCGTGTGCCTCCCGGACTCCGTTTTCTTGCACGTTACTTCTTTTGGTCGGTAAAAATTCATTATATAGTCTCCCGAAGGTTTTGACCACCGTATCACGCAAAAATCTTCTGTTTCCATTTCAAGTTGTTTTTCTGACAGATCTAGAGCATCATGATGTCACCCTCCTCCAACAATGAAGACAAGGATGCTTGGCTATTGAAGATAGAGCTGAAAATAGAAGAATCGGAGGAGATCAACAAGGATGAAGGGACCAAGAAGGCCATGGAGGATCGAGCTCCGGTGGCGGAAGAAGAAAACCTCCCTCAACCTCTACCTAATCTCTTTACCCCAACTGAGATTGAATCTTTCAAGATGATTGAGTTAGCTCGCATATAAAACAAGTATCTCACTCAGGAAAATATTTTGTTGAAGGATCGTATCGTCGGACTCAAGGGCATTATCCGCAAGTTGGAGGAGCTTTTACGCTCGATGTGCGATTATCCACCATCATCATCACCACCTTCATCACCTCTGAGGACATAATCACATGGGTGTGGGCACTCCCCTTGGCAACTGCCAAGCTTGGGGGAGGTGCCCCGATATTGTATCACCATCAAACTCCTATCTTTACCGTTTTACTTAGTTCAATCCTTTTAGTAATGTTTAGATCTAGTAGAATAAAGCTTTGGTTTGAAGTAGTTTTGAGTTTTGCTTTGTGATCCTTCTATGTAATCCAGTCCATGAGCTATATAATAGAGATTAGTGTTGAGTCAAGGGTTTTTCTATCTTGCTATGGTCTTGAGAAAATAGAAATAATAAAACGAAATAAGAGAGTTCATATTGATCTTACGGATAGTAATGAATTCACATATAGAAAGTATGAGGCATAAAAGTTGTTGAGAGTTGACAAACATAGTTTTGGTCATCGTTGCAATTAATAGTAAGTAATAAAGAAAGAGAGGTTCTCACATATAAATATACTATCTTGGACATCATTCATAATTGTGAGCACTCATTAAAGTATGACATGCTAAAGAGTAGATGTTGGACAAGGAAGACAACGTAATGGGTTATGTTTTCTCACCTCTCAGTTAAAGTATATTGTCATGGATCGTCCAACATGTTGAGCTTGCCTTTCCCCCTCATGCTAGCCAAATTCCTTGCACCAAGTAGAGATACTACTTGTGCTTCCAAATATCCTTAAACCCAGTTTTGCCATGAGAGTCCACCATACCTACCTATGGATTGAGTAAGATCCTTCAAGTAAGTTGTCATGATTGCAAGCAATAAAAATTGCTCTCTAAATATGTATGACTTATTAGTGCGGAGAAAATAAGCTTTATACAATCATGTGATATGTAAGTAATAAAAGCAACGGACTGCATAATAAAGGTTCATATCACAAGTGGCAATATAAAGTGACATTCTTTTGCATTAAGATTTTGTGCATCCAACCATAAAAGCACATGACAACCTCTGCTTCCCTCTGCAAAGGGCCTATCTTTTACATTATGTCTTTTACTTTTTGCAAGAGTCAAGGTGATCTTCACCTTTCCCTTTTTCGTATTATCCTTTGGCAAGCACCTCATGTTGGAAAGATCCTGATATATATATATATCCAATTGGATATAAGTTAGCATGAACTATTATTGTTGACATCACCCAAAGGTGAATACATTGGGAGGCGAGACTGTAAGCCCCTATCTTTCTCGGTGTCCGATTAAAACTCCATAACCATAAGTATTGCGTGAGTGTTAACAATTGTAGAAGACTATATGATAGTTGAATATGTGGACCTGCTGAAAAGCTCTATTCTTGACTCTTTCTCATGTTATGATAAATTGCAAATGCTTCAATGACTAAGATTATATTTTGCTAGTTCTCAGTGAAGTTTATGATCCATACTTGACATTGTGAATAGATTGTTACTTTAGCGTAAGAAATCATATGACAAAATCTATATATGTTGCTGTTATAAGAATGATCATGATGCCCTCATGTCCGTATTTTATTTTTATTGACACCTCTATCTCTAAACATGTGGACATATTTTTTGATATCGGCTTCTGCTTGAGGACAAGCGAGGTCTAAGCTTGGTGGAGTTGATACGTCCATTTTGCATCATGCTTTTATATCGATATTTATTGCATTATGGGTTGTTATTACACTTTATGTCACAATAATTATGGCCATTCTCTCTTATTTTACAAGGTTTATCATGAAGAGGGAGAATGCCGGCAGCTGGGATTCTGGCTGGAAAAGGAGCAAATATTGGAAACCTATTCTGCACAGCTCCAAAAGTCTGAAACTCCACCAAAGTTATTTTTGGAATTAATAAGAATTATAGAGCAAAGAAAGTACCAGAGGGGGCCCACACCCTGGCCACGAGGGTGGGGGGCGCCCCCTACTAGGCGCGCACCCCTGTCTCGTCGGCCCCTGGTGGCCCTCCGGTGCCCATCTTCTGCTATATGAAGTCTCTTATCCTGAAAAAAATCATAAGTAGGCTTACGGGATGAAACTCCGCCACGAGGTGGAACCTTGGCGGAACCAATCTAGGGCTCCGGCGGAGCTGTTCTGCCGGGGAAACTTCCCTCCAGGAGGGGGAAATCATCATCATCGTCATCACCAATGATCCTCTCATTGGGAGGGGGTCAATCTCCATCAACATCTTCACCAGCACCATCTCCTCTCAAACCCTAGTTCTTCTCTTGTATCCAATCTTGTATCCTAAACCACAAATTGGTACCTGTGGGTTGCTAGTAGTGTTGATTACTCCTTGTAGTTGATGCTAATTTGTTTATGTGGTGGAAGATCATATGTTCAGATCCTTAATTCATATTAATACTCCTCTGATCATGAACACGAATATGCTTTGTGAGTAGTTACGTTTGTTCCTGAGGACATGGGTGAAGTCTTGCTATTAGTAGTCATGTGAATTTGGTATTCGTTCAATATTTTGATGAAATGTACGTTGTCTCTCCTCTAGTGGTGTTATGTGAACATCGACTACATGACACTTCACCATTATTTGGGCCTAGAGGAAGGCATTGGGAAGTAATAAGTAGATGATGGGTTGCTAGAGTGACAGAAGCTTAAACCCTAATTTACGTGTTGCTTCATAAGGGGCTGATTTGGATCCACTAGTTTCATACTATGGTTAGGTTTACCTTAATACTTCTTTTGTAGTTGCGGATGCTTGCAATAGGGGTTAATCATAAGTGGGATGCTTGTCCAAGAAAGGGCAGTACCGAAGCACCGGTCCACCCACATATGAAATTATCAAAGTACCAGACGCGAATCATATGAGCGTGATGAAAACTAGCTTGACGATAATTCCCATGTGTCCTCGGGAGCACTTTTCTCATTATAAGAAATTGTCCAGGCTTGTCCTTTTCTACAAAAAGGATTGGGCCACCTTGCTGCACTTTATTTACTTTCATTGCTTGTTACCCGTTACAAATTATCCTATCACAAAACTATCTGTTACCTACAATTTCAGTGCTTGCAGAGAATACCTTACTGAAAACCGCTTGTCATTTCCTTCTGATCCTTGTTGGGTTCGAAACTTACTTATCGAAAGGACTATGATAGATACCCTATACTTGTGGGTCATCAGCTTCTTATTAAAAGATCTATCGTGAATTGCTTCATAAAGTACTTTATCACAATTTTCGGATTCACGAATTTCAAGCAAAACCTCATAAAGATAATCTAGTGCACTCAACTCACTAGCAATAGGTTCATCATAATTGGATCTCTTAAAGAGATTAGCAAGTGGATGAGGATCCATAAACTTTTAGCAAGCGAAGATGCAAGCAAAAAGAAGGCACATGGTACCACAAGATCGGACGCAAGAAGGGCGAATAAAACGACAAGGGTGAAGTGGGAGAGAGGAAAACGAGAGGCAAATGGAAAATAATGTAATGCGAGGGAGATGAGTTTGTGATGTGTACTTGGTATGTCTTGACTTGAGCGAAGACCTCCCTGGCAACGGCGCTAGAAATCTTGTGTTGGTTTTCCTTGAAGAGGAAAGGGTGATGCAGCAAAGTAGCGTAAGTATTTCCCTCATTTTTTGAGAACCAAGGTATCAATCCAATAGGAGGCTCCTCAAAAGTCCCACACACCTACACAAACAAACCAGAACTCACAACCAACGCAATAAAGGGGTTGTCAATCCCTTCAAGGCCACTAGCGAATGTGTGATCTGATAGAGATAATATAATAAGATAAATATTTTTGGTATTTTTATGATATAGATTGGAAAAGTAAAGATGCAAATAAAAGTAGATGGTAAACTTATATGATAAAAGATAGACCCGGGGGCCATAGGTTTCACTAGTGGCTTCTCTCAAGATAGCATAAGTATTACGGTGGATGAACAAATTATTGTCGAGCAATTGATAGAAAAGAGAATAATTATGAGATTATCTAGGCATGATCGTGTATATAGGCATCACGTCCGTGACAAGTAGACCGACTCCTGCCTGCATCTACTACTATTACTCCACACATCGACCGCTATCCAGCATGCATCTAGAGTATTAAGTTCATAAAGAACAGAGTAATGCATTAAAAAACATGACATGATGTAGAGGGATAAACTCATGCAATATGATATAAACCCCATCTTTTTATCCTTGATGGCAACAATACAATATGTGCCTTGCTGCCCCTACTATCACTGGGAAAGGACACCGCAAGATTGTACCCAAAGCTAAGCACTTCTCCCATTGCAAGAAAGATCAATCTAGTAGGCCAAACCAAACTGATAATTCGAAGAGACTTGCAAAGATAACTTAATCACACATAAAAGAATTCAGAGGAGATTCAAATATTTCTCATAGATAAACTTGATCATAAACCCACAATTCATCGGATCTCGACAAACACACCACAAAAAGAGTTACATCGAATAGATCTCCAAGAAGATCGAGGAGAACTTTGTATTGAGATTCAAAGAGAGAGAAGAAGCCATCTAGCTAATAACTATAGACCGGAAGGTCTGTGGTAAACTACTCAAAACTCATTGGAGAGGCCTTGGAGATGATGTAGAGGCCCTCCATGGTCGATTCCCCCTCCGGTGGAGCACCGGTGAAGGCTCCAAGATGGTATCTCGTGGATACGGAAGGTTGCGATGGTGGAATTAGGTTTTTGTGGTCTTTTCAGATGTTCTCGGGGTACGTGAATATATATAGGAGGAAGAAGTAGGTCGGTGGACGCTCGAGGGGCCCATGAGGGTGGGGGCGCGCCCACTTGTAAGGAGCGCGTCGGGCACGCACGTGGCTGCCTGGCTTGTTGCTTGACTTCCACTCCAAGTCTCCAGGTTTGCATTTGTTCCAAAAAGATCGCTCCCAAAGGTTTCATCCTGTTTGGACTCCGTTTGATACTGCTTTTCTTCGAAACACTGAAATAGGCAAAAAAACAGCAATTCAGGCTGGGCCTTCGGTTAGTAGGTTAGTCCCAAAAATGATATAAAAGTGTAATGTAAAGCCCATGAACATATAAAACGGGTAATATAATAGCATGGAACAATCAAAAATTATAGATACGTTGGAGACGTATCAAGGCACTATTCGAAGCTCTAGCGGCAAAGGAATTAACCACCTTATGGTCCATAATGGGATCGGGACGATGTGATCCTTGACAAGAGATCCAAAGACACCTCTTTCAAGCCAGCCGAGGGGATAGTGAAATTCCAAGTGCACCCGACAGACCCTAATAAAACAACATCTATCGGAGCAATGCTAGATCTAGCAGCAGCCGCCGCCATACGCACATTCCTGCGAGAAAATTGGGATATCTTCGCCTGGCATCCTTGAGACATGCCTGACATTCCACGAAGAATAGCCGAACACAGTCTCAATGTAATCAAAGGATTCAAACCCGTGAAGCAGACACTACGACGATTCTCCAAACCCGAGCGTCAAGCCATGGGAGAAGAGCTGGCCAAACTGTTAGAGGCTGGGTTTATTAGGGAAATTAAACATCTGGATTGGTTAGCCAACCTAGTTATGGTACCAAAGAAGGACAAATCCTGGCGCCTGTGTGTCGATTTTAAAGACCTTAACAAGGCCTTCCCTAAAGATCCCTTCCCATTTCCTCACATTGGCCAGATTATTGACACAACTGCAGGGCACAACTCTTTGTGTTTCCTCGATGCTTATTCCGGATACCATCAGATCAAGATGAAAGAATCGAACCAGACGGCAACTGCGTTCATCACTCCTTACGGTCCCTTCTACTTCAATACTATGCCCTTCGGACTAAGAAACGCTAGGGCTACCTACCAGCTCATGATTCAAACTTGCTTGGAAAAGCAAATAGGCAAAACCGTCGAAGCATATGTGGACGACATGGTCATCAAGACAAAGCACGTCGAGACACTGGTGGACGATCTTCGCCTCACCTTCGATAACCTCCGAACATACAACATACAGCTTAATCCAGAAAAATGTGCCTGCGGAGTTTCGGCCGGGAAGCTGCTGGGGTTTACCGTTTCCCATAGAGGAGTTGAAGCAAAACCAGCCAAGATCTGAGCACTGTTACAATTGGCCATACCAACAGTCCTAAAGAAAGTCCAGAAGCTAGCGGGGTGCGTCGCGGCCTTAAACCGCATTATCTCCAAACTGGGAGAAAAGGCGCTACCACTCTACAAGCTATTACGACACACAGGCAACTTCAAATGGACGGATGCTGCCACACCTAGACTGGAAGAATCTGGCAAGCAACCCAATCCTAGCTGCACCTGGTGTTGGAGAGCCCATGTTGTTACATATTTCGGCAACTAACCAAGTGGTTAGTGTCGTACTCGTCGTCGAACAAGGGGAAGAGGGACATAAATTCCCCACCCAAAAACCAGTCTATTATGTAATGGAGGTCCTTACACCTTGCAAATCCCAATACCCTCAGTACTAAAAGATAGCCTACATAGTCTTCATGGCATCCCATAAACTGTGACACTACTTTCAAGAGTGCTCGATCACAGTGGCATCCGAAGTACCACTCAATGACATTATCAACAACAGGGACGCCACTGGCCGCATAGCCAAATGGGCCATTGAGCTTTTACCATTCAAAACATATACAAGCCACGTCGGGCTATTAAATCCCAGGTATTGGCTAATTTTTTCGCTGAATGGACAGAAGCCGAACTCACTAAGGAGTATAGCTCATACTCCAATTGGACTATGTACTTCGATGGCTTTAAAATGTTGGCTAGACTGGGGGCTAGTGTCATCCTCACATCCCCCATTGGGGACACAGTCCGCTATGTACTACAAATCATGTATACGGATTCCAATAACGCACCCGAATACGATGTGCGTCTACATGGTCTTCGCATGGCTGTCTCCATGGGTATACAACGCCTGGAGGTGCGCGGTGACTCCAATCTTGCAATTTCTCAGGTCAACAGAGAGTTTGACGCACAGGACCAAAAAATGGCGGCATATCGAAGCGACATATTAAAGATATCAGTCCGGTTTGAAGGACTTGAATTTCATCACGTCGCTCGAGAGAGTAATCAGGCAGCCGACATCCTCGCTCGTATGGGTGCTAAGCGCGACCCTGTGCCACCCAACACCTTTGTGGAATGGCTCTTTGAGCCATCTGTTGTGTGGCAGGGTGAGAGCGGAGAAGGCAATGCGGACCTGATCACACCCCCAGCTGCCGAACACAATGCAGACACCGTCATCGGTCCGGATATCGGATAACACCCTCTGCTCATGTGATCATGGCAGTTATTGTTCCTGGACTGAACCATTCCTGGCCTACCTTAATAGGGAAGAGCTCCCTGACGATCAAAACGAGGCTCGATGCATAGTTCGGCGCTCTAAAGCCTTTAAGGTGCATGAGGGTGAACTGTATAAAATAAGTACTACCGGAGTCCTTCAAAGGTTTATCACCGAAGAAGAGGGAAGGCAGCTCTTGGCAGAAATACACGTTGGCCTCGGCGGTCATCATGCCGCAACTCAGGCCCTCGTAAGCAAGGCGTTCCGGAGAGGGTTTTTTGGCCCATGGCTCGAGCATATGCTCAAGCCCTCACCCAACGTTGCGTGGGCTGTCAGCTTTTCGCCAATGAAGCCACATGCCTCCCACCGCATTAAGAACAATCCCCATTACTTGGCCCTTTGCGGTTTGGGGCTCAACATGGTTGGACCCAATAAAGGGGGAAGCCACAAAAATAAATACTTACTGGTCATGGTTGATAAATTCACTAAATGGATAGAAGCCAAACCAGTAAAAACAGCTGAGGCCGGACCAGTGATTGAATTTATATCCAGCGTAGTCCACCGTTATGGTGTTCCGCACAGTATCATGATTGATAATGGCTCTAACTTCACAGCTGATGAGGTAAAAACTTGGTGTGCTATGTTGGGCATTAAACTCGACTATGCATCCGTATACCACCCTCAAGCAAACGGCCACGTCGAACGGGCCAATGGTCTGATCAGGAGTGGTACTAAGCCCAAACTAGTGCGCTCTTTATGATAATCAGATAAGCACTGGGTTGAAAAACACGATTCCGTACTTTGGGGACTACGGACCATGCCCAGTCGAACAACCGAATACACACCTTTCTTTATGGTGTACGGCGCAGAGGTCGTATTGCCCTGCGACATTATCCATGACTCACCTAGAGTGTGCATGTACGAAGGGTAAGAAGCCAAACTAGATCGGCAGGACAACCTAGATGGACTCGAAGAGGAGCACGACATTGCCAAGGCTCATTCCGCATTCTATCAGCAACAGGACAGGCATTGCCAAAGCAGAGAAGTGCGGGCTAAAACATACAATGTCGGAGAACTTGTTCTACGCCTCCCGGAGAAGAAAAAGGACAAGTTCAAACCCAAATGGGACGGCCCTTTCATAACGTATGAAATACTTACTGGAGGAGTCTATCACCTTCGCAATGCAGAGGATAATCACCTTGAGCCAAACCCATGGAACGCCGCCCGGCTCCGAAGATTTTACGCATAGTTTTGCCTCCTTAGGTTTCATTTTAAGCTAGATCTTTTTCTTTTCTCTCCCTTCTTAAATTTTCCCCTTTTCTTCTTAAATTTATGTTTGGATCAACCGCATCGTTTGGGGTACACATCTTTAAATGTATACACCCCGCCATACATGGGGGCTTCTTTTAAAAGAAGCATTTTATTAAAAGCTCATAAGCTTCTTTAGTCCATAATGGTTGTTGTTTCTGCCATTTTATGCACCTCTATGACTTAAGTTTTTGCCAAGCTGGGTTGCCTTGCTCCTGTGTTTATACCCTACGTTCCCGATTGTTCGGCTAGGGTGTAAAGGGAGCACCTCTGTGATTGTTACAACCGGTTTATCCGGACCTGCACCACAGACGGGTGAAGCGGAAAGTTAGCATTCTTAAGGGAATAATTGGTCGGCACATATACAATGGACTTTTTCTAAAAAAAACAATTAGATTGGCTGCCTGTCTTCGGATACAAGCATAGCCCAAGGAAAGGAACCCCGAACGAAACTATTTTTCTTGGAAGATGTTTCTTACGTTAAATAGTAATATAAGATAACTCCCCGAAAACATTTTGTCTTTCGAGCAATATGACCAGATTGCTTGGTTTTCGAAGATACTAAATGTTTCTTAAACATAGTATACAGAAACACTCCAACTTCCTAGTTCAGAGGTAGAAATCGAAGGTCTGTGATGACAAAATTTTCATCAAATTCGGCAGGAGATAAGTTCGGTCATAAAGTACATTCATACATCAAATCAAACGCCTACTCTCTTTCTATCCCATCTAATAGGCTATCTAATTTATAATCTTGTTGCGAGTATTTCGCTGCTATCATTACTTGGTCGTACACCAAGCTTATGGGAATTTCCTTCCCGTCAGGACCTTGCGGTCCAACTTGGGCCATATGGTTCGGATCAAGTCCGGTATAGTGTGTCTTCACCATAGCCCGTGCCACTCGAGCACCTTCCCGGCATGCAGACGTCTTCCACAGCTCGAAGCGATGCCACGCACCCTTGAACAGATCTGCTGACCACTCCATACTTTCTGGAGGGACGTCAGCGGGCCATAGGGCTTTGGCCATATACTTCATGGCCTTCCAGGCACGCTTGTGCAGCTTTGCCAGTTCCTTTAGAATGTTGCTTTGCAGCCCGGACCCTTCTTCCTCGGGGCGGCCGATCAACATGCTTGCATCAACCGAACTATAAACGTTCGGCATTATATGAGTATATCAATCATCCGGACGGTTCGCAAGTCATACCAAATATGCCGCCATTCAGCTTCTGGTTTTCCTGTTGTGCCTCCAAGAGTTGGGCCTTTAAGCTCTTTATCTCTTCGGCCTACTTCTTCACTTCTTCTTCTAGTCTTTTATCTTCGCCATAATACATTGAGGCACTCTTCATTTCATCAAGCTTGGAGACAGTGACATTTAGCTGTGTCCGGCTTGTCTCGAGCTCCTGGTCAATGCACTGTTCTTCTCCTTGAGAACCTGCGGTCATCAAACGATCCTAAAATTGGCTTTGTCCACCCGCTTTAAGTCTCGGGGGGTATTACTATCTATCTACTAAGTTCATATAAATTTGTAACTGCATATCCTTTGAGAACAGGCGAGCAACCCCTGTGAGTCCGTCCCGGGCAGCTCGGATATATGCAACTATAGTGCTTAGGGCGGTAAACTCCGACTCTGTTAACGCAGGGGTGCGCAAGGCTTCTTTCAAGTGACGATGATTCATCGCACTCTCTACTTTAGAGTTGGTAACGGATATCTCATCCGGCTCTTCGTGAGGCGAATGAGTCTGTGCCGCATCAGCATGCGCCCCCGTCCTGGTTGATGTCTCCGGTGCTATATTAGCTGCAGCACGGCTGGCTGGGATCTTGTTCACGGTTCGTCGTATACCCCTCCTGTGATGATAGAAGCAGGACATGAATGAAAATTCGGCTTCACGCCCGAATATGAAATAGGAGGAATATACCTTTTTGGTGATGGGGCAGGCACAGTGGTGCTTCCGACTTCCTTTCGTTTTGCACGACCCTTCCGCGAAGGTGCTGACCTTCTCTTGGTTACCCGTCCCTGGGTGCAGCTCGCCGAGCACGGATCCTGCGAAACATGGCCCAATGCGGAGGATAAGAAATGAGCCAAAGTATCTCTTTTTCCTAACGATACAATTTCTGAATACTTACCTTCACAAAAGGATAGAGGTCGGGGTAGTCAGCCACAATGGCTACTTTCGAGCCGTCAAGGCTTGCTTGATAATAGAATCCATCTTCAAACTCTACAAATATTTCCGAATCCTCGTGGAATCCGGGATCTTCATTGCGATTGTGATCCTCTGGCTAGGGGGCGGGGCGGTTAATGTTCTCGACTATTTGCCTCCATGACTATTTAAAAAGCAATCAAGGTGTTCAGTTAATGCAATTCAATGAGTAAAAAAGTATTGAACGACTAAAAAACTTACCCATTCAATGGGATTGTACATAGAGAAGCCCTCTCAACAATTTAAACAGAGAAAGTCTTCTTCTTCTCCTTTATAAAGATCGGTCAGTGATGTCTACTAAACAACCTTCTTCTTGTAGACGTTGTTGGGCCTCCAAGTGCAGAGGTTTGTAGGACAATAGCAAATTTCCCTCAAGTGGATGACCTAAGGTTTATCAATCCGTGGGAGGCGTAGGATGAAGATGGTCTCTCTCAAACAACCCTGCAACCAAATAACAAAGAGTCTCTTGTGTCCCCAACACACCCAATACAATGGTAAATTGTATAGGTGCACTAGTTCGGGGAAGAGATGGTGATACAAGTGCAATATGGATGGTAGATATAGGTTTTTGTAATCTGAAAATATAAAAACAGCAAGGTAACTAATGATAAAAGTGAGCGTAAACGGTATTGCAGTGGTAGGAAACAAGGCCTATGGTTCATATTTTCACTAGTGCAAGTTCTCTCAACAATAATAACATAACTGGATCATATAACTATCCATCAACATGCAACAAAGAGTCACTCCAAAGCCACTAATAGCGGAGAACAAACAAAGAGATTATGGTAGGGTACGAAACCACATCAAAGTTATCCTTTCTGCTCGATCTATTCAAGAGTCCGTAGTAAAATAACACGAAGCTATTCTTTCCGTTCAATCTATCATAGAGTTCGTACTAGAATAACACCTTAAGACACAAATCAAACAAAACCCTAATGTCACCTAGATACTCCATTGTCACCTCAAGTATCCGTGGGCATGATTAAACGATATGCATCACACAATCTCAGATTCATCTTTTCAACCAACACAAAGTACTTAAAAGAGTGGCCCAAAGTTTCTATCGGAGAGTCAAGACGAAAACGTGTGCCAACCCCTATGCATAGATTCATTGAGCCCGCGAGTTGATCACCAAAACATACATCAAGTGGATCACGTGAATATCCCATTATCAGCAAAGATAAGCACGGCAAGACATACATCAACTGTTCTCAAATCCTTAAAGACTTAATCCGATAAGATAACTTCAAAGGGAAAACTCAATCCATTACAAGAGAGTAGAGGGGGAGAAACATCATAAGATCCAACTATAATAGCAAAGCTCGTGATACATCAAGATCGTATCACCTCAAGAACACGAGAGAGAGAGAGAGATCAAACACATAGCTACTGGTACATACCCTCAGCCCAGAGGGTGAACTACTCCCTCCTCATCATGGAGAGCATCGGGATGATGAAGATGGCCACCGGTGAGGGATCCCCCCTGCGGCAGGGTGCCGGAACGGGCTCCTGAGAGGTTTTTGGTGGCTACAGAGGCTTGCGGTAGAGGAACTCCCGATCTATTGTGTTTTTCGAATGTATTAGGGTATATGGACTTATATAGGTGAAAGAAGTCAGTCAGGGGAGCTACGAGGGGCCCACGAGGGTGGAGGGCGCGCCCCCTGCCTCGTGGCCTCCTCGAAGCTTCCCTGACTTCAGCTCCACGTCTCCTGGATCACGTTTGTTCCAAAAATCACGCTCCTGAAGGTTTCATTCCGTTTGATATTCCTTTTCTTAAAAACACTGAAATGGGCAAGAAAACAACAATATGGACTAGGCCTCCGGTTAATAGGTTAGTCCCAAAAGTAATATAAAAGTGTATAATAAAGCCCGTTTACATCCAAAACAGATAATATAATAGCATGAATGCTTCAAAAATTATAGATACATTGGATATGTATCAGCATTCCCAAGCATAGTTCCTGCTCGTCCTCGAGTAGGTAAATGGTAAAAGAAAGAATTTATGAAGTGTGAATGCTAGTAGGTGCACAAGTTTGATCAATGATAATTTCAATCACCTTTTCTAGCATGATTATATGTCATAACAGTAGTTCATCTCATAAAACTTCTCAAGATCAAGTAACAAGCTATTCACATGTTAAAGCATAGACAATAAACTGTCTTGAAAACTAGCAAACTTCATTCTCGGTCATCAAACAATTACAATTTATCTTATTTTCAGGAAGAGTCAATGTCAAAGCTTTGATTTAGCAAACTCCACATACTCAACTATCATATAGTATTCCATGATCGCTACCACTCAAAGCATATTCTTAGAACAAATAGTACCCATCGAACACAGAGAAAGATAGGTGCTTAGTGTTTTGCCTCCCAACTCACTTATCATATAGATAATTGTCAACAATAATAATTCATGATCAAATATATTTGCATCGCCATATATGCTTAGATATTTCCCCATCACATGATGCTTGCCACCTAAAGAGTAGGTTGGAATGAGAAGGAATACTACTGACTCTTGCATAAAAGTAAAATATAGGCCCTTCGCAGAGGGAAGCAGGGATTCGCAGAGGCACCAGAGCTCGATTTTGAAATAGAGATAAATAATTTTGAGACTTATGATCTCATTGTAACATAACAACCAAGAGTTCCCAATATCTTAAATACTACATACATTATAGGTGGTTCCCAAACAGAATGGTAAAGTTTTTACTCCCCCTACACCAACAATCATCAATCCATGGCTTGCCCGAAACAACGGGTGCCTCCAACTAACATCAATCCTGGGGGAGTTTTGTTTGCAATTATTTTTTATTTGATTTTGATCTTTTGATCATGGGACTGGGCATCCCAGTTACCAGCCATTTTTCTCGTGAATGATGAGCGGAGTCCACTCATCTTGAGAATAACTACCTAGCATGGAAGATGCTGACAGCCCCTAATCGCTACATGAGGGATTCAGACATACAAAACAGATTATTATTTGAAGGTTTAGAGTTTAGCACATGCAAATTTACTTGGAACAGTAGGTAAATAATGCATATAGGTAGGTATGGTGGACACTCATGGAAGAAACTTGGTTCAAAGGATTTGGATGCACAAGCAGTATTCCCGCTTAGTACAGATATTTTGGCTAGCAAAGGATTCTAAATAGCAAGCACCACATGTTGGAGGATCTATAACAATATAACTTCTATACAAATACACCCAAGCATAACTCATTACGTTGTCTTCCTTGTCCAATTTCAACTAATTTGCTCAAGTTTGAAAATAATTAATGGGGCTCACAATCATAGAATATGTCTAAGATAGTATATTTATATGTGAAGTTTCTCTTCCTTCAATATTCTTTCATGAATTGTTCAAGTAATCAATACAATGCTTGCTAACCTTCAATAAATTTACAACCTCTACTTCTTAGATGTGAAGTCATTAATCCCAATGGGGTAAGCATATGAAACATATATAATTTCAGATTTATGAAATTCAACTCATTCAACCGTTTACTCATAGGATATAAGTGAAGCACACGAGTAAATGACAAACTACTCCGAATGATATAACTGAAGATCAATGAGTAGTTAAATAATTATGTAACTATGTGAAGACTATCTCTCTCATTTAAAAAATTCAGATCTTGGTATTTTATTCAAACATCAAGCAAAACAAAATAAAAGAACATGACGCTCCAAGCAAAACACATATCATGTGGTGAATAAAAATATAGCTCCAAGTAAAGTTATCGATAGACGAAGACGAAAGAGGGGATGCCTTCCGGGGCATCCCCAAGCTTAGGCTTTTTGTTATCCTTGAATATTACCTTGGGGTTCCTTGGGCATCCCCAAGCTTAGGCTCTTGACACTCCTTATTCCATAGTCCATCGAATCTTTACCCAAAACATGAAAACTTCACAACACAAAACTCAACAGAAAACTCGTATGCTCCGTTAGTATAAGAAAATAGAACCACCACTTAGGTAATGTAATGAACTCATTCTAAATTCATATTGGTGTACTATCTACTGTATTCCAACTTTTCTATGGTTCATACCCTCCGGTACTACTCATAGATTCATCAAAATAAGTAAACAACACATAGAAAACAGAATCTGTCAAAAACATAACAGTCTGTAGTAATCTATATCAAACGTATACTTCTGGAACTCCAAAATTCGTACCAAATTAGGAAGTCCTAAGAAATTTGTGTACCAATCCATATAAAAAAGAATCAGATTAAAATCATGTTCCTATGAATTATCAAAACTAATTTACTGGGTACAAAAGTTTCTGATTTTCAGCAGGATCAACACAACTATCACCGTAAGCTATCCTAAAGGTCTTACTTGGCACTTTATTGAAACAAAAGCTATAAAACATGATTATTACAGTAGCATAATCATATGGACACGCAAAAACAGTAAGGGTAAATGTTGGGTTGTCTCCCAACAAGCGCTTTTCTTTAATGCCTTTCTAGCTAGGCATGATGATGACAATGATGCTCACATAAAAGATAAGAATTGAAACATAACGGGAGAATCATGAGGCATATGACTAGAACATTTAAGTCTAACCCTCTTAAATAGGGATTTTGTGAGCAAACAACTTATGGGTACGAAAATCAACTTGCATAGGAAGGTAGAACAAGCATAACTTCAAAACTTTAAGCACATAGAGAGGGAACTTGATATTATTGCAATTCCTACAAGCATATGTTCCTACCTCATAACAATTTTCAGTAGCATCATGAATAAATTCAACAATATAACCAGCACCTAAAGCATTCTTTTGATGATCTACTTGCATAGAAAATTTACTACTCTCCACATAAGCAAAATTCTTCTTACTAGGGATAGTGGAAGTATCATAAGAGACTCGAATACTATAACTTGTTTCCACATTAAAAGAGTACTGTTCAGAAAAAGGGTAATCATAATCATGACAAGTTTTGTAAATATAACCATCACTTATTTTTATAGCATAAGTTTTATCACAATAATCATCATAAGTAGCAACTTTGTTCTCATCATAATCGATTGAACCACTTCCAAGATAGTGGAATCATCACTAAATAAAGTCATGACCTTTCCAAATCCACTTTCATATTCATCACAATAAGATTCAACATCCTCCAAAATAGTGGAATCACTACTTCCTAAAGTTGACACTCCTCCAAACCCACTTCCATCAATATAATCATCATAGGTAAGGGGCATGCTATCATCATAACAACTTTGCATATCAAAACTTGGGAGGCTAAAAATATCATCTTCATTAAGCGTAGCATCGCCAAGCTGGGGACAAACATTAATTTCAGCAAATATATTCTCAAATATGTCATCCTCATCAAACATAGCTTCCCCAAGCTTGGTCCTTTTCATATCATAAGCATAATCACTCTCATCATTAATAGTATGGATCGCACCAATAGTATAGCAATTATCATCATCACAATGAGTAGTAGGAGCAATATCATTTGGGAGGGATACCTTTCTACCTTCGCTTCTCCGGTTTTTTCTTTTTCTTCTTCACATTATGTGTGGGTTCAACCTTCTTCTTTGACCTCCTTGTTAATGAGATTGGTTGAATAGAAAGCTCCTCCTCGTTACCTGATTCATCATAAGAAATAATAGGAGGATAATGGGAAGTCTCTTCCCTTTCATTAGTATTCTCTTTATCTTCTATTTGCTTTATTTTCTTTATGTAATTGGCAATATAAGTGTCGGTGTACTAGAGTAGGGGTACCCTAGTATCCCGAACTTGTGCACGGGCAGTCGCAACACCCCGCGGCAAGGCTTGCAGGGTGACCGCCAAGGTCCTCCGTGGTTCCTTTGGAGCCATTCAAGAACAAAGTGTTTAAGCCAAGGAGACAAGTCCCCGGCAAGAGGAGCTTGCCGGGAAGGCTAACCAAACCATTTCAAGGAACTTGCCGCGACGCGCCACGCGTCCCGGCAAGGCCGATGGCGACAAGCTTCGGACGCGACAAGACAACGATCGCGGCAAAGGCGCTTGCATGCAAGCTACCACTCTGTACTGCGCTCCAGCACATCCACCGACGTGTCGCATACAGGACCTTCCCAGCGGCGTGGCAAGAGGCTGTGCAGCCAGCGGTGCGAGGTGGCAAGCGGCGCTGACAAGATTGCCATCGTGGCGAGCGGTGGCGCCCCTGACGGTCCCTTTTCTGCACTGTTTGGGCAACACAGACGGGCATTTAATGCCTTTGTCCCCTGCCGTCAGGGTTAGGTAGGATACACTGTAGAGGTAGTTGTACCAACCGCAACACTTTTCCATTTTTACCCTTGTCTACGTTGCCACCTGTCTGTGACCCCTTTGAGCATATAAAAGGAGGCCCATGCACAACGTAGGATGGGGTTCGAAACCAGAAAACACTCGCGCTCGGTCTCGTTAGCAGCTTGTGTGTACTGTAGCACTCAGCGCTCCCGAGCCAGAACACAATACAAATCAGATATGCAGCAGTAGGAGTATTATCTCTCCGGAGAGCTCTGAAGCTGGGTAAACCGCTCGTGTGCTTCGCCTCGATCTGCTCTTCGTGCGATCTCCGCCCCCGCCGAACCGAAAGGGCTCGGTCCGCCGATCCATAGGTGGCGTGGGTCGATTCCCCGCGACATCCTTGGCGCGCCCGGTAAGGCGTCGAGGTTGTGTGAACTGATCCGGCGTCACACGAGCTAGATCTTCATCATCTTCATCGACATGCCACCGAAGAAGAAGGCGGAGGTGGCTGCTCCGTCCGTCGATCCCACCACCACGAGCAAGCGGGTGGTGGGGTAAACGCCAGCGGAAGAATGGGCGTCGGCGAGGGAGCTCACGGTGCGCCAGGTCCAAGGACAAGGCTGCGCAGACCTCGGCATCCGTACACGCACTGCGCCCATCTCAGGAGGCGCGGGACCGACAGCGTCATGGTACCCGCGGTACCATACGTTCGTTGGACCAAGATTGAGCTGGTGGATCTCGAGATGCTCAAGACCAGCATGCACGCCAACATGCTGGCACGAGCAAGACACGGTCGCCTGGACGGGATACTGCTACTTCCAACCCAGTTGGAAGTCCGAGCATATCCCGCTCCTCGCACCGTTCGCCGCCGCCACTGAAAACTCCAGCAGAAGCGTTGGCCCGAGCTCAACTGCTCCTGGATTACCCTCCAACGGCGGACAAGATCGATGAATGGAGGGACACCATTCAGAGTATCATCGGCTTCGCCAACGGCGACATTCCACGGCAGCCGAATACATCGGAGCCGTGGCAAGACTGCCAGGCACGAGCCGATGGCGACAAGACCGGTGGGGGTGCAACCACCGTGCACTCTCCGCCCAGAAGGCCAAGATCGCCGACTCGCCGGATCTACCTCGACAGCGACTCCACTGCGTCATCAGATCCACGAGCCCGTCGCGATCAGCGCCAAGTTCTCCACGAACGACAGCAAGAAGACACTCGTACTCGCATCGAGCGCCGAAGAGAAGCGCGGCGTCAATCAGACCAGCGGCTGGGCCCACTGTCGACATGAATGTGCCAGAGGAACCAGACGACTTGCCGTACGCGGTAGGTTGCCCTGCGTTCACTCATGAGCTGCGGCAAGTCCAGTGGCCCAGCACGAAGAATTTCAAGCTAGATGTACCAGAGAAGTACGACGGCAAGTCGCATCCGTCGGAGTTCCTCAGCATCTACACCATCGCGGTGCAAGCTGCCGGGGGGCGGGACGACAAGATCCTTGCCAACTACTTCCCGCTGGTGCTCAAGCCCAATGTCAGGACCCCGACTCAATGTCACATCGATCTAGCCTGTAACACATCATATCACTTTGCGGCCTCACGCACGGTATCCCAACGGGTGTCGCCTTACCTTGGCCCGGGACCGTTTGCGCCTTTTGGCACACGTATATGATAGTGTCGCTAGCATCCATATGAAAAGGAGCCCGGCTGACATGGCTAGTCGTAAACCCAAAGTGGCACAGACTTACGAGGACAGCATCCATGACCCGACATCGAGCGTGTCGGTCAACGACAAATAAGTTCGGGCTGTAGCGCTGGGCTAGCAGGACTCGATAAACCGGCTGTGGCGGGCTAACGGGACTCCGGTACTCAATGCGTGACATTTCCCGAAGGAACAGACACAGAGCGAAGAAGGACACATGCCGGCCAGCCTAAGTGTTAGGAGCGGTAGCAAGCTACCATGGCTCGGTGGAGACACTAGGAGACATTTCCGGTAAGAGAGGCTACTAAAGATAAACAACTAGATAGTCGGATCCCACACATACCAAGCATTTCAATCATACACACAATATGCTCGATATGTGCAAATACAACAAGGCATCACAACATGACTCTCGACACAAGTACTTTATTTAAAGGCTCAGAGAGCCATTCATAACATACACACAAGTGCACGGGTCACACGACCCACATACAAGTCATACAAGCATACAAGCCAACAGCGGAAGTGTCTTGTCCGAGTACGCACAACTAGTAAAATAAAAGAGGCTAGGGTAAGCCTAGCTACACTACATGGTCCTTCTCTTGCTCGGGATCACCACGGGCCTTAGTCTACTAAATCGATGTCAGCGTCACGAAGAACCCGTCGGAAGGGTTTGTGGCATCTTCTGAAAAATGTAAATTAAAGCAACATGAGTACAAAGGTACTCAGCAAGACTTACATCAGACCCTACATACATGCACATTATCAAGAAGGGTTGGTGGGGTTATTGCAGCAAGCCAGCTTTGACTCATGGCTAAGCTATCCTACGAGACACCAACTTGAAATAGTTTTATGCTTTTCGAGTCCACTACTCATCATTTCAATACACCACCGAGGATCCAACCCCGTCTTCCTACGGAGGAGCCATCCTCGGCACTCACGCTTATCTTGAGGCTTTTAGTAGTATCCATTTACTTGTCTATGAACTGTATAGGCAACCAAGTAGTCCTTTACCGCGGACGCGGCTATTCGAATAGATGATGTTAACCCTGCAGGGGTGTACTTCTTCATACATGCTCTCACCACTTATAAATCGTTTACACGACATGTACTCGGCAACCTTCAAGCGGAAGCCCAGCGTGGGTGTCGACCACGACCTACCTAGACACCTAAGTCTCTAGTCCAGGTTTATCGCCTATTTGGGTTCCATCTATGAGGAGTTCCGGCCGAAGTCTCGCTCACAGCCCCAAACGATGTGAACAGGGTTCCCGAGATACCAAACGGGCATCCGGTACACCGTGCCACGTACCTACCGCATCACAGCCCACCCCTACGGTCAGCGCTGTCCACGGCCTCCGATGAGGCTACAAACACGAAACTACTTGCAACTCCCGGACGAAGACTAGGGTGAATAAGAAGCGAGAGGGTCCATTGGTTTGGGCCCAATGCATGGTAGTAGCTGAATCTTAAATCACACATACAGATCTCGATTGCAGGGCGGCCTCAATGAAACAACCCACCATGTACTCCTACATGGCCTTTCATCGATACCTTTACCAAATCGTGTTCAACACCTTACTCTCGTACCGACTCGATCATTTCACTCTAGCCATCACCCGGATGAACCGGACGACACGACTCTAAGCATAGCAGGCATAGCAAGGTAGGAACAACACATTCATATGGCTCAATCAACTCCTACACATGCTAGTGGGTTTCATCTAATTCTTGTGGCAATGACAGTCATGCAGAGGAAATGGGTTCAACTACCGCAGACACACAGCAGTTTGAATTGCGTTGTCTTAATGCGATGCGAGAGCAGGAGCAAGAACATGGGATTTTATCGATATGATCAAATGGTTGGTTGCTTGCTGACGGGTCGGTGCAGGTATTGCTCTTCGTCGGGGTTATCACGGTACTCCTCGGGGCGAACACGCCACAGAGAACACCGATACACAAGCATTACCAAACAATATGCAACAATATGATGCATGCAATGAGACATGGCAAAATGAGTGCTTTGGGCTAATGCAACTAAGATCAGATGGGTTTGAACCAATTTGAACCAAAGATTCAAAATTCAAACTCATATATGATCATTTAAAGTGCTTAAACTTGTTCTGTGATAAACAGTGGGTTAGCTTCTGTAAACATGCATGAAACTAGTACAGATGGATAGATTGGATTTTTCTGATCATTTTCATATATAATTTGTTTCATTTGGAGCTATGGTTGATTTTATATGAATTTTTGAAGTTTGAAACAATTTCGGAATTTCTGTGTAAAAATAATTCCGAGAATTTAAATATCGTCGACCTTTGTGTCATGATGGCGTCGGTGGTCAACAGGCTGATCAGGTCAAACTGACCAGTGGGTCCCGCATGTCGATGGGGTTAGTTTAATTAGAATTTAATTAAAACTAAACTAGGTTAATTAGCGGCTGGGCCCACATGTCATAGACCGGGGTCGACTGGGCCCACCGTGGTCAAAACCAGGTCAAACCCACGGCGTTTAGCCATGGGGCGAGCGACGCGGGCGGCGAAGTGGTTTTGCCTTTCCGGCGACCAAGCAGGCGGCGGAAGGCATCTACGGTTCGAGGGTGAGCCGCGTCTATTGGTGGTGGTGGTTGGGCTCGGGGTGGCGGAGTTGGGCGGCGGCTGGCGGCCACCGGAGCTCGGGTGAGTCGAACTCGTCTTTGGGGTGTGCGGTGAAGTGCGGGAAGTGCGTGGTTAGCTCCATCGCGTCGTGGTGAACGCGATGGACACGGTGAAGTGACCGGAAGATGGCGGGAGCACGTCGGCGGCGAGGTCCGCGGCGGTGCGTCGCGGCGATCTCGTGGCTTCGGCTGTGGTGCACGGAGGCGAGAGGAGAGGGTCGGGAGGTAGCTAAGCTCACGGCGGGACGCGACGGTGCGAGCGGCATGGTCGGGGACGAGCTGCAGCGGCGGCGGCGTTGAAGGGATCTCCGCGGCGGCGGACTCGGGCAAGGCTGGTGCGGCGTCTTGAGCACGCGTGGCGCTTCGAGGCTCGGCTAGCTCGAAGGAGTCGACGACGGCGGAGCTCTGGACCTGATGGCGCGGCGTGGGGTCGACGGAGAGCGCGCTCTGACGGTGGTGCGGCGGCAGTGGCGTCGGCCATGGCGTGGGGGAGCGAGGGAGACGAATCGAGAGGCAGGGCGTCTGGGGTGCGGGAGAGCGAGGGGATCGATCCCGGCGTGGCAAGGCGAGGGAAGCGGCAAGGCGGCGAGCAGGTGCGTGGCACCCATGCGGTGCTCGCCGTCGAGCACCTCGCCTACTGCTGGTCGACAAGCAGCTCATTGGCTGTGTCTTTGGGCTGGGCGGCAGTGGGCTGGCTAGTGGGCGAGGCGCGGAGTAAGTTTTTACATTTGCTGTTTTTTTTTCTATTTTTCTGCAACTTTGTTGAGTTTTTAAAATACCGAAAGGTTCTAAAATTCACCAAACTACTCCTGGTCCAATGTTGGAATATTTCCAACATGAAACATTTAGTTTGGAGATATTTGGACATTTGAAATATTTATAAATTTAAAATGCCCAAATTCAAATAGCTATGATTTAATTCAAAGACCCTGGGATGACCTAGGAAATTGTGCATCACTTTTGGCAAAGCTTCTGGACCAAGACAAAAATGATGGACATTTTAGAAGGGCATTTCAGGTTCATCGAAAATATTTTTAGTAAACCCTAGTTGTTTCAGAGGGGGCTGGGAGTTCTGGCAATCCCATTTCAGGTTTCTGTTAAAAGAAAAGAACATGATGCTACACTCTAATGCATGAACTAGCTAGGGTGTGACAACTCACCCCCACTCAAAAGAATCTCGTCCCGAGATTTAGGTTCCTCCGGAAAGAGGGCGGGGTACTCAAGTCGAAGACGATCCTCCCTTTCCCAAGTAGCTTCCTTCTCAGAATGGTGCGACCATTGAACCTTGAGAAACTTGATATTATGCCGTCGAGTGGTGCGCTCGGCTTGATCGAGAATCTGAGCGGGGTATTCTCGATCGTGAGATTATCTTGAAGATCAAGCGTTTAGTGGTCCACTCCACGGATAGGATCCGAGAAGCAGCGCTGAGTTGAGAAGCGTGGAAGGCGTCGTGGACTTTGGAGAGATCGGAGGTAGTTCAATTGGTAGGCAACTTCCCTCGTTTGGCAAGAATGCGAAAGGGTCCAATGTAGCGAGGAGCCAATTTGCCTTTGATACCAAGCGATGGGTTCCCTTGGAGGAGTAACCCGAAGGTAAGCCTTCTCCTCAACCTCGTAAGTCATAGCCTTATGTTTTCGGTCATATTGACTCTTTTGGCGAGATTGGGCTGTTTTCAACTTTTCACGAACGATGCGAACTTGCTCTTCCGCTTCTGGATCATATCCGGGCCAAAAATTGTCTTTCCCGGTTTCGACCCGGTTAAGAGGTGTTCGACACCTTCGTCCATAGAGAACTTCAAAAGGTGCTTTGCCCAAGCTAGATTGATAGCTGTTGTTATAAGCAAATTCGGCAAATGGAAGGCATTTCTCCCAATCCATTCGAGCGAGATATGAAGCTCGAAGCATGTCTTCTAGGATTTGGTTGACGCGTTCTACTTGACCACTTGATTGAGGGTGAAAGCGATTGCTAAAGGAAAGATGGGTTCCCATAGCGTTTTGGAAACTTTCCCAAAATCGAGAGGTGAAGAGACTTCCTCGATCCGAGTTTATTTCAATGGAACACCATGAAGTGACACTATTAGGAGATGTACAAATCTGCTAGTGACTAGCGGTTATACTCTCATGAACGGTAAGAAATGGGCTACTTTGAGAGGCGGTCGATAACGACAAAGATAGCATTATTTCCCTCTTGGTCTGGGAAAACCGGTGATGAAATCCATACTGATTTTATCCCATTTCCATTCGAGGAATAGCTAAGGGTTGAAGGGTGCCGGCGAGGCCGTTGATGCTCTGCTTTTACCGACGACAAGCGTCGCGATTAGCAACGTATTGAGCAATGTCTCTCTTCATCCTAGTCCACCGAACCTCTGGCGTAGGTCTGATACATTTTAGTGCCACGGGATGAATGGTGAGAGGGATTCATGAGCTTCCTTAAGGATCAATCGCCGCAGGTTTCGTACATTAGGAACCACTAGGCGGGTTCCGAAGTATACGACTCCTTGATCATCAATGGAGAAACAATCCGCAACTCCTTTCTTGATGTTTCTTTTGATGCGGAAATTCCGGATCTACCTTTTGGGCTTTGATGATCTGATCCGTAAGGAAGGTTTCGCCACCAAGGTGGAAAGGAACCCTCGAGGAACAATGTGAAGGTTGAGCTTCGAAATTCCTCGTGGAGAAGTGGTTGACTTTGTTGCAACATCAGGTTGTTGCAATAAGATTCTGACTTAGCGCATCAGCCATGACGTTGGCTTTTCTGGGGTATAAGTTATCCCTAAGTCGAAATCTGAGATCAACTCAACCCAACGTCTTTGCACGAGATTCAAATCTGGTTGGGTGAATATATATTTCAGACTTTGGTGATCGGTCTAGATTTCTAGCGATTACCAAGAAGGTAATGTCGCCAGGTTTTGAGTGCATGGACTACAGTTGCAAGCTCTAGATCATGAGTAGGGTAGTTTTCCTCATGTGGGTGTAATTGCCGTGAACCATAAGCAATTACGTGTCGATCTTGCATGAGAATACAGCCTAGTCCTTGTCATGGCGCCGTAATAGATAACAAAGTCCTTAGAAATCTGGTGGTACCAAGACGGAGGCGAAGTTAAACGTCTTTTCAGTTCTCGAAAGCTGTGCTCACATTGTGGAGTCCACTCGAACTTTTATCTTTCTTGAGGAGTTCGGTTAGAGGTTTAGCAACTTTGGAGAAGTTCTCGACAAAGCGGCGACAATAGCTCGCTAAGCCAAGGAAACTCCGAACTTGCTTGACCGATTCAGGTGGAGTCCAATTAAGGACGGCTTGAACTCGCTCGGGGTTTACAGCAATACCTTTACCAGAAATTACATGTCCTAGATAGGTCACTCGGCAGCCAAAATTCGCATTTAGAAAACTTGGCATAAAGGCGATGTTCTCGAAGTTTCATCAACACTAGCCTTAGATGTTCGGCATGTTCTTCCTCGTTCTTGGAATAGATGAGTATGTCATCGAGGTAAACCCGACGAATTTATCCAAATATTCCATGAAGATTGAGTTCATTAA
The DNA here is from genome assembly GCA_021437245.1 of Aegilops speltoides. Lineage (NCBI taxonomy): Eukaryota > Viridiplantae > Streptophyta > Magnoliopsida > Poales > Poaceae > Aegilops > Aegilops speltoides. The sequence continues at coordinate 270,544,090 of CM038147.1, forward strand.
CGGGAGAAGGTGGTGGGGCATTGGTTAGACCAAAGGACATGACGGTGTACTCGTATTGGCGTAACGAGTAACAAAGGCCGTTTTAGGAATGTCCCGTTTGGATTTTGATTTGATGGTAGCCCAACCTCAAATCCATCTTAGAGAAGGCGAGGATCCTGCGAGCTGATCATACAGATCGTTGATCCCGGAAGCGGATACTTGTTCTTAATTGTGACCAAGTTGATCGGTCGATAATCTACAACCATCCGGTCCGTACCATCCTTCTTCTTGACGAAGAGGACGGGCAAGCCAAGGAGATGAACTAGGACGGATGAAACCCTTTTCAAGGCCTCATCGAGTTGTTTCTTAAGTTCGGCTAGTTCTAGGGGTGCCATCTTATAGGGTCTTCTAGAAATTGGGACAGTTCCTGGAATAAGTTCTATCACAAACTCGACATCTCTGTCAGGTGGGACACCTGGCAATTCTTCTCGAAAGACATCCGGGAAGTCACGGACTACGGAGCGTCTTGAGGTCAGCAATGGTGGCATTAAGAGAGTATAGTTGGCGCTTGGATATCCGGGTCAAGACATTGACTATCTTTCCCGAGGGGTGCGTAAGTTGAACAGTCCTAGAGAAACAATCAATCTTGGCATGATGGGCTGACATCCAGTCCATACCCAAGATGATATTTATATCCGAAGATTTGAGAGCTATCAACGATGCAAGGAAAACAAGTCTGTCGACCTGAATTTCATTACCATGGCTTACTCTAGAAGTTTGCCATTTGGATCCCGGGGTTTGAATTACCATGGAGGTGGGCATATCTTGAATGCGGTGTTGTGCAAGCGAGCATAGCTTTCGGATATGAATGAATGAGATGCTCGATGTCGAAAGAACGGATGCGGGTGGCAATTTACAAGAAGCGCACCGAGCACGACGTTGGGATCCTCTTGGGCCTCTTGGTGAGACACAATTGACATGGCCACAGGCGGTGGTGGCGGCTTGGCATAGAACACCTTTCCTGCTGGCTTGCCACGCCAACAGCTTTTGCAGGCTGGTTGGGGTTGGTGCGAGGACAATCGCGCATGTAGTGACCTGATTCACCACATTTGAAGCACGTCACGGGCTGGCGCGAGGAGAGCGTTGTTGGTTGGTCCACCATAGGGCCTAGCTGGTGCATCTTCGCTGAATCGGGGCGGCGCTGAAAGGATGGCCTCGGTGTGAATCTGGGTGGCGAGCAAGATTAGGCACCCACACACGGCGCTTCGTGGTCCAAAGACCGGATGAGGAACCCATATCACGACCATGCTTTGCGTGCTTCAAATCGATCGACCAGTTTCAGCGCTGATGGCTTTGTTAACAAGCTTTTGGAAAGAAGTGCACTCATGCGAGACGGAGATCTCGGCGGTTCGGGCTAAGTCCCTTGCGGAACCTTGCTGTTTCTTGGCGTCGGTGGAGACCTCTTGATTGCATAGCGTGCGAGATTACGAACTCTCTACTATAGGCGTCCACGGAGAGCGACCTTGGGTGAAATCGCAGAACTCCTCACGTTTACGATCCATGAGACCCTCCGGAATGTGATGTTCACGGAAAGCCTCGCTGAATTCTGCCCAAGTAGTGACATGGCCAATCGGGCGCATAGTCATATAGTTCTCCCACGAGAGATGGCGGGGCCTTGAGATGATATGCAGCAAAGGTGACCTTGTCGCCTCGGCTACTAGTGCGTAACGCAGCAGTGAGTAATCTTTGGGAAGCCGATCATCGGCGTCGAGAGGCTCGGCGGAGTGGTGGAAGGTAGGAGGTGTAACTTGATGAAGTCACCGGCGACACCAAGTTATTTCTCGATGATGGGCTGTGTTACATTCGATACGCTCCGACAAACGGTTGGTCTCCGTTTGTTTCTCTCGGCCTCTAGCATAACCCGCCAGAGAAGGAGGGTGAGGCAGGTTTGCTTCTCCAACTCCATCGCCTTGCCTGCTCTGGCGGAGCAGGTTGTTGTGGGTGTTAACCATCCTAGGAAAACAAGACAAGGATTTAGTCCGGGATGGCAAGATTCGACATAGAAGTGTAGAATGTAATGGATAACTTCGAATGCGAGATGATCATCCGTATGACATGGTGAATCTGAAACTGCTTCTTTATTCCATTGTCATACACACCATACAAGGTTTAGTACAAGACCAAACAAAGTACTACTACGGTGAAAGAAAGATTACATCTCATCGGAGGCACAACAAGCTCCTATACATTATTTTTCTTACACCTCGGAACTAGTACACACTAAGTCATATTCCCGAGTCACGCAGGCGGTGGAAATACAACTATTACAATACTAGCGAGACTACTACTAACTCAGGCGTCTCCGTAGTAGTTCTCATAGAAGTCTCCTCCGTAACACAGGAGTTCAGCGTGATCGTCCAGGGAGCAGGCGGTCTGAGGAGCCTGTGGACCGTAAGGGACAAGGGTGAGGTCTTGGACCTCTGAACGGTGGCAAGCGAGGACCACGAGGTGGGGTGATGCCCCCACATCACGCCGATCCATCATGTCCGCAGAGCAGCCCGACAGGATACAAATCTCTCATATCCATATAACCAGCTTGAACAGCCGGTGCAAAAGCGAGTCAAGGTAGCCCGGTGATCGGCACGGGCATTGAAGAGCTCCATCCTCAAGGCCCGACTCTCTCGGTCCTTGTCCTCGAGCAGCTCGGCGGTAGTCGGGTTAGGGAGTCCTCTGTTGGAATCGGCATAGATGGCTCGAAGATAACCAAACGCTCCAGGAAGTGAGCTCGGCATATACCGGAAGTCGGTGTTGCGGAGCAGCCCAGTCCTGGCTCGTATAATGGTCATCATAGAATACGCAGCATCTTGCACCGCCATATCAATAGTAACACCAAGCCCATAAGAGCTGTGAAGGGCCTCGGTGGAACCAGGATAAGAGGGAAACACCCGGACAGTGCAGAGATACTGACTTTGATTAAAGTCTCGATACTGCTCTTCAACTGTGTACTCGGGATACCAACGATATCCCGCTTCGATCATAACCCGAACTAGCATGGCTGTATGACCGGTCACCCCAATGCATCTGGTCAGACGAACCACTTGATTTTGCTCACGAGTGGCCATCTGGAAGCATAACCACAATGCAAAGACATTAGAATTCCAACAGAATTTGGACAGCATAACGACTGTAAATGCTCAAAGGATTGAGACATTTCACAAGGAATTGCATAACCACTCCACAATTTCATATCAAGGTTCTGGGTCCAATTAGTAGCATAACGGGATAATAAAACTGAACCAGGCTTGTAACCATCAAACCTACAAGGTACTCTTGATTAGTAACACGTGAGCCTAACAGAGAGAGGAGGTCCTAATCCTTAACCCCCGGTGGAAGAATGGACTGACTCAGATCAGAATATTATGAGATAAAGGAGTAAAAAGAGCCTTACGTACCATCCCACAATCAATTCCCCTACATATAACTAAAGCATTTCTAGACTCAACATCGACCAGTTTGGCTTGGAGAACCTACAGGCAGTCCGGCTCTGATGCCAACGCTGTCAGGACCCCGACTCAATGTCACATCGATCTAGCTCAGAACACATCATATCACTTTGCGGCCTCACGCACGGTATCCCAACGGTGTCGCCTTACCTTGGCCGGGACCGTTTAAGCCTTTTGGCACACGTATATGATAGTGTCGCTAGCATCCATATGAAAAGGAGCCCGGCTGACATGGCTAGTCGTAAACCCAAAGTGGCACAGACTTACGAGGACAGGCATCCATGACCCGGCATCGAGCGTGTCGGTTGGCCAACACAAATAAGTTCGGGCTGTAGCGCTGGCTAGCAGGACTCGATAAACCGGGCTGTGGCGGGCTAACAGGACTCCGGTACTCAATGCGTGACATTTCCCGAAGAACAGACCACAGAGCGAAGAAGGACACATGCCGGCCAGCCTAAGTGTTCGGAGCGGTAGCAAGCTACCATGGCTCGGTGGAGACACTAGGAGACATTTCCGTAAGAGAGGCTACTAAAGATAAACAACTAGATAGTCGGATCCCACACATACCAAGCATTTCAATCATACACACAATATGCTCGATATGTGCAAATACAACAAGGCATCACAACATGACTCTACGACACAAGTACTTTATTTAAAGGCTCAGAGAGCCATTCATAACATACACACAAATGCACGGGTCACACGACCCACATACAAGTCATACAAGCATACAAGCCAACAGCGGAAGTGTTTTGTCCGAGTACGCACAACTAGTAAAATAAAAGAGGCTAGGGTAAGCCTAGCTATACTACATGGTCCTTCTCTTGCTCGGGATCACCACGGGCCTTAGTCTACTCATCGATGTCAGCGTCTCACGAAGAACCCGTCGGAAGGGTTTGTGGCATCTTGAAAAATGTAAATTAAAGCAACATGAGTACAAAGGTACTCAAAGAAGACTTACATCAGACCCTACATACATGCACATTATCAAGAAGGGTTGGTGGGGTTATTGCAGCAAGCCAGCTTTGACTCATGGCTAAGCTATCCTCTGAGACACCAACTTGAAATAGTTTTGCTTTTCGAGTCCACTACTCATCATTTCAATACACCACCGAGGATCCAACCCCGTCTTCCTACGGAGGAGCCATCCTCGGCACTCACGCTTATCTTGAGGCTTTTAGTAGTATCCATTTACTTGTCTATGAACTGTATAGGCAACCAAGTAGTCCTTTACCGTGGACGCGGCTATTCGAATAGATGATGTTAACCCTGCAGGGGTGTACTTCTTCATACATGCTCTCACCACTTATCGTCGTTTACACGACATGTACTCGGCAACCTTCAGCGGAAGCCCAGCGTGGGTGTCGACCACGACCTACCTAGACACCTAAGTCTCTAGTCCGGGTTTATCGCCTATTTGGGTTCCATCTATGAGGAGTTCGGCCAAGTCTCGCACAGCCCCAAAGCGATGTGAACAGGGTTCCCGAGATACCAAGCGGGCATCCGGTACACCGTGCCACGTACCTACCGCATCACAGCCCACCCCTACGGTCAGCGCTGTCCACGGCCTCCGATGAGGCTACAAACACGTAAACTACTTGCAACTCCTGGACAGAAGACTAGGGTGAATAAGAAGCCGAGAGGGTCCATTGGTTTCGGGCCCAATGCATGGTAGTAGCTGAATCTTAAATCACACATACAGATCTTAGTGCTTAAGGACGGCCTCAATGAAACAACCCACCATGTACTCCTACATGGCCTTTCATCGATACCTTTACCAAATCGTGTTCAACACCTTACTCTCGTACCGACTCGATCATTTCACTCTAGCCATCACCCAGATGAACCAGACCTGACACGACTCTAAGCATAGCAGGCATAGCAAGGTAGGAACAACACATTCATATGGCTCAATCAACTCCTACACATGCTAGTGGGTTTCATCTAGTTACTGTGGCAATGACAGGTCATGCAGAGGAAATGGGTTCAACTACCGCAGCACACAGCAGTTTGAATCGCGTTGTCTTAATGCGATGCGAGAGCAGGAGCAAGAACATGGGATTTTATCGATATGATCAAATGGTTGGTTGCTTGCTCGACGGGTCGGTGCACGGTATTGCTCTTCGTCGGGGTTATCACGGTACTCCTCGGGGCGTAACACGCCGAGAGAACACCGATACACAAGCATTACCAAACAATATGCAACAATATGATGCATGCAATGAGACATGGCAAAATGAGTGCTTTGGGCTAATGCAACTAAGATCAGATGGGTTTGAACCAATTTGAACCAAAGATTCAAAATTCAAACTCATATATGATCATTTAAAGTGCTTAAACTTGTTCTGTGATAAACAGTGGGTTAGCTTCTGTAAACATGCATGAAACCAGTACAGATGAATAGATTGGATTTTTCTGATCATTTTTCATATATAATTTGTTTCATTTGGAGCTATGGTTGATTTTATATGAATTTTGAAGTTTGAAACAATTTACGGAATTTCTGTGTAAAAATAATTCCGAGAATTTAAATCTTGCGTCAACCTTGTGTCATGATGGCGTCGGTGGTCAACGGGCTGATCAGGTCAAACTGACCAGTGGGTCCCGCATGTCGATGGGGTTAGTTTAATTAGAATTTAATTAAAACTAAACTAGGTTAATTAGCGGTGGGCCCACATGTCATAGACCCGTGGGGTCAACTGGGCCCACCGTGGTCAAAACCAGGTCAAACCCATCGGCGTTTAGCCGCCGGCGCAGCGACGCGGCGGCGAAGTGGTTTTGCCTTCTGGCGACCAAGCGGGCGGCGGAAGGCATCTGAGTTGCCGAGGGTGAGCCGCGTCTATTGGTGGTGGTGGTTGGGCTCGGGGTGGCGGAGTTGGCGCCGCGGCGCTTCTGGCGCCACCGGAGCTCGGGTGGAGTCGAACTTCGTCTTTGGGGTGTGCGGTGAAGTGCGGGAAGTGCGTGGTTAGCTCCATCGCGTCGTGGTGAACGTGATGGACACGGTGAAGTGACCGGAAGATGGCCGGGAGCACGTCGGCGACGAGGTCCGCGGCGGTGCGTGCGTGCGATCCTCGTGCGCTCGCTGTGGTGCACGGGAGCGAGAGAGAGGGTCGGGGAGGTAGCTAAGCTCACAGCGGACGCGACGATGCGACGGCGTGGTCGGGACGAGCTGCAGCGGCGACGGCGTTGAAGGGATCTCCGGCGGCGGACTCGGCGAGGCTGGTGCGGCGTCTTGCACGCGAGTGCTCGGGCTCGGCTAGCTTCGAAGGAGTCGACGACGGCGGAGCTCTGGACCTGATGGCGCGGCGTGGGGTCGACGGAGAGCGCGGCTACGACGGTGGTGCGGCGGCAGTGGCGTCGGCCATGGCGTGGGGAGCGAGGGAGACGAACTGGAGAGGAACGGGTCGTCTGGGGTGCGGAGAGCGAGGGGATCGATCCCGGCGTGGCAAGGCGAGGGAAACGGCGAGACGGGCGAGCAGGTGCGTGGCACCCATGCGGTGCTTCGCCGTCGAGCACCTCGCCTGCTGCTGGTCGACAAGCAGCTTCATTGGCTTGGTCTTGGGCTGGGCGGCCAGTGGGCTGGCTAGTGGGCCGAGGCGCTGTAAGTTTTGCTTCATTCTGTTTTTCTTTTTCTATTTTTACGCAACTTTGTTGAGTTTTCTAAAATACCAGAAAGGTTCTAAAATTCACCAAACTACTCCTGGTCCAATGTTGGAATATTTCCAACATGAAACATTTTAGTTTGGAGATATTTGGACATTTGAAATATTTTATAAATTTAAAATGCCCAAATTCAAATAGCTATGATTTAATTCAAAGACCCTGGGATGACCTAGGAAATTGTGCATCACTTTTGGCAAAGCTTCTGGACCAAGACAAAAATGATGGACATTTTAGAAGGGCATTTCAGGTTCATCGAAAATATTTTTAGTAAACCCTAGTTGTTTCAGAGGGGGCTGGGAGTTCTGGCAATCCCATTTCAGGTTTCTGTTAAAAGAAAAGAACATGATGCTACACTCTAATGCATGAACTAGCTAGGGTGTGACACCCAATGTCAAATCCTGGCTCATGCACTTGCCGGACAACTCCATATCCTCCTGGGCAGACCTGTGCCATCAGTTTGTCGGCGCCTTTACAGGCGGCCACAAGCCTCATGGCCAAGAGAGTGACCTTCATCTGCTCGCCCAGAAGGAAGGAGAGTCCCTGCGCAAGTTCATTCAGAGATTCAGCCATGTACAAAGACAACATCCCAGATGTCCACCCTGCCGCGGTCATCAGCGTGTTTCATCAGAACGTGCGAAACTGCAGGATGCGGGAGGAGATGGCGATGTGCAAGATCAGAGACGTCAGTGAGCTATATGCCCTGGCCGACAAGTGTGCACGTGCTGAGGAAGGGAGGAGACTCCCCGGAGAGAATACAGAAGCAGGAGGATCTGATAGCGAAGATGCTGCCCCAGCAAAGAGAAACCGGCGGCGGAACAACAGGAGGAAGAGAGGCAAAGATGTGCTAGTTGTCGAGCAGTCCGGCAACGGAGGTGGCGCCAAGAAAGCCAAAGCTAGTAGCTCCGGCGAGGAGGCTGTGGCGGTCGCCAACAAGCAGAGCGGCACCGACAAGCAGTACTGCAAGATCCACCGCACCAAGGGCCATGACCTCCAGAGCTGCAAGAAGGTCGAGCAGCTTGTTGAGCAGCAAAAGGCTGAATACGAGCGACGCGACAAGGAGAAGGCCCAAGAAGGTGCTGGAGGGTCCGGCAAGAAACGTCCCGGCCGAGGAGGACGCTGCGACAAGGCCAAGCAGCGGCAAGGAGACAGACCTCCCCGCGGCCGCGACAAGGATGAAGATGACGACGAAGATGAAGATATGGATGATGATGAGGCCGATGAGCAGGAGTTCCAGAAAGCCACAGAGGTCTGTGCGCTGACGGCGGTGCTTCTGCGATACTTCACACCGCCAGCTCAAGCAGTGGGTGCGGGAAGTCAATGCGGCAGAACCACCCGTCGAGTCACGCAAGCCTCTTAAATGGTCTGACACGCCTATCATCTTTGATAGTGAGGACCACCCTGATCGCATAACTGCGGTCGGGTGCTTGCCGATGTTGGTTTCACCAACTATCCGCAACCTCAAGGTCACTAAGATGATAGTTGACGGCGGGGCCGGCTTGAACCTGATCTCCTCCGCGGTACTCCAGAAACTCCAGATCCCTGACAGCGAGCTCGAAGAGACCGGCACATTCCAAGGAATCCATCCGGGAAGGAGCAAGCCGAAGGGGAAGATCACGTTGCCGGTGACATTTGGAAGCGAGTTGAACTTTAGGACTGAGAGGGTCACTTTTGACGTTGCTGATTTTCCATTGCCTGACAATGGGATACTCGGCCGTCCAGCACTCGCCAAATTCATGGCAGCCTCTCACTACGCATACAACGTATTGAAGATGCCAGGCCCGATAAGTGTCATCTCTGTCCCTGGCGACAAGAAGGATGCTCTTATCTGCGCCGACAAGATCTACCGGGAAGCGGCAGCCGCAACAGATCATAAGACACTTGCCGCTGAAGCTCCCGGGGGGAAGAAGAAGACCAAGTCCGGCAAGAGTTCTGATGCCCACTCCAGCAAGCGTACCTCTTCGGAGTGCTACGCTACCGTTGAGGACACACCATCGAGCTCCACCGGCAAGCATAAGAAGGCAATGACAGCTCCGCCAGAGACCAAGAAGGTGTCCGCCAGGGAGGACGGTACTGGCGGTACCTTCACCATCAGTGCCACTCTCGACCCTAAATAGGAAAGCGTGCTCGTTGCTTTCCTGCGGGCGAACGTCGACGTGTTTGTGTGGCAACCGTCTGACATCCCCGGTGTTCCCAGGAAAGTGATCGAGCACCATCTTGCCGTCTGTCCTCATCGCGCGCCCGTCAAGCGAAAGTCGAAACAAGCAAAGTGAGCGCCAAGAGTTCATCGCAGAAGAAATCAAGAAATTGGAAGCAGCAGGCCTTGTCGAGCAAAGTGCTCCATCCCACGTGGTTGGCCAATCCAGTAGTCGCGTAAGGCAAAGCGGAAATGGAGGCTTTGTATCGACTTTACCGATGTTAATAAAGCTTGTCCCAAAGACCCATTTCCCTTGCCGCGCATTGACTAGATTGTTGACTCCACGGCCGGATGTGACTTGCTTTCATTTCTTGACGCATACTCAGGAAACCATCAGATCTTCATGGCAGAAGAGGATGAGGAAAAGACCGCATTCATCACTCCATGTGGCGCATACTGTTTCATACGGATGCCTTTCGGTTTGAAGAATGCTGGTTCAACATTTGCAAGAGTAGTCTATGACGCTTTTGAGCCACAAATGCACAGAAATGTGGAAGCCTACATGGATGACATAGTGGTCAAGAGCAAGGACAAAGCAACTCTGATTCAAGATTTAGATGAAACCTTTGCAAATCTGCGCAAGATCAACCTCAAGCTTAACCCCGAGAAGTGTGTGTTTGGAGTCCCCTCCGGCAAGCTTCTCGGGTTCTTCGTGTCTCAGCGGGGAATTGAAGCCAATCCTGACAAGATCAAGGCCATTGAGCAGATTGAAGCACCAAAGCGCCAAGGATGTACGAAGACTTGCGGTTGCGTGGCGGCTCAAAGAGGTTTATCTCTAAGTCTGCTGAGGCATACCGCCGCTTTTTCAAAATATTGAAAAGGCAGGTCCAATGAAATGGACTCGAAGCGGAGGCTGCGCCACAGACTTGAAGAGATACCTGTCCTCCACTCCAACACTTGTCCCACCTAAACCACAAGAGAAGTTGCTGCTGTATATAGCGGCAACCAATCAAGTGGTTAGTGCTACGTTAGTAGCGGAGAGGGAGGCGGATGATGAGCCAGCAACCATGGCAGATGCATCCAGCGACAAGCAGGGGGCTTCGCTGACAAGCTCTGGTCCCGACAAAGATGGATCTGCGCAGAAGAGAATGGTGCAGTGCCCAGTTTACTTTGTCAGTTCCCTTCTGCAGGGGGCTAGATCGAGGTACTCTGGTGTGCAGAAATTGCTTTTCGGCCTTCTCATGGCCTCGAGAAAGCTGCGCCATTACTTCCAAGCACACGAGATCACAGTTGTCACTCGTTTTCTGCTGAAGAGGATACTGCAGAATCCAGAAGCAACAGGCAGGATTGTCGAGTGGGCACTGGAACTGTCAAGCTTTGGCCTCAAGTTTGAGAGCACTTCAACTATCCAAAGTAGAGCATTGGCAGAATTCATAGCAGAGTGGACGCCAACACCAGATGAAGAAATTCCAGAAACAAGCATCCCCGTCAAGGAAGCAAGCAAAGAGTGGATGATGTACTTTGATGGTGCCTTCTCGCTGCAAGGCGCCGGTGCGGGCGTGCTGCTTGTCGCGCCCACCGGAGAGAACCTCAAGTACGTAGTCCAGATGCACTTTCCCAAGGAGCAAGCAACAAACAATACCGCAGAGTATGAAGGTTTGCTTGCGGCCTCGAGATCATGGCAGACCTTGGGATCAAGAAGCTCATTGTCAGGGGTGACTCGCAGCTTGTCGTCCGCCAAGTGAACAAGAATTATCAGAGTCCATTGATGGAAGCCTACGTTGACGAAGTGAGAAAGTTAGAAGAGCACTTTGACGGCCTACATATGGAACATGTTCCGAGAGCTCAGAACGACATTGCCGATGGCCTGTCAAAGTGCGCCGCACTTAAGTTACCTGTGGAACCGGGGATCTTTGTGCTCAAACTGACTCAACCGTCTGTAATGCCATCGACCGGACAGAGCAAGAAGAGGAAGTTGATTTCTGGTGACTATTTTCCGGCAGAGCTCCCTGAAGCCACCGCCAAGAAGGTCCCCAAGATCAACACCAAAGGTGCTGAGGAGTAGTCTGCTCCGGCAAGCCCTAGGGTTTGTTCCGTTGAAGCAGACGCTCCCGACAAGTTTTGCTCCGGCAAGCTTGCCGGGGAACATCAAGCTCCGGCTGAGCAGCAGGTTCTCGCCGTAGAAGCGGATGTTCTCGCAGCAGCATATGTGCCTTTAGTCCTTGTTGTCGAGCCGCAACCTCCAGCATGGGCGCAGCAGATTGTCCGTTTCCTCCAGACAGGAGAACTTCCCGAAGAGCAAGAAGAAGCGGAAAGAGTAGCCCGGCAGTCAAGTGTGTACCAGTTTGTCGACAACACACTGTACAGAAGAAGGCTCAACGGTGTGAAATTGAAGTGTATTCACCGGGAAGATGGACAAAAGCTGTTGGCAGAGATACATGGAGGTATATGTGGTCACCACATTGGCGCAAGAGCACTTGCTGGCAAAGCGTTCCGGCAAGGTTTCTTTTGGCCGACAGCCCTCCAGGATGCAACTGCACAATTAACCAAGTGTGAAGCGTGCCAGTTCCATTCCAAGCAGATACACCAGCCAGCTCAAGCTCTCCAGATGGTCCCTTTATCCTGGCCATTTTCGGTCTGGGGGCTCGACATCCTCGGCCCCTTTCTCCGAGCTGTCGGGGGCTTTGAGTACTTGTATGTCGCAATCGACAAGTTCACAAAGTGGCCGGAAGTGGAAGCAGTGAGGAAGGTGATAGCACAGTCAGCAGTCAAGTTCTTCAGGTCGATTGTTTACCGCTTTGGGATACCTAACAGGATCATCACCGACAACGGCACGCAATTCATGAGCCACACCTTAATGCACTATGTCCAGGATCTTGGCGCCAAGGTCTGCTTCGCTTCTGTTGCTCATCCGAGAAGCAACGGTCAAGCGGAGAGGGCAAATGCTGAAGTGCTGCGTGGACTCAAGACCAGGACTTTCGACAGGCTGTACAAGTGCGGAAAGAACTAGATTGAGGAGCTGCCGGTGGTTCTTTGGTCGATCAGGACGATGCCAAATCGAGCCACTGGCCAGACACCTTTCGCTCTAGTCTATGGAGCAGAGGCAGTTCTCCCCACGGAACTTCAGATACGGGTCGCCTCGAGTGCTCGCTATGATGAGCTTGAGCAAGAGCAGCTGCGACAAGATGACGCTGCTCCTTGAGGAAGACCGTCTTGAGCTCTCAGTCGAGCTGCTCGCTACCAGCAAGCTTTGCGCCGATACCATAGCCGCAAAGTTAATGCCAGAAGTCTCGAGGAAGGCGACCTTGTTCTTCGGCGCATTCAGTCCACCAAGAATTCCAACAAGTTGACGCCAAAGTGGGAAGGCCCTTACCGGGTGAAACGAGTCACTAGGCCTGGCGCTGTCCGCCTTGAGACCAAAGATGGCACTCCGGTGAGTAACTCCTAGAACATTGAGCATCTTCGTAAGTTTTACCCATGAGGCGCAGTTGCCGGAACCTGTTCCGGCAACCACCTTTTGTACAAGTCTTGCCACTGTTGCATGTAATCCTTTGTACAAAGCTGGGCGCAGACCCCGTGCATAAATAAAGCTCATGTGCTCCGCACATTTTGTCAAATTCATGCTTTCTATTTTTTGCATGTGTTATCTGACACTTTGTGCAGCACCTACCCCCGGTAAGCAATAACGAGCCTTAAGGCTCCATATCTTTATTTTCTCTTCTTTCTTTTTCTCAAAGAAAGGAAGGTTCCCTCGCCCACAAATTTGCTGGGAGGAAAGGAGAAGATAATGGTGTGGACCAGGCGTCGTTCAAGAAAGTTTCGCCTTACTGGGAAGCAAACGACAGAAAAGCTAAGTTGCCAAAGTTTGAGCAATTAGTTTTAAAAAAATTTAAGTTATCTTGCTCGAACGACCGTGCTTTGTATGGAAAACCTGTGCGCGGAGGAACCAACTCGTAGCTAGTTGCGCCCTTACTTTGTTTCGAGTCCGCTCAACAACTTAAGTGAGCTGCGACTAGTTGCGACAAGGTTTCTTGTCGGTAGTGGCACCGCCAGCAGGCTGCTGACGTCCCGCACTCAGCGCTCGCGGCTAAGGTGCCTGCACCGGCAAGTTCCCTAAAAGCATAGGGCAAAAACATACAAAGGAAGGAATCAAGTAAAGGAAATAATATAGCAATCGATACCCAAAATAAAGTTATATTACAAGATAGCTTGTCGCAGCTCTAATAGACTGTTCCCGTAACATGACTAACAACGACAAGAAAAGGAGGAAACGGGCGGCCTAATCTACGCGATCGCCCTCGACCCTCTTGATCTCGCTCACCTTGTCCACAATGGGTGCGACAAGGGTCTTGAGCGCTTCCAGATTAGCATCCGGCGGCAGCTTCTTGAGGACATTGGTGAGGTTGAGGCCCGGGTTGCGGAAGGCCACCATCACCAACACCTTTTGAAGAACTCCCGCGCAGATCGTGCGCGACTTGTCGGCCAGCTGCTTTGGGATCTTCTCTCGGAGTCGCTGGAGGGCCGTCGCCACGCCTTTGAAGAACAAGGTGAGCTTGGCGCTGGGTTGGAGGTTCTCGTCGGAGGAGTACCCGAGGTCCTCCATCCCCAGCTGCGCCAGCTCCCCGTCCATAACTGCGGCGATGTTCACGAGACCCTCTGTCCAGAGTTCCACAGTCTCCCTAAAGGTGTTCTGGGTTTCGGTGGCCCTCGTCAGTAGCGCTTCGTTGCCCTTGATTTCCTCCTTCAAGGCCACCTCCTTCTCCTTGGCGCCGTCCAGCGTCGTGGTCAAAGTAGCCAGCTTCAGCTCAAGATCTGCGTTGGAGTCCTTGACGGCGCTAAGCTCCTTGCCCTTCTCGGCGAGACTACCCTGCAGCTCGCCAAGGGTGTAGGCGTCCTTCTCGTGCTCACGCTTGAACGCGGCAAGCTCTTCACCCGTCACCTTGAGATCGACCTCCAGCTGCGCCACCTTCGTCTCCAGTTCCTTCTTGGCGGCCTCAGCGGCTGCGGCGGCATCTTCTACTAACTTGAGAGCCCCACCGATTGTTTGCTCGCGCGCAGCAAGCTCCTCCTCGTGGCTGTCAAGGTTAACTTTCCGCTGCGCCAACTCGCCTTCCCGCGCAAACAGCTCTTCGGCGGCAAGGCGCTGTTGCTCTTCAGCTTCGGCCTTCTCGAGGAGGAAGGCTTTCCGCGCCCCGACGAGTTGCTCCCGCTCCTTTGCCAGGGACCGGAGATTTTCCTGATTGCGTTCCCAGAGTTCCTCCGCGCGCTTCTTGATGTCCACTCCCGCCTTCGCGACAAGCGCTTCTCGGGATTCCACCTTGGCCTGCCGAGCGCGGTAGAGTGACAGCAGCCTCCGCAACAGCTGCTCCTCCTCAGGCTCGCCGCTGCTGCTGCTCGGCGCGTCAACCAGCGTCAGCCCGGCGGAGGCGAGCACCTCTCCATCAAAAACTTCTCCTTCGACCGGCGCCCTGGAGCTCGACTCCCAGGGGAGCTTGATGAAGACGCCATCGCCGGCCTTCAAGTAGGCGCCGGGCTGGGGCTCTTCGGAGCCTGGCGCTGCGGCAGCGGCGGAGGGATCGGCGGTCGGTGTAGTGCCTTGCGCTCCGGCGGCCTCGGGGTCGTCAGTGCAATCGCCAGACCCCTCGTCGGCTCCTGCGGCGGCAGCTTTGGTGGCCTCTTCGCCGGCGGGATCATCAGCGTCAGCTGCTTCTTCGGTGGCAGCGGCGTCGTCGGTGTTGCCGCGCGCATTCTCCTCGCCGGCAACCTCGGTCTCCATCGGCTCCGCAGTAGATGGATCTGACGGCCAGAAAAGGGAGAAAAGTCAAGCAAATATCCCAAAAAGAAAATCAGAAGAAGAAGAACCCAAGGGGAGTTTTCAAGCAAGAGGATTACCTGTACTGGGCTCTACAGTCACGGTCTCCACCGCCGGGGGGTCGCTGGTACTGTCCCTTGCCGGAGAACTCTCCCTTGCCGGAGACTTCTCCCTTCCGGGAGAACGCTCCCTTGCCGGGGAATCCTGCCTTGGCGGTGTAGTCGAAGCAGATGGCACGTCGGGGGCGGCTTCCGAGCGCTCCTGGTGAGGCTTCTCTGCTCCTACACAAACCAATAGTTAGACATCAGCAAAGATAAGCACTCATGCGCGCCTAACAACAGGAAGTAAACCATATACTTACGCTGGGGGCTGCGCTGGGGGCTGCTTTGGGGAATGATTGCCGGGTCCGGCAAGGTGGTCTCGGGCGCTCCTCCGACTGTCGCGGTGGGTTCGTCCTCGATGACAATCACCGGGACCTTGGCTCTCTTCGCCGCTCTCTGAGCCAGAGTCTTGAAAAGGAATGAATTCGGAGTCAAGCAAGTCAGATACAAGACAAAACAGCAAAAATTGAAGAACTACAAGTACTGCAAAGAATCTTACTCTTCTTCTTCCTCGTCGGAGCTGAGCGTGGAGAGGTCGAAGTCCAGCCCACCTTCGGCGCACCGAGGCGGAGGAGTGGGTTCCCTTGATCGCTTGGCGGGGGCGGCGGCAGGAGCAGAAGCGGTGGTCCGGGAGGACCCCGCTCCAGTTGCCGCAGTGGCGTGAGGTGCTCCTGTGGCAACGGTGCTTGTCGCGGTGGAGCGTGTCGCGCGGCGCGACGGCTGTTGACTCGTCTGCCGCCCTGCTACGTCCCCGGCCTTGCGGAGATGCCTTCTTGGTGGAGCTGGGGGCTGCGCTGGGGGCTCTGCTTGCGGCAAGCTGCCTGAAGATGGCAAGCCGCTCGCACCCTCGGCGGGCTCGCTCGACTCGGCGTCAGGCCCGGCAAGCTCTTCCTCGCCGATAAGCCACTCTCGCCGGCAAGGCTTGCGCCTCCGCTGCCTCTGCCTCCTCCACGGTGAATCAAACTTCGCCGCATGCAGCGAGCTGCCGCCGTCTCTTCCGCCCTAGTAGCGATGCGCTTCATCTCCGCATCGGTGGTGTCGCAGGTGAGGCTTTTCTGCTCATCGGAGCGGACCGCCACCTCCACCAAGCCGTCGAAGAACTCCTGCACGACGTCGTCTGCGGGCTCTTGCCAAGTTGGAACAATTCCATGCGAATCGCACAAAGGCATCATTGCACGGATGCGATCGAGCGAGGAATTGTTGCACAGTGGGACGACGCCCTTCGGCAGCCTGAACCATTCGGGATGTTGAGGGTCGTGCTTGAACAGCTCCTTGAGCATCGCGTCCAGTTCCAGGACAGTGAAGTTGAAGTTGAGGCCCGGGCGCAGTCTCATAATGTCCGCCGGACCCCCGAATTCCCAGGCGGGTCTCCTCTCTCTCTGCGAAGCGATGCGGCGAAGAAAATCTGCGCCAACGGCGCCTACAGTGAGCCCGGCAAGCCTGAGGCGCAGGATCCGGGTGACGGTGATATTCAGCCTGTCGTCTTCCGGGGCCACGCTGCTCCAATCGTTGCCGCGCACTACTGGGGTTTGGCGCTGGGCGGTTGTTGGAAATATGCCCTAGAGGCAATAATAAAAGTATTATTATATTTCAATGTTCATGATAATTGTCTTTTGTTCATGCTATAACTGTATTATCCGAAAATCGTAATACACGTGTGAACACTTAGACCACAAATGTCCCTATTGAGCCTCTAGTAGACTAGCTCACAGATCAATAGATAGTCATGGTTTCTGACTATGGACATTGGATGTCGTTGATAACGGGATCACATCATTAGGAGAACGATGTGATGGACAAGACCCAATCATAAGCATAGCATAAAAGATCGTGTAGTTCGTTTGCTAGAGCTTTGCCAATGTCAAGTATCTCTTCCTTCGACCATGAGATCGTGTAACTCCGGATACCATAGGAGTGCCTTGGGTGTATCAAACGTCACAACGAATCGGGTGACTATAAAGGTGCATTACAGGTATCTCCGAAAGTATCTGTTGGGTTGACACGGATCGAGGCTGGATTTGTCACTCCGTATGACGGAGAGGTATCTCTGGGCCCACTCGGTAATGCATCATCATAATGAGCTCAAGGTGACCAAGGTGTTGTACACGGATCATGCATTACGGATGCGAGTAAAGTGACTTGCCGTAACGAGACTGAACAAGGTATTGGGATACCGACGATCGAAGTCTCGGGCAAGTAACGCATCGATTGACAAAGGGAATTGCATACAGGTTTGATCGAATCTCGACATCGTGGTTCAACCGATGAAATCATCGAGGAGCATGTGGAGCCAACATGGGTATCCGGACCCGCTGTTGGTTATTGCTCGAGAGTCGTCTCGGTCATGTCTGCGTGTCTCCGAACCCGTAGGGTCTACACACTTAAGGTTCGGTGGCGCTAGGGTTAGTAGGAAGTCAAGTATGTGACTACCGAATGTTGTTCGAGTCCGGATGAGATCCCTGACGTCACGAGGAGTTTCGGAATGGTCCGGAGGTAAAGAATAATATATAGGAAGTGGTATTTCGCCATCGGGAAAGTTTCGGGTCTCCGGTAATGTCTGGGACCACGGAAGGGTCCTGGGTCCACCGGTGGGGCCACCTATCCCGGAGGGCCCCATGGGCTGAAGTGGGAGGAACCAGCCCATAGTGGGCTGGTGCGCCCCTCAGGCCCACCCCGCGCCTAGGGTTGAAACCCTAGGGGTGGGGCGCCCACTGGCTTGGGGGCACTCCACCCCTTGGTCGCCGCCCCTTGGAGATTGGATCTCGAGGGGCGGCCTCCCTGTGGGGCCTATATAAAGGAGGGAGGGGGCTGCACCCATCTCCAAGGCGCAGCCCCTCCCTCCCCAACACTCTCCTCCTCCGTAAGCGCTTGGCGAAGCCCTGCCGAGTATCGCTTCTCCACCATCACCACGCCGTCGTCTTTGCGGTGGAGCTGTCTTCCTCAACCTCTCCTTCCTCCTTGCTGGATCAAGGCAGGAGGAGACGTCACTCGTCCCGCACGTGTGTTGAACGCGGAGGTGCTGTCCGCTCAGCACTTGGACATCGGTGATCCGAATCACGCTCGAGTACGACTCCATCATCACCTTGCAAGCTTCCGCACGCGATCTACAAGTGGTATGTAGATGCAAACTCTCTCCCAATACTCGTTGCTTAGATGAACTCATAGATGGATCTTGGTGAAGCCGAGGAAAAATTTTAATTTTTCGCAACGCTCCCCAACAAATGGCATCATGAGCTAGGTCTATGCGTAGTTCTCTAATGCACGAGTAGAACACAATTTGTTGTGGGCGTTGATCTTGTCATCTTACTTGCCTCTACTAGTCTTTTCTTGCTCAACGGTATTTTGGGATGAAGCGCCGGACCAACCTTACACGACGCTTACGTGAGACCGGTTCCACCGATCGACATGCACTAGTTGCATAAGGTGGCTGGCGGGTGTCTGCTCTCCCACTTTAGTTGGAGCGGATTCGATGAACAAGGCCCTTATGAAGGGTAAATAGAAGTTGACAAAATCACGTTGTGGTGATTCGTAGGTAAGAAAACGTTTTGCTAGAACCCAATCGCAGCCACGTAAAAGATGCAACAACAATTAGAGGACGCCTAACTTGTTTTTGCAGCGATTGATCATGTGATGTGATATGGCCGAAGTTGTGATGAATGATGAATTGTGATGTATGAGATCATGTTCTTGTAATAGGATTCACGACTTGCATGTCGATGAGTATGACAACCGCAGGAGCCATAGGAGTTGTCTTTATTTTTGTATGACCTGCGTGTCATTGAAGAACGCCATGTAAACTACTTTACTTCATTACTAAACGCGTTAGTCATAGAAGTAGAAGTAGTCGCTAGCGTGACAACTTCATGAAGACACGATGATGGAGATCATGATGATGGAGATCATGGTGTCAAGCCGGTGACAAGATGATCATGGAGCCCCAAGATGGAGATCAATGGAGCTTGATGATATTGGCCATATCATGTCACAACTATATAATTGCATGTGATGTTTATTATGTTTATGCATCTTGTTTACTTAGGACGACGGTAGTAAATAAGATGATCCTTATAAAATTTCAAGAAGTGTTCCCCCTAAGCGCACCGCTGCTACAGTTCGTCGCTTCTAAGCACCACGTGATGATCGGGTGTGATGGATTCTACGCTCACATACAACGGGTGTAAGACAGTTTTACACAGCGAAAACACTTAGGGTTAACTTGACGAGCCTAGCATGTGCGGACATGGCCTCGAACACGGAGACCGAAAGGTCGAACACGAGTCGTATGGAAGATACGATCAACATGAAGATGTTCACCGACGATGACTAGTCCGTCTCACGTGATGATCGGACACGGGCTAGTCGACTCGGATCGTGTAACACTTAGATGACTAGAGGATGTCTAATCTAAGTGGGAGTTCATAATTTGATTAGAACTTTATTATCATGAACTTAGTCTAAAACCTTGCAAATATGTCTTGTAGATCAATGGCCAACGCTAATGTCAACATGAACTTCAACGCATTCCTAGAAAACCAAGCTGAAAGATGATGGCAGCAACTATACGGATCGGGTCCGAACCCGAGGATCATCCTCATAGCTGCCGAAAGAAATATGTCCTAGAAGGACCGCTAGGTGACGCTCCGTCGAGAGAACCAAGACGTTATGAACGCTTGGCAAGCTCGTCTTGATGATTACTCCCTCGTTCAAGGCGGCATGCTTTACAGCTTAGAACCGGGCTCCAAAAGCGTTTTGAGCATCACGGAGCATATGAGATGTTCAAGAGCTGAAACTAGTTTTCCAAGCTCATGCCCGGTCGAGAGATATGATGTCTCCGACAAGTTCTACTGATTGTAAGATGGAGGAAAACAGTTACGTCGGTGAGCACATCCTCAAGATGTCCGGGTTGCACAACCGTATGACCCAATGAACATTAACCTCCCTGATGAGGCGGTCATTGACAGAATCCTCGATCGCTCCCACCAAGCTACAAGAGCTTTGTGATGAACTACAACATGCGGGGATGGTAAAGACCATTCTGAAGTGTTCTCGATGTGAAGTCGCAGAGGCTGAAATCAAGAAAGAACATCAAGTGTTGATGGTCAATAAGACCACTAAGTTCAAGAAGGGCAAGGGTAAGAAGAACTTCAAGAAGGACGGCAAAGATGTTGCCGCGCCCGTAAGCCTGTTGCGGGAAGAAGTCAAAGAATGGACCCAAGCCCGAGACCGAGTGCTTTTATTGCAAGGGAAGGGTCACCGAAGCGGAACTGCCCCAAATACTTAGCGGATAAGAAGGCCGCAACACCAAAGGTATATTTGATATACATGTAATTGATGTGTACCTTACGAGTACTCGTAGTAACTCCCGGTATTTGATACCGTGCCGTTGCTCATATTTGTAACTCACAAGAGAGCTGCGGAATAAACGGAGACCTGGCGAAGGACGAGGTGACGATGCGTCGGGAATGGTTCCAGAGTCGATGTGATCGCCGTCGCACGCTGCCTCTACATTTACCCACGGGATTAGTTTTGAACCTTAATAATTGTTATTTAGTGCCATGTTTGAGCATGAACATTGTATCCGGATCTCGTTTAATACGAGATGGCTACTCATTTAAGTCCGAGAATAATGGTTGTTCGATTTATATGAGAGATATGTTTTATGGTCATGTCCGATGGTCAATGGTTTATTCTTAATGAATCTCGAGCGTAATATTACACATGTTCATAGTGTGGATGCCAAAAGATGTAAAGTTGATAACGATAGTCCCACATACTTGTGGTACTCGCCGCCTTGGTCACATTGGTGTCAAGCGCATGAAGAAGCTCCATGCTGATGGACTTTAGAGTCTCTTGATTATGAATCGTTTGACACATGCAAACCATGCCTCTTGGGCAAAATGACCAAGACTCCGTTCTCCGGAACAATGGAGCGAGCAACCAACTTGTTGGAAATCATACATACCGATGTGTGCGGTCCAATGAGCGTTGAGGCTCGCGGAGGATATCGTTATGTTCTCACTCTCACCGATGACTTAAGTAGATATGGGTATGTCTACTTAATGAAACACAAGTCTGAGACCTTTGAAAAGTTCAAGGAATTTCAGAGTGAGGTAGAGAATCAACGTGACCGAAAGATAAAGTTCCTACGATCAGATCGTGGGGGAGAATACTTAAGTCACGAATTTGGTACACACTTAAGGAAATGTGGAATCGTTTCACAACTCACGCCGCTACCGAACACCTCAAATAAACGGTGTGTCCGAACGTCGAATCGCACTCTATTGGATATGGTGCGGTCTATGATGTCTCTTACCGATTTACCGCTATCATTTTGGGGATACGCCTAGAGACAGCTACATTCACTTTAAATAGGGCACCATCTAAACCGCTGAGACGACACCGTATGAATTATGGTTTGGGAAGAAACCTAAGCTGTCGTTTCTAAAAGTTTGGGGATGCGATGCTTATGTCAAGAAACTTCAACCTGAAAAGCTCGAACCCAAGTCGGAAAAATGCGATTCATAGGATACCCTAAGGAAACCTGTCGGGTATACCTTCTACTTAAGATCCGAAGGCAAGATCTTTGTTGCCAAGAACGGATGCTTTCTGGAAAAAGAGTTTCTCTCGAAAGAAGTAAGTGGGAGGAAAGTAGAACTCGATGAAGTACTACCTCTCGAACGGGAAAGTGGTGCAGCAGCAGAAACCGCTCTGTGATGCCCACACCAATCAAGAGGAAAACAATGATGATGATCAAGGTACTTCGGATCAAGTTACTATGAACTTCAAGGTCCACGAGGACACGTTCCGCACTGAGTGGTACGGCAACCTGTCATGGAAATCATGTTGTTAGACAACAATGAACCTTCGAACTATGAAGAAGCGATGGCGGGCCCGATTCCAACAAATGGCTTGAAGCCATGAAACCGAGATAGAATCCATGTATGAAAACAAAGTATGGACTTTGACAGACTTGCCCGATGATCGGCGAGCAATAGAAAACAAATGGATTTTTAAGAAGAAGACGGACGCGATGGTAATGTTACCATCTATAAAGCTCGACTTGTCGCTAAGGGTTATCGACAAGTTCAAGGGATTGACTACGACGAGACATTCTCTCCGTAGCGAAGCTTAAGTCCGTCCAATCATGTTAGCAATTGCCGATACTATGATTATGAGATATGGCAGATGGACGCCAAAACGGCATTCCTTAACGGACATCTTAAGGAAGAGCTGTATATGATGCAGCCGGAAGGTTTTGTCGATCCTCGAACGCTAACAAAGTATGCAAGCTCCAATGATCCATTTATGGACTGGTGCAAGCATCTCGAGTTGGAACATTCGCTTTGATGAGATGATCAAAGCGTTTAGTTTATGCAGACTTATGGAGAAGCCTGCGTTTACAAGAAAGTGAGTGGGAGCTCAGAGCATTTCTCCTATTATATGTAGATGACATACTCTTGATGGGAAATGATACAAAACTTGGACAGCATTAAGGCCTACTTGAATAAGTGTTTTTCAATGAAGGACCTTGGAGAAGCTGCTTATATATTAGGCATCAAGATCTATAGAGATAGATCGAGACGCCTCATAGGTCTTTCACAAAGCACATACCTTGATAAGATTTTGAAGAGGTTCAAAATGGATCAGTCCAAGAAGGGTTCTTGCCTATGTTACAAGGTGTGAGATTGAGCTCGGCTCACCACCCACCACGCAAAAGATAAAGAAGAGATGAGTGTCATCCCTATGCTTCAGCCATAGGATCTATTATGTATGCCATGCTGTGTACTGACTGATGTAAACCTTGCCGTAAGTTTGGTTGCAAGATACCAAAGTAATCCCGCAAGGAACACCGGACAGCGGTCAAGAATATCTGAAGCACCGAAAAGGACAAAGGACATGTTTTCGCTTATGGAGGAGACGAAGAGCTCGTCAGAAGGGTTACGCCGACGCTAGCTTCGACTCAGATCCGATGACTCTAAGTCACAAACCGGATACGTGTATATGTTGAATGGTGGAGCAAGAAGCTGGTGCAGCTGCAAGCGAGCGTCGTGGCGGGATCTACGTGTGAAGCGGAGTACATGGCAGCCTCGGAGGCAGCGATGAAGCGATTTGGGTGAAGGAGTTCATCACCGACCTAGGAGTCATACCCAATGCGTCGGGGCCGATCAAACTCTTCCGTGACAACACCGAGCTATTGCCCTTGCCAAGGAGCCAGGTTTCACAAGAAGACCAGCACATCAAGCGTCGCTTCAACTCCATCCGTGAAAATGTTCAAGATGGAGACATAGAGATTTGCAAAGTGCACACGGATCTGAATGTCGCAGATCCGCTGACTAAACCTCTCTCGCGTGCAAAACATGATCAACACCGTAACTCTATGGGTGTTCGATTCATCACAATGTAACTAGATTGGTGACTCTAGTGCAAGTGGGAGACTGTTGGAAATATGCCCTAGAGGCAATAATAAAAGTATTATTATATTTCAATGTTCATGATAATTGTCTTTTGTTCATGCTATAAGCGTATTATCCGGAAATCGTAATACGTGTGAACACTTAGACCACAAATGTCCCTAGTGAGCCTCTAGTTGACTAGCTCACAGATCAATAGATAGTCATGGTTTCGACTATGGACATTGGATGTCGTTGATAACGGGATCACATCATTAGGAGAATGATGTGATGGACAAGACCCAATCATAAGCATAGCATAAAAGATCGTAGTTCGCTTGCTAGAGCTTTGCCAATGTCAAGTATCTCTTCCTTCGACCATGAGATCGTAACTCCGGATACCGAGGAGTGCCTTTGGTGTATCAAACGCCACAACGAATCGGGTGACTATAAAGGTGCATTACGGTATCTCCGAAAGTATCTGTTGGGTTGACACGGATCGAGATCGATTTGTCACTCCGTATGATGGAGAGGTATCTCTGGGCCCACTCGGTAATGCATCATCATAATGAGCTCAAGGTGACCAAGGTGTTGGCCACGGATCATGCATTACGGTATGAGTAAAGTGACTTGCGAGAACGAGACCGAACAAGGTATTGGGATACCGACGATCGAAGTCTCGCAAGTAACGCATCGATTGACAAAGGAATTGCATACAGTGGTTTGATCAATCCTCGACATCGTGGTTCAACCGATGAAATCATCGAGGAGCATGTGGGAGCCAACATGGGTATCCGCACCCGTTGTTGGTTATTGCCCGAGAGTCGTCTCGGTCATGTTGCAAGGTCTCCGAACCCGTAGGGTCTACACACTTAAGGTTCGGTGACGCTTAGGGTTAGTAGGAAGTCAAGTATGTGACTACGAATGTTGTTCGAGTCCCGGATGAGATCCCTGACGTCACGAGGAGTTTCGGAATGGTCCGAGGTAAAGAATAATATATAGGAAGTGGTATTTCGCCATCGGAAAGTTTCGGGTCTCCAGAATGTACCGACCACCGGAAGGGTCCCGGGGGTCCACCGGGTGGGGCCACCTATCCCGGAGGGTCCCATGGGCTGAAGTGGGAGGGGAACCAGCCCATAGTGGGCTGGTGCGCCCCCCTAGGCCCACCCCCTGCGCCTAGGGTTGAAACCCTAGGGGGGGGGCGCCCACTGGCTTGGGGGCACTCCACCCCTTGGCCGCCGCCCCTTGGAGATTGGATCTCCAGGCCGGCCTCCTGTGGGGCCTATATAAAGGGGAGGGGGGGGGCTGCTGTACCCATCTCCAAGGCGCAGCCCTCCCTCCCAACACCTCTCCTCCTCCGTAAGCGCTTGGCGAAGCCCTGTCGGAGTACTGCTTCTCCACCATCACCACGCCGTCGTGCTGCCGGTGGAGCTGTCTTCCTCAACCTCTCCTTCCTCCTTGCTGGATCAAGATGGAGGAGACGTCACTCGTCCCATACGTGTGTTGAACGTGGAGGTGTTGTCCGTTCAGCACTTGGACATCGGTGATCCGAATCACGTTCGAGTACGACTTCATCATCACCTTGCAAGCTTCCGCACGCGATCTACAAGTGGTATGTAGATGCAAACTCTCTCCCAATACTCGTTGCTTAGATGAACTCATAGATGGATCTTGGTGAAGCTGTAGGAAAAATTTTAATTTTCTGCAACGTTCCCCAACAGCGGTAAATGGCTGCGGATTCTCCTCGACAATCCAGCACCATTCTGCTCTCCATTCCTCCCACTTGCTGCGGAGCTCTCCCTCCAGATAAGCTTCTTTCTTGCCGGCTCTCGAGATCCAGGCGATTCCGACGGATAAGGGCTCCCCTCTCTCAACTCGGGGCATAAACAAGTGGCGGAAAAGAGCTACATTTGGGTGGACTCCGACAAAGTTTTCGCAGAGATGCGCGAAAACTGCCATGGTCAGAACAGCATTGGATGCGCGAAATCAAGGAGGTGGAACCCGTAGGTGTTCATGATGTCGCAGAAAAATTCAGAGAAAGGCGGGCAGAGCCCACAATAGAAGAACGACGTGAAGAAGGGATATCTGTTCGGAGCCCGTTCCGAAGCGGCGGCGGAGAGTACCTTCGTGCGCGGATGCGCTCGCGTCTCCATCGACCAGAAGAGGTAGTAGTACTCCCTCTCTCCTTCGCTGGCGAGCTCGGGAGGAAGATTGCCCGCTCCTTTCGCAGCGCCGAGTCGCAGCGCCGGCCGACTTTCACGGCCTTCCCGGCTTTCGGAGCCATGGCGGAGGTGGTGGGGGAGATCGACGGCGTTGGTGGCGCCGGTGGCGATGGGGGGCGGAGCGCTACTCTCTTTCGGCTTTGCTAGAAGGGGGGAGCGGCGGAGATTTTTGAGATTGGAATAGCAACGGCGAGATGGGCAAAATGCCCCTGTTTCCCCTGCTTATAAAGAGGGAGGGGACGGATGCTCCGTCTTTCCGAATAAAGAAACCACCCACGATCTCTCCCACGATGCCGCATTTAACGCGTGCCGTTAGGGGAGGGCGCAGTGTATACGGAGTGAGATATGGCGTAACCTAGGCCGCGCATGCCCGTGCCCTATTTTGGGCCTGGCCCAACAGCCCTCGGCACCGTGTGTTGCCCAGGCCCGGGGGCTCCTGTCGGTGTACTAGAGTAGGGGTACCCTAGTATCCCGAACTTGTGCACGGGCAGTCGCTGCACCCCGCGGCAAGGCTTGCCGGGTGACCGCCAAGGTCCTCCGTGGTTCCTTTGGAGCCATTCAAGAACAAAGTGTTTAACCCAAGGAGACAAGACCCCGGCAAGAGGAGCTTGCCGGGAAGGCTAACCAAAGCATTTCAAGGAACTTGCCGCGACGCGCCACGCGTCCCGGCAAGGCCCGGTGAGCGACAAGCTTCCGGACGCGACAAGACAACGACCGCGGCAAGGCGCTTGCCGCGGCAAGCTACCACTCAGACTCAAGGCTTCCAAAGACATCCACCGACGTGTCGCCTTGGTACCTTCCCAGGCGCGCGTGGCAAGAGGCTGTGCAGCCAGCGGTGCGAGGTGGCAAGCGGCGCTGACAAGATTTCCATCGTGGCGAGCGGTGGCGCCCCTGACGGTCCCTTTTCTGCACTGTTTGGGCGACACAGACGGGCATTTAATGCCTTTGTCCCCGCCGTCGGTTAGGTAGGATACATCGAGAGGTAGTTGTACCAACCGCAACACTTTTCCATTTTTACCCTTGTTCACGCTTGCACTGTCGGTGACCCTTTGAGCATATAAAAGGAGGCCCATGCGCAACGTAGGAGGGGGTTCGAAACCAGAAAACACTCGCGCTCGGTCTCGTTAGCAGCTTGTGTGTACTGTAGCACTCAGCGCTCCCGAGCCAGAACACAATACAAATCAGACATGCAGTAGTAGGAGTATTATCTCTCCGGAGAGCTCAAGCTGGGTAAACCGCCAGGTGCGTGTACCGCCTCGATCTGCTCTTCGTGCGATCTCCGCCCCCCGCCGAACCGAAAGGGGCTCGGTCTGCCGGTCCCGTAGGTGGCCGTGGGTCAGTTCCCCCGCGACAATAAGGATTTTCAATGCAATTCACCGCACAAAACATATAAATCTTCTCTAGATCAAAATCAAGAAATCTCTTAAGGGCAAATTCCAGAATAATCTTAGTTGCACGTTTCAATTCATCATAACCCAAAAGCAAACTAAGTTCATTATGATGTGCAAGGGAAATCAAGTCATCACAATTTTTGGACACCATTCGATCATGAAACAATTTGCATTGGAGATTTAAGTGACCATGTTCATGGCAAAGTTCACAAGGATGGCGAAAAATATTGAGTTTTTTTAGCACAAACATCAAGCCTTTCTAGCAACAATTTAGTTTCTAAATGCTTGTGCCTCTTGCAATATCTATCTTCTCTATTTGGTGTGTACTTGCAAACCCAATGTACTCCACAAAAATTGACAGGCTTATAGGAGACATTTTCATCATAACTAGTGCAATCATCATTAGTACTATGGATATTCAAAGAGTTCATACTAACAACATTGCAATCATGCTCATCATTCAAAGATTTAGTACCAAACATTTTATAGACTTCTTCTGCTAGCACTTGAGCACAATTTTCGTTTTCATCATTCTCACGATAGATATTAAAAAGATGAAGCGTATGAGACAAACTCAATTCCATTTTTTTGTAGTTTTCTTTTATAGACAAAACTAGTGATAAAACAAGAAAAAAAGATTTGATTGCAAGATCTAAAGATATACCTTCAAGCACTCACCTCCCCGGCAACGGCGCCAAAAAAGAGCTTGATGTCTACTACACAACCTTCTTCTTGTAGACATTGTTGGGCCTCCAAGTGCACAGGTTTGTAGGACTGTAGCAAATTTCCCTCAAGTGGATGACCTAAGGTTTATCAATCCGTGGGAGGCATAGATGAAGATGGTCTCTCTCAAACAACCCTGCAACCAAATAACAAAGAGTCTCTTGTATCCCCAACACACCCAATACAATGGTAAATTGTATAGGTGCACTAGTTCGGCGAAGAGATGGTGATACAAGTGCAATATGGATGGTAGATATAGGTTTTTGTAATCTGAAAATATAAAAACAGCAAGGTAACTAATGATAAAAGTGAGCGTAAACGGTATTGCAATGGTAGGAAACAAGGCCTAGGGTTCATACTTTCACTAGTGCAAGTTCTCTCAACAATAATAACATAACTGGATCATATAACTATCCCTCAACATGCAACAAAGACATACATCAAGTGTTCTCAAGTCCTTAAAGACTCAATCCGATAAGATAACTTCAAAGGGAAAACTCAATCCATTACAAGAGAGTAGACGGGGAGAAACATCATAAGATCCAACTATAATAGCAAAGCTCGCGATACATCAAGATCGTATCACCTCAAGAACACGAGAGAGAGATCAAACACATAGCTACTGGTACATACCCTCAGCCCCGAGGGTGAACTACTCCCTTCTCGTCATGGAGAGCGCCGGGATGATGAAGATGACCACCGGGAGGGACTTCGCGGCAGGTGCCGAACGGCTGGCCGAGAGGTTTTGGTGGCTACGGAGGCTTGCGGCGGCGGAACTCCCGATCTATTGTGTTTTTTGAAGGTTTAGGGTATATGGACTTACATAGGCGAAAGAAGTCGGTCAGGGGAGCCACGAGGGGCCCACGAGGGTGGAGGGCGCGCCCGGGGGGGGGGGGTGGGCGCACCCCCTGCCTCATGGCCTCCTCGAAGCTTCCTTGACTTCAGCTCCACGTCTCTTGGATCACGTTCATTCCAAAAATCACGCTCCCGAAGGTTTCGTTCCGTTTGGACTCCGCTTGATATTCCTTTTCTTCAAACACCAAATAGGCAAGAAAACAACAATATGGGCTGGGCCTCCGGTTAATAGGTTAGTCCCGAAAATAATATGTAAGTGTATAATAAAGCCCGTAAACATCCAAAACAGATAATATAATAGCATGAATGCTTCATAAATTATAGATTCATTGGAGACGTATCAGTCAGCATGGCAGCTAATGCGGCTTGGTTATCCGGACCCTCCCGCCTGTAGCGGAATGCGTCGTCCTCCCCGTTGTAGTTCCATAAGGGGGTCACCCTGAATTGAAGTGGCTGGATGCATCGCTTTACCGCAATGGCCATAACTTCAACTATGGAGAGGCCAGAATGGGTAAGTAACCTGACCTTGTTTACCATCTCATTACTTCTGCACTGTCTTCCTGACTTAGGGACTTCAGACGCCAATTACATAGCTTCTTCAAGGGTGCGCTGGAGAATTTTGGCAGTCCGTGTCGAACAGGGTCCGGAAGGGGAACATCAATGATATAAAACCATTCTGAAGACCATTCGACGGGTCCCTTCCGCGGAGTCCTGACTGGGTAGCCTGATCCGGCTATGCG
This sequence comes from Aegilops speltoides, assembly GCA_021437245.1. NCBI lineage: Eukaryota > Viridiplantae > Streptophyta > Magnoliopsida > Poales > Poaceae > Aegilops > Aegilops speltoides. Next base: position 270,573,606 of record CM038147.1, read on the forward strand.
CCATACTTCAGCGCTGCCCACTTCAAAAATAGACCCACTGCCCTGATGGCGGGAGACGAGGCAGAAGAAATTTTTCAATAGTTCAAAGTGAGCCTCGTAGCCCAAAAATAATTCGCAAAGGGCGACAAAACCAGAGATATGTAAAATGGAACCTGGTGTGAGGTTGTGTAGCTGGATCCTGTAGTGTTCCAGTAGGCCCCAAGGAAGGGGTGAATTGGGAATCCCACGCCCCTCAAGAGGAATGAGATGAATCACACCCTCTCCCCTTGACAGGGATTGGGGAAATTCTCCGCCATCAACGCCCATAGAAGTTAACCCTGCCCGTACAGAGACTAGATCCAAGGGAGGGAGATATCCTTGCCTCTGGAGTCGACTGAGCTGGAGGTGGGATATGGAGAAACTTTGCCAATCCCCTTCCCGAGGGCCATGAGGACGCGAGGAGGGGCTAGGAACGCTAGCCATGGTCTGAATTTTTCCGTGGTTTGCTCTGTTGCTCTTGGAGTGGTGCGAGATGGTGTTTTGAAGATCTCACCTCGTTATATAGGCACAGCCTGTGCCTATCAGAAATATTAAAATATGAGGGTAACGGACCGTTCGCATACACTCAGACGCGTGGAAATTGAGGCAGCGGCAGGGAGGAGTCATAAAGACTAGACGCTGAAACCGATGCTGGACTATCATCAATCCGGAGTATGTTGGGGAACCCGCCTTGCAAAGTCTAAGACTTGCGTCCGCACACTACATCATCATTGAAGGCAAGCTCAGGGGCTACTGAGGGAGTCCTGGATGGGGGGGGGTTTCCTCAGGTGTCCGGCCTATTTATGGGTCGGGTTGCATCGGCCGTACATGATCAAACTAAAGATTATCAATTGAGTTCGGATGGGACTTCTCAATACATGGACGACAAGAATAGAGTCTAGAAGCTTCCTTCCCTGATAAACCGACCTTATACAAACCCTAGACCCCCCCGGTGTGTATATAAACCAGAGGGGTTAGTCCGTAGAGGCTATCTTCTTCACCATCATCAACACCCTCACAGGTTAGACATCTAGGGTTAGTCATTTTTATCTCGAGGTAGATCAACTCTTGTAATCTTCATACTCGTCGAATATAACCAAGCAGGAGTAGGGTAGACACCATGTCCCCTGGCCTCCTGTTACGATTGATACTTAGACGCACATCTTGGGCCCCCCTACCCGAGATCCACCGGTTTTGACACCGACACCGGCATCTTAAGCTGCAGATAAACATAACAAGGTCGTGCCATAAACTTGGCATAAGCCAGCCGCCAAACAAGGCGTGATAAGGGCTCTTGATTTTGACCACCTCAAAAGTCAATTTTTCGGCGCTATAGTCATACTCATTTCCAAAAAGTACCTCCAAGGCTATCTTACCCACTCGATATGCTAACTTACCAGGCACCACCCCATGAAAGATTGTAGAGGATGGCTTAAGATCTTTGTCAGTCAAATTCATACGACGAAAAGTACCATAGTAAAGGATATTGATACTACTGCCCCCATCCATGAGCACCTTAGTGAACTTGTACTATCTGACCCGAGGTGCCACCACCAAAGCAAGTTGACCTGGGTTATCAACCCAGGGTGGGTGATCCTCACGGCTCCATACAATTGGCTGTTCTGACCATCAAAAGTATCAAGGCACCACCGGCTCAACCGAGCTCACTGCTCGATTATGAACATTCTCGTCTCGCTTGCACAAACTCGTGGTAAAAACATGATATTGACCACTATTCAACTGCTTTGGATTACTCTGTTAGCCGGACTACTGCTGCTAATTACCTTGATTGGGTCGCTGATTAAATGCGCCTTGATTACCTTGGCCTTGAAATCCAGAATTTGAACCGCCACCTCCAAAGCCAGGCCCATGAGAGTCGGATCCTGACCCGCCGTTCAGACCATGATGGTCCTGATAAAGACCAGAATTTCTATACTCCTTCATGATGAAACAATCCTTCCATAAATGAGTAGTTGGCTTATCTTGAGAATCGTGCTTTGGGCAAGGCTGATTCATTATCGCCTCAAGGTTGAACTTTGACCTGCCAAACCAGGGCATTCATGATTTCTCCTTACGACGCTGATTGTTACTCTGCTTTTTGGTATTAGCCACAAAATCTGAACTGCCGGTGGACCCAATGGGCAGTTGACCCATCTTCTTGCTGGATGCAAGTATCTAGGTGGATAATCGACATAGGCTGCTTACATGTATCTTTAAAATTCTGAAGGAAACATGCCTTCAATTCAGTCCATGAGTTGATGGGATTAGGAGGCAATCCCGTTAACCTGGTGCGAGCCGGCCCATCCAACATCATGATGAAGTATTTGGCGCACACAACATCATTAACATCCAACATCTCCATGGCTAGCTCATAGCTCTCAATCCAAGCATCCGGAGGCTGATCCCCAGTGTAATTAGGTATCTTTCGAGGGCCTTGAAGTCCTTGGGCAAGCACTCATTGCACAGAGCCGACACCAATCACGTCACACCCATTGTCCTAGAAGTCACCTCGGCTTCTATGGACGCTGGTGGATTCAATTGAGGTTGTCGAAGAGCCACAAGCTGACCCATCAGCTCTGCCTCTTGACGTGCATGCGCCTGATTCGCCTAATTTTTTTTGACCTTGATTCGCCTAATTCGCCTAATTTTGAACATCTTGATTACCACTGGCCTGGCGTTGGTGTCGTTCACTGCTGGAAACTGCCAGCGACTCAATGAGTCGGCTATAACTTCGACTTGGACACGGAGTTGAATGGATTCGATCGCGGCTATAGGAGTAAGCCGCCTGTTGGGCCACCATCGTCTGAAGAAGTTCCGTAGCCTTCCGAGCTTCGACCACCGCAGGAGACTCACCTATCACCGGAAGAGCAGCCAGTCATGATTCTGCGACAATCATGTTGTCCAACGGGTTAGAGAAGTAACCCGGAGGTGTTGAGACTCGCTGAGGTGGGTTTAAGTCACGGGGCGGTGTCGGTGTCAAAACCGGCGGATCTCGGGTAGGGGGTCCCGAACTGTGCGTCTAAGGCTAATGGTAACAGGAGGCAGGGGACACGATGCTTTACCCAGGTTCGGGCCCTCTCGATGGACGTAATACCCTACTTCCTGCTTGATTGATCTTGATGATATGAGTATTAAAAGAGTTGATCTACCACGAGATCGTAGAGGCTAAACCCTAGGAGCTAGCCTATGATGATTATGGTTGTTGTCGTCCTATGGACTAAACCCTCCAGTTTATATAGACACCGGAGGAGGCTAGGGTTACACAGAGTTGGTTACAAAGAAGGAGATCTAACATCTGAATCGCCAAGCTTGTCTTCCACGCAAAGGAGAGTCCCATCTGGACACGGGACGAAGTCTTGAGTCTTGTATCTTCATGGTCCAACAGTCTGGCCAAAGTATATAGTCCGGCTGTCCGGATACCCCCTTATCCAGGACTCCCTCAGTAGCCCCTGAACCAGGCTTCAATGACGATGAGTCCGGCGCGTAGATTGTCTTCGGCGTTGCAAGGCGGGTTCCATCTCCAAATACTCCAAAGTAGATTAAGGATCGTGTCCGACTCTGTAAGATAATTTCCGCACACCACCGTAGAGAGCATAACACTTTACAAATCTAACCTACTAACAATTTTTCATGGTGTGCCCTTATGCCGTGGCCTGGCTTAATACGAGCCGGTCTTTCCTGGCCTGCCATGACACGCACTGTAAGGTGGTTTTATTGGGACGGCTCGTTGAAGGAGAGATCATGTTCCCCTTACTACGGGATTCCCATCAATACGGGCGTGGGCAACCCCACTATGCCTGTTGGTATGACTCTGTGTTTTTAGGCAAGTCCCAAGCGGTTACGCTGAGGACGCTTGATATTCACCCCCTTTATAGAGGGGCCGAGGCTTATCCCTCTTTCCTACCACGCTTGCGCTTTTTTGCATCTCGAGTTCCAACACCCGAAGCCCAAGCTTAGGCACTTCGGATCTTCAATCTTGTCCGGATCCAACCTTCAAAGCCAGTGGGTGGCCTCCTATACCACAGAGGAGGACATTATGGCTTAGGAGGTCGATATGTCGACCGCCGACATCAAGCACATGCTTCCCCGCTCCAGGCAGGTCATCCCTACTCCCCGAGCCCAATGAGAGCGCCAGATTTGTTTCTCACTTCATCCGTGGCCTAGGCTTCACCCTCGATCCCTTTGTGAGAGGGCTCATGTTCTATTACGTCCTAGATTTTCATGATCTAGCTCCGGACTCCATCCTTCACATCTCGTCATTTATCGTCGTGTGCGAAGCCTTCCTCCACATCACCCCGCACTTCGGCTTATGGCTCAAGACCTTCAATGTAAAGCCGAAGGTGATCGAGGGACGACACGCGGAGTGTGGAGGCGCTGCAATAAGAAGAAACACCGACGCCCCATGGCCAGAGGGCTTCTTCCCGGAGTTGTGCAATCTATGGTAGCGGAGGTGGTTCTACGTCACGGCTCCCAGAGGCACAAAGTGGGTGGCTGCCCCCGACTTCCGCTCGGGCCCTCCGCCTCAACTGGCATCATGGGCCAACGGGATCGATTGGGGCTCGCGAATGACGCATCGACATTGCAGAGCCGCATTCGAGCTTTTGAGAGGGTCATCACTCTTGTCAGCGTAATTCAGGTAATGCTAGTCCGACGGATCTTGCCGTGCAAACGTCGGCCTCTCCGGATGTGGGAGTTCAACCCGGAAGGTCCGCGGACTATTCAGCACTTCTTTGGCATGACGCTCGAAGGGTGTAGGTTATTCTTCGGACCACAAGTAAAGTGTCGAGACACCACCGAGGATGCGGGCCTGAGCTGTAACTGCCTAGATACCCAAGTAAGTAACCTAGAAACCGAACACTTCCTTTATATTTATCACAACATTATTCTGAAAACCCTCCGCGGCCAGGATTGGCTTAGCAAGGCGGAGAGAATCAACTGTCCGACACCGCTTCCCAAAGGCTCGCCTGGTCCTGCCATAGCCAGGATGCTTAGTCGTTTGCTAAGTCAAGTGCCCTCGGGGAAAGGCGAAGGGAAGAACAGAGAAGCAGAGCTTCACACACTGCACACCCAAACCGGGGGAATTACTATTTCCATGAAGGAGGACAGTCGGGGAGGAGAATCTAAGGTCTCCTCCCCCCGCGGCAAGAAGAGGGCCGCCTCCGAAGACTTGGAGATGGAGGAGCCTAGACAAGGGAAGAAAACTTCACCAGGGGGCCCTGCCCCGGAGGGCGTCTTCACCGCGCCATGCCAACAAATGGGCCAGCCCTCAGCCGAGCTGTAAATTAATTGTAAATACAAAGCTACTGCTTCCTCCTCCGAGAATAATAACCAGGATCCATTCTTTGCAGTCCGGCTAGTAGCTCTTCTCGACAGAGTTCGTCTTCGGGGGATCTTCTTTCGGAGATGATGGAGAGTGAAACCCTACCTGCCTCTCCGCCTCATTGGGCGGCCGACCCCGAGGTGTCGTCACGGAGGAGTCCAGATTCGCCGAGGCCATAAGCTAATACCTCGGCCGCCCTGAGCCCGGAGCATTTGGCTCCCACGGGGGGCAATAAGAAGGGTCCGACACAGTCTGGCGACTTGCCGGACACGCTGACGGGCCTTTTGGAGCAAGCTGCTCTCTCGGAGGATCACCATTCATTAATGGGCACTGTGCTTGACAAGATTTCATCCGCCACAAGCGGGTTGAATGAAGCTTTTACGAGCCTGCTCAAAGGCTTTGAGGTACATAATGAAATACATAATGTTTTGGTCGTACCGCACGCACTAGGTGTGCTCCGTATAGATAGTAGCCCCTGAGACTCTGGTTGCCAGCCCTAGGCAGCAAACGGAGGATCACACTCTTAAGCAATGATCGTACTGCATTCATGCGCAGGTGGCTAAGGGTCCGGCGGTAGACCGGACTGCTGAACTCGCCGAACTGAGGCGACAGATTGAAGTTCTGGACACCGACATCACGCTTGTGAACGAGCGGCTTAACGAGTCACAGAGTATGTGCTCTGTTTTCCTTATTTTTATAGGAAATATTGAGGGGAGCATAATGTTAATGTGATATGCTTCGACCGCAGGTGGAGCTACTGTAGTGGAGGCCCTGAGGGCAGAGCTTGCCCTAGCTAAGGAACAAGCCCGGGCTAGCGATACGGCTGCCCTAAAGGCGGCCGAAGATTTGAGAGCGGAACAGGCTGCTCCACGAAGCAAAGATAAAATAGCTGAGATGGCTGTGGAGCTAAAAAACGCCTCCAGCCGGTATGAGCTCCTTGAAAAGGAGAATCAGGTGAAGTTGGCTGACCTGAAGAAGGCCCTTGATGCGGCCAAGGAGATGCGTTCCGAAATTAGGGATGCGCGGGAGGAGCTTCGACAGGCCGGAGAAATTGCGGCTGGAAGCCCCTATTTGTTGTGGATGAAGTTCTTAGATCCAAAGTACGCTCCTCTGGATCGGCGCTGGAGCGCTGCAGACGCGTATGTGGATCTGGCAAAAGGTACGGCTGATGCGACCAAGTTTTTCGAGGATCCAAAAGATAGTGAAGTGGAAAGGCCGTTCTGATCGCAATTCAGTGCTCCAACGCGCCCGTTGCCATTGAGTGGAAGGATGGCCGCTGTGGCCGAGCTCCATAGGTTGTCCGGTCTTGCAATGAGGTCTGTAATAGAACATCTATGGCCGAAGGGGCTGAAGCCGGACAGTTATTTTGGTTTAGTGCAACAATTCCTTGGCGCCGTATCACAAATCGATCCCATGAAGAGGTCGGCGTGCATAGAGGGTACGCGGATGGCTCTTGCCCGTGTTAAAACATATTGGGCAGATATGGAGGCCACCATCATTGCAACCCAGAATCTGGCGGGAAGCCAGGATCCAGCCGAGCACTACTTGGAGTAGGTAACAGAAGGTGCTCGTTAATAGAGGCTCAGTGCTCGAAGAGTGTCATGTTCGAGTGACAAATCGGTCCGTTGTAAAAACAATTGTATTTTAATTATAGAGGCTATGTTTATACTTTCGCCCGAAAGTGTTATTGTGCCTTCTGTGCGGCCGTTTGATGTATATATAACCTGAAAGTTAGCAGTCGTTGGCTTCAACCCCCACGCATACAATGCGGGGGTGTTCGCAAAAATGTGCGTAATCACACTTGATCCAATGTTTTGGTCCATTAAGGAGGTGATCACACGTTGAACTTGGCAACCGGACTATATAGCGTTAACACTTTCACTTAGCCATTGGAGTTTGACGGTGGGGCTACTATGTAGCCCCTAGTACCTTTGCATGCATCCGGATACGGGCGCGTGTGTACATGACCGGGAAACAGCCCTTCGTTAATGCGGAGGAAACCTAAAGATTCCAATGAGTCCTCGAGTGGTTGACCAGTCTCTCGCTATATCATGACAGTCAGTTTTCGGCTTTCTCTACTGAGGTGCTCGTCCGGAATAACCAGGGCACAATCGCAGTAGTACTCCTTTGGCCGCCTTAGCCGATAGAAGCGGAACATAAGGCAGCAAACCCAGGAGCCGGGCAAACCCAACATTTGACCAAAGTGTCGGTGTACTAAGGTAGGGGTACCTCAGTACCCCAACTTGTGCACGGGCAGCCCCAGCTCCCCGCAACCAGATCCATCAAATGCTTGCCGGAGACCATCCCCGCTCCACACCAAGCCGTTCAAGAACAAAGTATATAAGATAGAAACTCAAGACCCGGCAAGAGGAGCTTGCCGGAAGGCCATTCCAGCTCAAGGCTACATTACTCCTGCAGATCCCCGGCGAGAGGAGCTCGTCGGGAGGACCGTAAGATCACATCACGAAGACACGCCGCCTCGGCGCAAGCGCTTCCGGCGAGGACCCGGGGCGGCAAGTCACAGAGCCCGACAAGCCCCGCCCCGGCAAGATCAAGGCCCGGCAAGGTGCTTGCCGGGAGAGCTATGCTCGTGCCGCCTCCAGCTCATTTGCCCACGTCGCCTCCGGCCTTCTCGAGAGACGTGGCGGGTGGCTGTGCTGCATGAAGAATGCGGTGGCACTTCACGGTGGTGGCCGCCGCCCGTGGTAAAGAAGACGCAATGGCGGGAGCTTTTGGGCGACGGCGACGGCATTTAATGCCCTTGTCCCCTCTGTCAAAAGTAGGTAGAAAGCAATCGAGCTGCACTTGTTCCCGACTGTTCCAACTACCACCTCTTTTACGTTTTTACCCCTCTACCTCACGTTGACACCTGTCGGTGACCCCTTGCCCTATAAAAGGAGGCCCATGCACAACGTAGAGGGGGTTGGACCACGGCCTACCCTCGCGAAGGGGTTCCGCGACCGCTACCCTCCGTGAGGTTTTCACACACCACTCCACCGCTTTGCTCGTGATTCTTGAGCAAGATCAAATACAACACAATGCAGCAAGAGGGTTTACGCGACCATCGCGCCCGGTTGGGTAAAATCCCCGCGTGCATCGCCGACCGCTCTCCACGCAACCTCCGCCCGCATCAACACACGGGCCCGCCCTATAGGTGCCGCGCCACCCATCGTGCGCGACATCTCTCGGCGCGCGCTGTAGGGGCGCCGAGGTTGTGCGAACCTGATCCGCGTCGCGGCCGCGCTCTTCATCAACCTCTCCAGCTTCGTCAGCAGCTTCATCGACAACTGCGTCATGGCCCCGAAGACGAGAGCTTCGAGGGTCGCAGACCCATCGGCCGCGACATCTCTGGCGCGCCGTTGGAAGGGTGGACACCGGCGAGGGCGCTCGCGGTGCCACCGGATCCAAGGACAGGACGGAGGACCGTGCCTCGGCCTCCGTAGATCCGCCCATCTCCAAAGATATAACGCCCAGCGGCGCCATACCGCGAGAAGGTGGTATCCGCCACCGGGCGAGCAAGCAGAGGTTCGCGGGACGCCCGGACGGCTGTCCATGCATGAGTAAAGCGAAGAGGTCGAGGCAGGATTTCGCTCCCCTAACATTGTTAGGGACCCGAGTATCCGGCCCTCGCACCGCCGCTTCGCTCCCCTCGGCCCGCAAGCGCCTATCCTCGAGCGCTACGATGTCGTCGAAGGACGCGCTACCGAGCTCTAAGTCCGCAAGGACGGCTCGCGCGCCCATCCGACAAGCGCATTTCCTCGAGCGCTTGATAAGCCCGGTGAGGAAAGCTTTGGTGTTCGCCCGCAAGCGTGCCTCCCGGGCGCCGCGCCGCCGCCATGGACGCACCATTGAGCTCCACCAGCGAGCGCAAAGAAAAAGAAAAGCTAAGTCGCTCGAGCCTTCGTGCAGAGCACTCTTTTTAATTTCATACTTTTATATGTTATACCCCTCGCGCATTCGTTCTGTGTGTGCGAAACCTGTGCGCGGAGGAGCCTGCTTGTGGATGGTCGCACCCTTACTTCGCTTCGAACACGCTCGACGAGTTAAGAGTAAGCCGCGACCAGCCGCGCTCCTGCTTCGTTCGAGCCTGCTCAGCAAGTTAAGTCGCGTCATGCCGGACACGGCAAGGTTGCTTGCCGGAGGCGACACCAGACCAAGCGGGCTGCCGACGTTCCGCACTCAAGAAGCGTGTTGAGCACCGCAAGTTACCTAGAAGCGTGGGGTGAAAACACACAAAGGATGTAGGGCGAGGGTATAACGTGGCGAGACATGCCGTGAAACGTCGTCCGTATGAGAGACTTGGGCCAGGAGGAGCCGAGTCGTGGCCCGATTCGCGACTTGTTTTGTTTCGAGTCCGCTCAACAAACACAAGTGTGCTGCAGCACTTTATCTTGCTTCCGAGCCACGCCAGCAAGTTAAGCGTCATAATGGCCCGACAAGGTTGCTTGCCGAAGCGACGCCACCAGCGGGCTGTCATGATGTCGCTAAGCGTGTCCGCCCGCAAGCTCCCCAAGAGCGAGAGTACAAACATACGAAGGACGAAGCCCGGCATCGTATTGCTTAGCCAAGATTTATATACACATGCACATACATGTGTATTGAGCAATTGCATATCTACCTCAGCTATTTTCATGACTAAAATTGCAGCAACAAGAAGGAACCAAAAAGATCGCACCCGCGCCTGGGGCCCGGCGAGTCAGGGTCGCCGGGGGCTGCGGATGCCAAGGTTCTTCTTCGGCGAGCCGGCCTCGCCTGGGGCTGCGAACATCGAGATTCGTCTCCGCAAGCTAGTGTCGCGGGGCCGCGATTTCAGATAAGTTTTCATCCTCATCATGCATCCTCTCATGGACCGGAGATGCGGATGCGTCTTTGAACGATCGTGTCTTGTAAAACCCGTGCGTGGAGGAACCGAGTCGTGGCCCGATTTATGCATTTTGGTTTGTTTCCAGTCCGCTCAACAAACCCAAGTGTGCGCTGCACCTCTATCTTGCTTCCGAGCCTCGCTTCAGCAAGATAGGCGCCGAATCGCCCGACAAGGTTGCTTGCCGGAGTGACACCACCAGCGGGTTGTCCCATGTCGCTAAGCGTGTTCGCCCCGGCAAGCTCCCCGATAGCGTAAGAACACACAAGGCACGCAATCAAGTAAAAGACTCGGTCCGGCAAGCATTCCCCTCTTTTCATTAAAAGCATCCAATTTAGTACAAGTCCGTAGAGGATGAAAAACATGATGGAGAGGATTACAAGTTCTTAAATGCGGCTAAAATGCCCGAGGGCTTACAACTTGAAAAGATAAGGTGCCCGTGATCCCTCTCCTGTTTCTCTGTTCAGGAGTTCAGGAGGTAGGTCAAGGAGCCCCCGGCAAGATAAGCTTGCCGGGGAGAGGAGACCCCGGCAAGAGGAGCTTGTCGGGGAAGGGCGAAAGGAGCGCCTAGAAGAGCGTGGCGGTGACGACGCCGCGCCGCAGGAGCTGCGCATGGTGACGGGCATGGGGAACGATGCCGGGAGCCAATGCAAGCCCTCAAGCCAGCGGAGAGCCACGGCGCCAGAAGACCCCAAGAGAACACCCCGGGGCCGCCAGAGCTTGGCGGAGTCGGGCGTCGGAGGCGAGCTTGAAGACGGGTGGTGGGACATCGCACGAGGGCACCTCGCCTCGTATTCGACTTAACGGCCTTGCCGCCCCCCTCTTCCTCTTCTGCTGCCTCTCACGCCGCCGCCAAGAAGACGGCCCCGGAGTTCAGAGCCCGCAACCTGAAGATGGGGTTGCGGTGGCTATGAGGCAGCAGTGTCCGACGCCTAGTCGGGCCCGCCATCCCCTCGCCGCCATTGCCGCTCTCCTCCTCGTCACTTTCGCCGAGGAGGAGCCTTCGCTATCCGAGGAGCTATCCACACAGCAGCGCACCGGGTTCCATAGTCGCCAAGACCTTGACGGCGCAGGAGGTCACCATCCAAGAATTTGAAATGGAGGTGAACCCGCCGTCAAGCTATGGATCCGCCAACGCCTTCCACCCTCGGTCGAAGAACATCACGCCGGGCTGGGGACACGACACTCACCCGAAAGTGCCGCTGATCCCGCAGCCCTCGCGCGTAGCTCCATCACGTCGGGCGGATCCGCCCCATTGCGTCATGAACGGACCGCAACCGGAGGCGACGACGCAGGCGCCGGACGGCTTGATGAAGAACTCCTGTGGGTCATCTCCGTGTGGACCGCGCCGTGGTCGAGACGCCGGGAGACGGGAGGCTCTTCACCGACGCCTCTCCCTCGACCGCCTCGGCCACGCCTCGGCCTCGGCCGGCGGCCCGCGCCTCCCTCTCCTCTCGTGGCGGCTCCACCGCCACGGGAGTAGGACGGGAATGGTGCGCTGCCGGGAAGCGACCAGCGCCGCCACCGTTGAAGAGCCGGAGTTCCCTCCTTCCATGGCGGCAAGAAGAACAAAAGACGAAGGCGAAGGAGAGATGGATGAGTGTGGCGTTGTGCACCCCTTCCGCCCTATTTAAAAGGCGAGGTGGGGCTCAACCGCCCAGCCAACCAATCAGAAGCGAGGAGGCCAGAGGAGCGGGCCGACTCGCCCCGCCTCTCCCGTGGCTCGGTCTCCCACTTCGCCGCCCGCACCCCATGCATGAGGGCAGCGTGGCTAAAAAGCGGAGCCGAGCGACAGTGAAGCGACCCGCTGCGCCACGATCACGGGTGGGTGCCTTAAAGGCTGCATGCGCCGCCCACTTCTCCCACGACGCCGCAATCGACGCGTGCCGTTATGGGGGGGAGACGACAGATGCAGCAGCAGATTCGACGGGCCATGGGCTTGGCGCCGATGCCTTGCCTTAGGCCTGGCCCAACAGCGCGGCACTGCGTGTATGGCCCAGGCCCGGGCTCTGTCGGTGTACTAAGGTAGGGGTACCTCAAGACCACAACTTGTGCACGGGCAGCCCCAGCTCCCGCAACCAGATCCATCAAATGCTTGCCGAGACCATCCCCGCTCCACACCAAGCCGCTCAAGAACAAAGTATATAAGATAGAAACTCAAGACCCGGCAAGAGGAGCTTGCCGAAGGCCATTCGTGCTCAAGGCTACATTACTCCTGCAGATCCCGGCGAGAGGAGCTCGTGCGGGAGGACCAAGATCACATCACGAAGACACGCCGACGCTTGCCCCAGCGCCCGGCGAGGACCCGGGGCGGCAAGTCACAGAGCTCGACAAGCCCCGGGCCGGCAAGATCAAGGCCCGGCAAGGTGCTTGCCGGGAGAGCTATGCTACGTGCCGCACTCCGGCTCATTTGCCCACGCGTCGCCTCCGGCCTTCTCCAGACGCTGCGTGGCGGTGGCTGGCTGCATGAAGAATGCGGTGGCACTTCACGGTGGTGGCTTCGCCGCCGTGGCGAAAGAAGACGAATGGCGGAGCTTTTGGGCGACGGCGACGGGCATTTAATGCCCTTGTCCCCTCTATCAAAAGTAGGTAGAAAGCACCGAGCTGCCTTGTTCCGCGACCGTTCCAACTACCACCTCTTTTACGTTTTACCCCTCTACCTCACGCTGACACTGTCGGTGACCCTTGCCCTATAAAAGGAGGCCCATGCACAACGTGGGGGGGTTGGACCACGGCCTACCCGCTGAAGGGGTTCCGCGACCGCTACCCTCGCGAGGTTTTCACACACCACTCCACCGTTTTGCTCGCATTCTTGAGCAAGATCAAATACAACACAATGCAGCAGAGGGTTTACGCGACCATCGCGCCCGGCTGGGTAAAATCCCCGCGTGCATCGCCTCGATCTGCTCTCCGCGCAACCTCCGCCCCGTACCGAACACACGAAGGGGCCCCGGCCCCATAGGTGCCGCGCCACCCATCGTGCCGCGACACAAAGACATGATTCAGAGCTGATGCATATAAGGCCAAACTCGCGACGCCGAACACTCCCGAGGGTATTCGGACTTTATAACATATAATGGGCTGAGTAGCGCCCTCGATTATGAACCCTGTATTTCCAGGTACGTGCGGTAGTCTGTCGTGGCAAAATGCCAATAATGCCAGTATTCCCTGTGGGTGTATTGAATACCCATGGGATGTCAAGCAACAAGAGACAATAAAGAAGGTTTACACAGGGGCTTAATCTAAAGAGAAACCTTTGAGCGGGGCCCTGCTGCACGTCTGCGCCTTTGTCTCTGTTGTGCCGTGTCCTGGTAGGGTGTCGCACGAATGGTGTCTGTAAAAAGGAAAACTCATGTGAAAGAGTATGGCATAAGCTTGCGAAGAGTTGGTTATTATCAATGGATAGTAGAAGTGTAAGGCATTGGCCTATTAATAAGGTCAAGCCAAAAGGTGGGATTTATTGCATGTTTGCAGCCCCTGATGCCCTCTTATGGGATTACGTGTATAGCACCCAGCTCAGGTTTATTGGGGCTGTTATCGATGGTGATGCGCCGGACTCGTCTAACTGTGTCTGTGGTCTTAACGACGGTGATGCGTTTTGATAGGAGAGGCCGCTTAGTGTCCGGCTGCTAGAGCCGCCGCATACTCTTCCACACGTAAGGAACGCTCTGTATTTCCGCTAACGGTAATGATGCCACGTGGACCGGGCATCTTGAGTTTAAGGTAGGCATAGTGCGGTACTGCATTGAAGCAAGCGAAGGCCGTTCGTCCGAGCAATGCATGATAACCACTTCGGAGGGGAGCGACGGTGAAGAGTAATTCTTCACTTCTGAAGTTGTCTAGAGAGCCGAATGTCACCTCTAATACGAGGGAGCCCCTGCAGCGGGCCTCAAAGCCTGGTATCACTCCTTCAACGGTGGTGTTACTTTGGCTGATTCTGGATGGGTCTATCCCCATCCTGTGGACAGTGTCCTGATATATTAGATTGAGACTACTATCGCTGTCCATGAGGACACGAGTGAGATGGTAACCGTCGATTATTGGGTCGAGCACCAAGGCAGCCGATCCTCCGTGCCGCATACTAGTCCGGTGGTCCCTGTAATCAAAGGTGATCGGGCAGGCCGACCAAGGGTTGAGTTTGGGGGCGACGGGCTCTACAGCGTATGCGTCTATGAGCGTGCATTTGCGCCTTCTCTTGGGTATGTGAGTCGCGTAGATCATGTTTACTGTTTTTACCTCTGGTGGGAATTTTTTCTGTCCCCCAGTGTTTGGCTGGAGAGGCTCATCCTCGTCTTCACTTGGTGTTTCCCTTTCCTTGTGTTCGGCATTTAACTTGTCGGCCTGCTTAAAGACCCAACATTCCTTGTGAGTGTGGTTCACAGGTTTTTCAGGGGTGCCATGAATTTGGCACAATCTGTCCAGGACTTTGTTCAGGTCGATCGGTCCCTCTTTGCTGCTTTTAAATGGCTTCTTTTGTTGACCGGGTCGAGAGCCCGTGAATCTGGCGTTGACCGCCGTGTTGTCCGGACTATCTTCCTTGTTTCGATGCTTGTTTTTATTGTGCCGTGGCTTCCCGTTGCCATCCCTAATTTTGGATGTGCCCGGGTCGCTGGTGCCTCTACGGGCCATCCAGCTGTCTTCACCCATGCAGAAGCGGGTCATAAGGTTTGTTAAGGCTGCCATTGTCCTTGGCTTTTCTTGGCCGAGGTGTCTGGCGAGCCACTCATCTCGGATACTGTGCTTGAAGGCCGCTAGAGCTTCAGCATCCGGACAATCGACAATTTGATTCTTATTAGTGAGAAATTTGTTCCAAAGCTTACGGGCGGACTCACCGAGCTGTTGAATTATGTGACTTAAATCGTCAGCGTCCGAAGGTCGGACATAGGTCCCTAGAAAATTGGCCCTGAAAGCATCCTCAAGTTCCTCCCAACTCCCGATTGAATTTTTGGGGATGCTTTTCAACCAGTGCTGAGTTGGTCCCTTCAACTTGAGGGGAAGGTATTTGATGGCGTGGAGGTCGTCCCCACGAGCCATGTGGATATGAAGGATAAAATCCTCAATCCTGACCCCGGGGTCTGTCGTTCCGTCGTATGCCTCTATGTTCACGGTTTGAATCCCTGTGGAAATTTGTGATCCAGTACCTCTTGGGTGAAGCACAGAGGGTGCGCTGCCCCTCTGTATCTAGACATGTTGTGGCATGCTGTTGACTTTTGTTGTGTCCGGTGTTGATTCCGAACTGGTATTCGATCAGTCTGATCGTTTTGGTGACCATAATCCTGCATCGGAGCATGTCCTCTTGATCCATAGATGGACCTGGTCGCGCCGGCCTTTTTTTCTAGGAGTTCATGTAAATCGTGTGCAGCGTCAGTAGCTGCTCTATTGCAGTCATGAAGTGGTTGGTCCGGCCTATTGGCCGTATTGTTCTTCGGCGGAATGGCCTCATCGTCGAATTCTGGCAGCAGCTTGCGCTTTGGGTAGCTCTTTGTGTGGCGATCGTCGCCATATTTTTCTTTAGTGTCTAGCACTTTATTCCATCTGTGGTTGAGCATTTCCTGTGCGACCTTAAGCCTTTTCTTCTGCTTCTTTAGGCTTCTCGCAGTGGCCATAAGCCTTCTGTGGAGGTTATCTCATTCCAAACATTTTTTCGGGATGATGAATGCATCATCGTCCGGACTGTGCTCTTCTCCCGAGGCAGGTTGATGAGTTCGGCCCTCGGGATCGCTGTGATCGGCGTCTGCTCTGGGCTGTGTTCGGCGTGACCTGGCTCATCCTACTCCATCGCTAGGTCCATATGGTCGTTATTGCCTTTGGAGTTGACTGGGGTGTCGATTTTTCTAGCGCTGTTATTGCTATTTTTACTGTGGCTGGACTTAGAGCGACGTCTGCGCCGTCGTTTTGGCTTTTGTCCGGGGGTTATCCTCTGTTGTGTCCTTTTTGTCGCCACTGTCCTCCTTAGGCGTGCCCACCATGTATATATCGTATGATGTGGTGGCAGTCCAGCACCTCGTGGGCGGTGGTTCCAAATCGTCCCCTGCGCCGACGTGCATACCATCGATGTCGTCGGAGTCGAAGTCAAGCATGTCATCCATAGTGGCTATGAAGTGGGTGGTGAGTGGGCAACGAATTTCTTCGTCGCCTGCTTCCCCCTCGAGCCGTACATAGTTCGGCCAAGAGTCTCCTGACAAAGAGAGAGACCTTAATGAATTCAGCATGTCACCGAAGGGCGAGTGCTGGAAGATATCCGCAGTGGCGAACTTCATTACCGGAGCCCAACCGAATTCGGTGAGCCTAGGGGCGCGCGCTCTAGAACCTACAGCCGGACACAAGTCTGGGGGTTCGGTGACACAGACTTCCTTGGGGGTGGAGTCTATTTTCGGCTCTACCACCGATGAGTATGCGGCTTCAGGGGCGGGGTCCATCCACCCGTCCTCGGACGACACGATCTGCCCCGGATTTAGGTCAGGAGGTATTGTAGGTGTGATATCCCGAATATTGTCTGACAGCAGGTCTAAGTCGTGCTCGTCGTGATTGTTTGGCGCTCCTAGCATAGGCCTGAATGTGTCGAAGATCAAGTCTCCGCGGATATCGGCCGTGTAGTTCAAGTTTCCGAACCTGACCTGATGGCCCAGTGTGTAGTTGTCGATCTGCTCCGGATGGCTGCTTAATTGCCCATGAAAGGCGGCCGCCGAACACGAAGATCTGTCCGGGGAGAAAAACCTCACCCTGGACCGCATTGTTGTTGATTATTGAAGGAGCCATCGAGCCTTGCAACGACGACACAGAGGAACTCTCAATGAAAGCACCAATGTCGGTGTCAAAACCGGCGGATCTCGGGTAGGGGGTCCCGAACTGTGCGTCTAAGGCTAATGGTAACAGGAGGCAGGGGACACGATGTTTTACCCAGGTTCGGGCCCTCTCGATGGAGGTAATACCCTACTTCCTGCTTGATTGATCTTGATGATATGAGTATTACAAGAGTTGATCTACCACGAGATCGTAGAGGCTAAACCCTAGGAGCTAGCCTATGATGATTATGATTGATGTCGTCCTATGGACTAAACCCTCCGGTTTATATAGACACCGGAGGAGGCTAGGGTTACACAGAGTTGGTTACAAAGAAGGAGATCTAACATCCAGATCGCCAAGCTTGTCTTCCACGCAAAGGAGATCTAACATCCGGTTTATATAGACACGAGACGAAGTCTTGAGTCTTGTGTCTTCACGGTCCAACAGTCCGGCCAAAGTATATAGTCTGGATGTCCGGATACCCCCTTATCCAGGACTCCCTCAAGCAGGTCTGCTGCGCGGGGTTGAGCCGCCGCTCCGGTTCTAGGTGCCTCAGGGGCCCGGGTCATGATGGTCGGGTTACTCGGTCCTGCCCCGGGCATATTGAAGAGATTCCTTACATCAAACTCCAAAGGTGGACGACTCTGGTATCTCCTATGAAAAACGGTGTTTGATGCATTATGATCCAAGCTTAAGCAAAAACTTTATTCTTGAATCCGTTGTGATTTACATCCAAGGTGGCTCGCTCTGTTGCCATCCTAGCATTCTCAGCATTAAGATCCTCCTTGGCCTGAGCTATCTCATCTCGCAACTTTGCAACGTCCACATTATGTTGCGCTTGATTCGCTGGGGTTACCTCCACAGTCAGCAAAGTTGCCAAAGCCTCCAACAGTTCGGATAAAACTTGAGCCCACAGGTGCACAGGGTCACCTGCCCTGCTCTCGCAGCGGCCGTAGCAACAGAGCTCATAGCCGCAGCGGTTGATGAATTCAAAACATGTTGCGTACCAGCCATGAGGATAGCTGCCCTGATCAGCGGCTCCCAGGAGTCCGAAATACTGTCACCATCGGAACAGCCCCCAAGCCCGCTGCTACGTCTTGAGCTTACGTTGGTTTTCCTTGAAGAGGAAAGGGTGATGCAGCAATAGTAGCGTAAGTATTTCCCTCAGTTTTTGAGAACCAAGGTATCAATCCAGTAGGAGGCTTCTCAAAAGTCCCACGCACCTACACAAACAAACAAAGAACTCGCAACAAACGCAATAAAGGGGTTGTCAATCCCTTCATGGCCACTTGCGAAAGTGAGATCTGATAGAGATAGTATGATAAGATAAATATATTTTTGGTATTTTATAATATAGATTGGAAAAGTAAAGATGCAAATAAAAGTATACTGAAAGCTTATATGATAAAAGATAGACCCGGGGGCCACACTAGTGGCTTCTCTCAAGATAGCATAAGTATTACGATGGGTGAACAAATTACTGTCGAGCAATTGTTAGAAAAGCGAATAATTATGAGATTATGTAGGCATGATCATGTATATAGGCATCACGTCCGTGACAAGTAGACCGACTCCTCCCTGCATCTACTACTATTACTCCACCCATCGACCGCAATCCAGCATGCATCTAGAGTATTAAGTTCATAAAGAACAGAGTAACGCATTAAGAAAGATGACATGATGTAGAGGGATAAACTCAAGCAATATGATATAAACCCCATCTTTTTATCCTCGATGGCAACAATACAATACGTGGCTTGCTGCCCCTGCTGTCACTGGGAAAGGACACCGCAAGATTGAACCCAAAGCTCAGCACTTCTCCCATTGCAAGAAAGATCAATCTAGTAGGCCAAACCAAACTGATAATTCAAAGAGACTTGCAAAGATAACTTAATCACACATAAAAGAATTCAGAGGAGATTCAACTATATCTCATAGATAAACTTGATCATAAACCCACGATTCATCGGATCTCGATAAACACACCGCAAAAAGAGTTACATCGAATAGATCTCCAAGAAGATCAAGGAGAACATGGTATTGAGATCCTAATAAAGAGAAGAAGCCATCTAGCTAATAACTATGGACCCGAAGGTCTATGGTAAACTACTCACAACTCATCAGAGGGTCTTGGAGATGATGTAGAGGCCCTCCGTGATCGATTCCCCCTCCGGCGGAGCACCGGCGAAGGCTCCACGATGGGATCTCGCGGATACAAAAGGTTACGGCGGTGGAATTAGGTTCTTGTGGTCGCTTCTGATGTTCTCGGGGTATGTGGGTATATATGGGAGGAAGAAGTAGGTCGGTGGACGCCCGAGGGGCCCACGAGATAGGGGGTGCGCTAGTAGGGGGGCCCTCCACCTCGTGGACACCTCGGCTACTTCTTGACTTGCACTCCAAGTCCTCTGGATCAGGTTTGTTCGAAAAATCACGCTCCCGAAGGTTTTATTCCGTTTGGACTCCGTTTGATATTCCTTTTCTTCAAAACAGTGAAATAGGCAAAAAAACAGCAATATGGGCTGGGCCTCCGGTTAGTAGGTTAGTCCCAAAAATGATATAAAAGTGTAAAGTAAAGCCCATAAACATCCAAAACGGGTAATATAATAGCATGGAACAATAAAAAATTATAGATACGTTGGAGACATATCAAGCATCGCCAAGCTTAATTCCTGCTTGTCCTCGAGTAGGTAAATGATAAAAACAGAATTTTTGATGTGGAATGCTACCTAGCATAGTTTGTCACGCCCAAGATGCGACCCTATCCTAAAGGAACTCGAAGGTCCCACCAAGGATAGAAGCGCATCTTGAAGACGCTTTTGCAAGGTGGATATCATTACATCAACATTACGTAATAGATAGGGATACATACATAAGGCATACAATGTCACACGAATACAACATCACATATTACATAGGAGCAACATCCGACTACGGATGTAACACAAACAGAAACTCAAACAACATCCACCCTGCTAGCCCAGGCTGCCGACCTGGAACCTATCCCCTGATCGAAGAAGAAGCAGAAGGTGAACTCAAGCAAGCAAGCATCGCTCTCGCGTCATGATCATCGCATAACCTGTACCTGCAACTGTTGTTGTAGTAATCTGTGAGCCACGAGGACTCAGCAATCCCATTACCATGGGTATCAAGACTATCAAAGCTTAATGGGAAAGGAAGGGGTAAAGTGGTGAGGTTGCAACAACGACAAAGCAAGTATGGTGGCTAACATACGCAATGATCAAGAGGAGATCCTGAACTCCTACTTACGTCAAACATAACCCAGAAACTGCGTTCACTTCCCGGACTCTGCCGAGAAGAGACCATTACGGCTACACACGCGGTTGATGCATTTTAATTCGGATCTGGTGTCAAGTTATCTACAACCGGACATTCACAAATTCCCATCTGCCACATAACTACGGGCACGGCTCTCGAAAGTTTATACCCTGCAGGGGTGTCCCAACTTAGTCCATGATAAGCTCTCGCGATCAACGAAGGATATTCCTTCTCCCAGGAAGACCCGATCAGTCTCGGAATCCCGGTTTACAAGACATTTCGACAATGGTAAAACAAGACCAGCAAAGCCGCCCGATGCGCCGACAATCCCGATAGGAGCTGCACATATATCGTTCTCAGGGCAACACCGGATAAGTCAAGATACGAGTAAAATCAGACGTCGAGTTGCCCCGAGGTGGCCCCGCAGGTTGCTCGTTTCGGACCAACACTTAGACAAGCACTGGCCCGGGGGGGGGCTAAAATAAAGATGACCCTCGTGTTGGCCGACCCAAGGGAAGGTTATAGGTGGTGGTGAGGCAAATGGTAAAACCAAGGTTGGGCCTTGCTGGACAAGTTTTATTCAAAGCGAACTATCAGGGGGGTCCCATAAATCACCCGACCGCGTAAGGAACACAAAATCCGGGAACATAACACCGGTATGACGGAAACTAGGGTGGCAAGAGTGGAACAAAACACCAGGCATAAGGCCGAGCCTTCCACCCTTTACCAAATATATAGATGCATTAATAATATAAGAGATATTGTGATATCCCAACATAACCCTGTCCACCATGGAGCAATCTTCAACTTCACCTGCAGCTAGCAACACTATAAGAGGGGCTGAGCAAAAGCGGTAACATAGCCAAGCAAGGGTTTGCTAGGAATGGTGTCAAAGGTTAGAGGTTCATGGCAATTTGGGAGGCTTGAAGAGCAAATGATAGGAAGCGCAGCATAGCGAAAGAACGAAGCAACTGGCATATCAATGATAGTAGTGAGATTCAGGGTAGCGGTCATCTTGCCTGAAATCCCGCAAGGAAGAAGAACGATTCCATGAAGAAGATGAAGCCACGAAGACGAACCATGCGTAGACGAACGAATCCTCACGATCGCAACGAAATGGGAACTATCGAGAAGAAGCACGCAACATTGTAAACACACCACACAAGAACAAGACATGATGCACAACAAGCATGACGCATGACAAAGCTACATGAAGCTACTCATGGCAAGAGATGATGCAAACAAGAACAACACATCAAGGCAAGTTTAAATGAGGCCGAAAACAACATATAGCAATTCCGGTAAGTCCTCATATGCGAATTTCGAAATTGGTCCAGATCTGAATAAACCTTATGTTCACGTTGTTAAACAGCAAGTTAAAATGCACCAAGATGATCTACACGAAATCCTAGTCAAGTTACATATAAAGTTCATTAAATTCGGAGCTACGGCCTAGAAGATATGAGCAAAACAAGTTAAACATGGCATTGATGCAAAATGCATACAAACATAGCGCAAACACCTAAAAACAAGGATGCAACATGATAATTTGAAACTACATGCAAAATCAAGCAAGTTTCATATAGAGCACACTCAAAACGGAGCAACGGTTCAACACATACACTCTATACAAGTCATAGCAACAATCTGTCCAAAACAGCAACTAGGCATATTGCAAGCATCAAAACAATATGCTACAGCACCCCAACATAATAACAAAAGGCATGGGCATGAAGTACAGGTAAAGCACAACAAAACATGAACACTGAGCTATCTCCAGAAATCACTAGAACATGCTCAAACACACATGGTAAGATTGCAAATAATAACAGTTTCAGACTTTAGCAGAAATAACATCAGGTTGCAATGTTTAGAGCTATCAAACAACATGTTACAGGAACTTAACATGGCAAACAAAGGCATGGCATGAATCTACTAATGGCATAGAACAAGAGTCCCTTACTGACCATGAGCCAAAAAGGATCAGAAGATATGATGGCACCCATGTAAACATGGCAAGTTATATTACAGATTCATACATGGCAGGAACAACAATAAGTAGGCATGTTGGTGAGCTTGAACCACTCACCACAGAGCAATACATGGCATGGAAAGGCAACCAACAGTAATAATACATGTTTATGAAGCTAAGCATGGCAAGGGCAAGTTCATAGGGTGCATGGATCACTAGCAAAACACATGGCCAAAACTGAACTTAATGTTAGCAGGTTGACAACAACATTATTTAGTAACTTTGGAGCAAGATATGAATAACCTACAGCAAGCTATAAATGCAACCAGGGGCATGAATGGATAGATCATAACATGTATAACAAAACATCCTTAGTGAACATCTCCAGAATAATGCACGAAATGCCTTGTAGCAGCAGGTTAACATAGCAACAAAATATAACAGAATCAGCCTAGCAAAACAGTAACAACAAGTACCCTCCTTAACAAGCTTGATGCACTCAGCACACAACTCACAAAAATACATGGATGTCACCTCTCGAAAGATGGCATAGCATAGATCAAAACACATGTAGACATCAACCTCACAGGATGCACACATCAATCATGGAAAAAATGACAAATGAGCATGTTATAACAGTTTCAGCAGATTAATATCAACATGCACTATTCCAACAGCATTTCGCGCATCAAGATGAGCTCAAATGAAAATGATGCAATGTAATGAAATGATGTACTCGTTGAGACGAACAATTTGACATATTACACGCACGAAATGGAGCAGTATGCAGCAAGTTATGATGGGATGAACATGGCATGATTATGCAAAATATTCAGGACAGTCATTTTTCTGGAAAAAAAACAGGACGGGCGTTATATAGCAAAATGTGCACGGGCGGGTTTTAGGCGGGGCTCACCTAGCTGGGCTCGGCCCAGGTCGGTGGTGGATCGGGTCGGCGGGATCTGGGCCGTGGGGAAGCCCACGTGGCCGGCGGCACTGGAGATGGGGCCCACACGGGGAGGCACTGTGAGCGGGCGAGCTCGTCCCTGGCTTTGTGAAGAAGACGGCGGCGGTGGACGGATGAACTCCGGCGGGAGCTGGGACTCCAGCGACATGGGAAGACGGCGGGAATAGGCAGATCCGGTCCCTGGGCACCGGATCCGGCCGGAGGTGGACGAGGACAGCGAGGGGCGGCACGGATCCAAGCGCAGGAACGACGGGGACGCGAGATCCGGCGAACTCCTTGCAGCGGCACATCGAGGCTCCGGGGTCCTGCGGAACATGGGGAGAGAGAGCTCTGTGAGAGGAAGAGGAAGAAGCACATGCCGGGGAAGGAGAGAGGAGCAGGTGGCGGAATTCGGCCTGGTGGTCGCCGGCGGCGAGACGCTGGTCACCTGCGGGGATCGGGCGCAGGCAGAGCGAAGGCAGAGCTCAGGGTGCGGGGAGGCGCGGGCCCGTTCAGCCCGGGGCGGGCCTTCCCTTGGCCCAGGCGGGCCGTGGCGGCGCTGGAGGCTGCGGGGCGCGGGAGGACACGTGGAGGCCTGGGAGAGGCTGGCTTTGGCGGCACGGCCAGTGGGGACGCGCCACTTGGCACTGGAGGGTTGGGGCTCGCCAGAAAGCAAGGAGAAGGACCCTGGTGGCGGCGGCTGATGATTGGGGGGCGCGGATTCTGAGGAGGAGGAAGGAGAAGGCCAAAAATGACATGAGGGGGTCTATATATAGCAAAAGCAGCTAGGGTTGGGGGTTTCCATCCGTTTTCGGACCCTCGGATCACGATCGGACGGCTCCGGCCCTGAGGAGGAGTAGGCTGGGCATAGGTGGGCTGTGTAGGATGCATTGGGCTGGGAAGAGAGAGAGGCCCGACAGCAGTTTTGGAGACCAAAACGTCCGACGAATATACCGGCTATATCGCGGTTAAATATTTAACGGTTGGGCAGTCAAACGAACTCCGAATGCGACGAAATTTGGCAGGTGGCCTGTCTACACTATAATAAGACCGCACGCCAAGTTTCAACTCATTGTGAAAACATTTTTCGGCCACTTATAAAAATAATATTTCGGAGGTGCCGCGGCCGCGTGCGAGTGTGGCTGGGCTCAGAACGGACAACAGAGAGAACCGGCGGGACCCAAACGGATGCAAGTTTTGAATAGCATGCAGATGAAATGCAGATGATGACATAGCAAAATGCAACACGCAAGAAAATGACATGGCAACGACGGCGAATAACTGGCAGTCACCTGGCGCATCGAATCCGGGGCGTTACAACTCTCCTCCACTACCAAGAGATCTCGTCCCGAGATCTTAGGACCGAGACGGGGGAGAAAAAGGGATGATGTGAAACAAGAACTCTAGAGAAGAAGCAAAGAATCGAGAACACCCGAGAAGAAGAGAGGAACAACGAGAATGACGAGAATCGAAAGCTCACAAAATCAGATAGACTAAGAAAACACTCGTTCTAACCGGAGTGGTTAGAATGAGAAAATAAACGGATAAGACTGAAAGGATTTAGGCAGCACTTCGGCTGAAACATGGGGAAATAGAACACAAGCTTGAGAGGATGGAATGATACTTGATGAAGACATGACACAAAACCTCCGGAAAGAATTGAAAGAGTTGAATGAAAAGAACGGAGCAGAAAATGACAACTTGTGCCACGAATGAAATTGAAAGCATCTTTAGAAGGAAGGTTTAAACATTGTTGTTGAGAAAATCAACAACGAAAAGAATAAGCTTGTTGTGGACTTATGGATAACATCTCAAAATTATGAGGTGATAACCAACCACAAACGGAAAAGATTAAATAGCTGAGAAGAACGAAGAAATGCAAAACTCCACTTCAAAAGGATATGGAGAATTAATTGCACTTCAAGACGCGAGAAGAAAAGATACTTGAACTCCACCAACAAAATGTTGATGAACTCTTGAAGAATGAATTAAATCATGAAGAACCACCATGAAGAACTCCGGTGACAAAAGATGATGAGATAGGAATGAAGGATGAAAAGAATAAGACTAAAACCTTGCATCGATTTAGATGGAGGTTCCGACGAGATGGCCGAGGAAATAGAACTCCGGAAAAGAAAAGATGAAAACACTTGAAACTAGAATTTATTCATGAAGAACAAACTCTGAAGAAAAGAATAATCACTTGGAAGAAATAAGAATAAGATTTATTGTATGCTTATCCTTCATCAAATTAAATTGATGACAAGCAATGGATTTTGCATACTACTTATTCTTCTTGAAAAGGATTGAGAAGTGACATATCGCAAACTTGAGAAGGTCTTCATGAACCACCAGTAGGATTGAAAAGAACGAATGAATTAATATGATAATCCAGGAAAAAGAATCTTGAACGAACCACCATAAGAATTCAAAATGACTGACGAAAAAGGATGAATCACCGGGAAGAAATAGAAGTACAAATATGCTAGAGGGGATTTAGATACAAGAGAACGGGAAGAAGTCGATCTGATTAAAGAGTACTTGAATGAAGCACCGGGATAATTAGAGAACGATAACTGGAATGATGGCCTCTGATGAAAAGAAATGGAAAAACAACTCCTGACATACTCCGGATGGGTAAGAAAAGAACATCTGACAAACTGAAATAATTTGAGAGGGTAACATGAAGCTAGAACCACAAATCTTTGGGGGAACGGGCAAGATTTAGAGTAAAACCCCTTCTTCGGTCTTCAAATGACGGCGAGAAACACCACCAAAATTCCTGAGGTACTCCGGGATACAGAAAAGCAGAGGGGTTGAGCCAACAATGAAAGAATTTGAAAACGATCTTGGAGAAGGCATGTGACTGATGGGATCCATTCTTATGTCACACTTGAAAAGAATTGAGAATAACTCCGAGGGGATTAAAAGAGTCAGGTAAGATCCTGGGAAAAGACCTGTGAGTTATGGCCCACTAAAGAGAAAAAAACACCGTTGAAAAGGATTGTTGAAAAGATAGATGATGCACCGGAACAATTGAAATATTTGAATGAGGTGACAACCTCGAATTAATTGGAATACGGACGAATCTCCTGAGATGTCTTCCGAACTCCAGAATGATTGAATGGCGAGAGGCAAACGAGCAAGGAGAACACTTGAGCCGAGGGAAAAAATATGATCACACCGAATACTTGAATTGGGTCCACCGGAGAAGAGATGAAGAATGACGAACGAGACGAGAATTCACCGGTTGAAATAATTGAGGGAAGACTGAAGAGGCTCCGTACGAATGAAATTGATGGTCGAAAGAGACTCTGACTCTGGGAAGAAGAGGGTGGGAGGGCGGGAAAACAAAGGCAACTGGAAGGGGAAATCCGACGAATATCTTGAAGAGAAAACACCGGTTGAAATCATTGAGGAAAAAAAGCAAGGACTTCACACGAGTAGGATGGATACTCGATTAGGGACTCCGGTTCCGAGAGGAAGAAGGGTGGCGGGTGGGAAAAATAAAGGACAACTTCAGACAGGGGAAAAACAATGACGTCGGAGGAAGAACTTAGGATTGAACTTGGCAAAGATGAAGAGGCTTGAGTCAACTTGACGAGAAATGCACTGGATAAAAAGAGCTGAGGAACAACTACCGGAAAACCAACTGCGTGAACCTAAAGAAAAAAAAATTGAATGGGAAGAGGAGTAGTTCAAAACACCTACGTCAAGATTCCTTACCAGATCGACGAAGGGACTGAGGAGTAAAAAGAATCCTACTCTCCAATATAACTAGACTCCGAAAATAGTTTTTCTTCTAGACTCAACAACGGCCAAACTACACGATCAATTAAGGGGGCTCCTAGGGTCGGTCGAGGCTCTGATACCAACTTGTCACGCCCAAGATGCGACCCTATCCTAAAGGAACTCGAAGGTCCCACCAAGGATAGAAGCGCATCTTGAAGACGCTTTTGCAAGGTGGATATCATTACATCAACATAACGTAATAGATAGGGATACATACATAAGGCATACAATGTCACATGAATACAACATCACATATTACATAAGAGCAACATCCGACTACGGATGTAACACAAACAGAAACTCAAACGACATCAACCCTGCTAGCCCAGGCTGCCGACCTGGAACCTATCCCCTGATCGAAGAAGAAGCAGAAGGTGAACTCAAGCAAGCAAGCATCGCTCTCGCGTCATGATCATCGCATGACCTGTACCTGCAACTGTTGTTGTAGTAATCTGTGAGCCACGAGGACTCAGCAATCCCATTACCATGGGTATCAAGACTAGCAAAGCTTAATGGGAAAGGAAGGGGTAAAGTGGTGAGGTTGCAGCAGCGACTAAGCAAGTATGGTGGCTAACATACGCAAATGAGAGTGAGAAGAGAAACAAAGGAACGGTCATGAAGCTAGCAATGATCAAGAGGTGATCCTGAACTCCTACTTACATCAAACATAACCTAGAAACGATGTTCACTTCCCGGACTCTGCCGAGAAGAGACCATCATGGCTACACACGCGGTTGATGCATTTTAATTCGGATCTGGTGTCAAGTTATCTACAACCGGACATTAACAAATTCCCATCTGCCACATAACCGCGGACACGGCTCTCAAAAGTTTATACCCTGCAGGGGTGTCCCAACTTAGCCCATGATAAGCTCTCGCGATCAACGAAGGATATTCCTTCTCCCAGGAAGACCCGATCAGTCTTGGAATCCCAGTTTACAAGACATTTCGACAATGGTAAAACAAGACCAGCAAAGCCGCCCGATGCGCCGACAATCCCGATAGGAGATGCACATATCTCGTTCTCAGGGCAACACCGGATAAGTCAAGCTACGAGTAAAACCAGACGTCGAGTTGCCCCGAGGTGGCCCCGCAGGTTGCTCGTTTCGGACCAACACTTAGACAAGCACTGGCCCGGGGGGGCTAAAATAAAGATGACCCTCGGGTTGGCCGACCCAAGGGAAGGGTATAGGTGGTGGTGAGGCAAATGGTAAAACCAAGGTTGGGCCTTTTGGACAAGTTTTATTCAAAGCAAACTGTTAGGGGGTCCCATAAATCACCCGATTGCGTAAGGAAGCATAAAATCCGGGAACATAACACCGGTATGACGGAAACTAGGGCGGCAAGAGTGGAACAAAACACCAGGCATAAGGCCGAGCCTTCCACCCTTTACCAAATATATAGATGCATTAATAATATAAGAGATATTGTGATATCCCAACATAACCCTGTCCACCATGGAGCAATCTTCAACTTCACCTGCAGCTAGCAACGCTATAAGAGGGGCTGAGCAAAAGCGGTAACATAGCCAAACAACGGTTTTCTAGGAATGGTGTCAAAGGTTAGAGGTTCATGGCAATTTGGGAGGCTTGAAGAGCAAATGATAGGAAGCGCAGCATAGCGAAAGAACGAAGCAACTAGCATAGCAATGATAGTAGTGAGATCCAGGGTAGCGGTCATCTTGCCTGAAATCCCGCAAGGAAGAAGAACGATTCCATGACGAAGATGAAGCCACGAAGACGAACCATGCGTAGACGAACGAATCCTCACGATCGCAACGAAACGGGAACTATCGAGAAGAAGCACACAACATGATAAACACACCACACAAGAACAAGACATGATGCACAACAAGCATGACGCATGACAAAGCTACATGAAGCTACTCATGGCAAGAGATGATGCAAACAAGAATAACACATCAAGGCAAGTTTAAATGAGGCCGGAAACAACATATAGCAATTCCGGTAAGTCCTCATATGCGAATTTCGAAATTGGTCCAGATCTGAATAAACCTTATGTTCACGTTGTTAAACAGCAAGTTAAAATGCACCAAGATGATCTACACGAAATCCTAGTCAAGTTACATATAAAGTTCATTAAATTCGGAGCTACGGCCTAGAAGATATGAGCAAAACAAGTTAAACATGGCATTGATGCAAAGTGCATACAAACATAGCGCAAACACCTCAAAACAAGGATGCAACATGATAATTTGAAACTACATGCAAAATCAAGCAAGTTTCATATAGAGCACACTCAAAACGGAGCAATGGTTCAACACATACACTCTATACAAGTCATAGCAACAATCTGTCCAAAACAGCAACTAGGCATATTGCAAGCATCAAAACAATATGCTACAGCACCCCAACATAATAACAAAAGGCATGGGCATGAAGTACAGGTAAAGCACAACAAAACATGAACACTGAGCTATCTCCAGAAATCACTAGAACATGCTCAAACACACATGGTAAGATTGCAAATAATAACATTTCAGACTTTAGCGAAATAACATCAAAGTTGCAATGTTTAGAGCTATCAAACAACATGTTACAGGAACTTAACATGGCAAACAAAGGCATGGCATGAATCTACTAATGGCATAGAACAAGAGTCCCTTACTGACCATGAGCCAAAAAGGATCAGAAGATATGATGGCACCCATGTAAACATGGCAAGTTATATTACAGATTCATACATGGCAGGAACAACAATAAGTAGGCATGTTGGTGAGCTTGAACCACTCACCACAGAGCAATACATGGCATGGCAAGGCAACCAACAGTAATACTACATGTTTATGAAGCTAAGCATGGCAAGGGCAAGTTCATAGGGTGCATGGATCACTAGCAAAACACATGGCCAAAACTGAACTTAATGTTAACAGGTTGACAGCAACATTATTTAGCAACTTTGGAGCAAGATATGAACAATCTAGAGCAAGCTATAAATGCAACCAGGGGCATGAATGGATAGATCATAACATGTATAACAAAACATCCTTAGTGAACATCTCCAGAATAATGCACGAAATGCCTTGTAGCAGCAGGTTAACATAGCAACAAAATATAACAGAATCAGCCTAGCAAAACAGTAACAGCAAGTACCCTCCTTAACAAGCTTGATGCACTCTGCACACAACTCACAAAAATACATGGATGGCACCTCTCGAAAGATGGCATAGCATAGATCAAAACACATGTAGACATCAACCTCATAGGATGCACACATCAATCATGGCAAAAAGGACAAATGAGCATGTTATAACAGTTTCAGCAGATTAATATCAACATGCACTATTCCAACAGCATTTCGGGCATCAAGATGAGCTCAAATGAAAATGATGCAATGTAATGAAATGATGTACTCGTTGAGACGAACAATTTGACATATTACACGCACGAAATGGAGCAGTATGCAGCAAGTTATGATGCGATGAACATGGCATGATTATGCAAAATATTCGGGACTTAGTCATTTTTCTGAAAAAAACAGGACGGGCGTTATATAGCAAAATGTGTACGGGCGGGTTTTAGGCGGGGCTCACCTAGCTGGGCTCGGCCCAGGTCGGTGGTGGATCGGGTCGGCGAGATCTGGGCCGTGGGGAAGCCCACGTGGCCGGCGGCGCTGGAGATGGGGACCACACGGGGAGGCACTGTGAGCGGGCGAGCTCGTCCCTGGCTTTGCGAAGAAGACGGTGGCGGCGGACGGATGAACTCCGGCGGGAGCTAGGACTCCAGCGACATGGGAAGACGGTGGGAATGGGCAGATCCGATCCCTGGGCACCGGATCCGGCCGGAGGTGGACGAGGACAGCGAGGGGCGGCACGGATCCGAGCGCAGGAACGATGGGGTCGCGAGATCCGGCGAACTCCTTGCAGCGACACGACGAGGCTCCGGGGTCCTGCGGAACATGGGGAGAGAGAGCTCTGTGAGAGGAAGAGGAAGAAGCACATGCAGGGGAAGGAGAGAGGAGCAGGTGGCGGAATTCGGCCTAGTGGTCGCCGGCGGCGAGACGCTTGATCGCTGCGGGGATCGGGCGTGGCGAGCGAAGGCGAGCTCGGGCGCTGGGAGGCACGGGCCCGTTCGGCCCGGGGTGGGCCTTCCCTGGGCCCAGGCGGGCCGCGGTGGCGTTGGGGGCTGCGGGGCGCGGGAGGACACGTGGAGGCCTGGGAGAGGCTGGCTTCGGCGGCGCAGCTAGTGGGACGCGCCACTTGGCGGTGGAGTGTTGGGGCTCGTCGGAAAACGAGGAGAAGGATGCTGGTGGCGGCGGCTAATGATTGGGGGCCGCGGATTCTGAGGAGGAGGAAGGAGAAGGCCAAAAATGACATGAGGGGGTCTATATATAGCAAAAGCAGCTAGGGTTGGGGGTTTCCATCCGTTTTCAGACCCTCGGATCACGATCGGATGGCTCCGGGCACGAGGAGGAGTAGGCTGGGCATAGGTGGGCTGTGTAGGATGCATTGGGCTGGGAAGAGAGAGAGGCCCGACAGCAGTTTCGGAGACCAAAACATCCGACGAATATACCGGCTATATCGCGGTTAAATATTTAACGGTTGGGCAGTCAAACGAACTCCGAATGCGACGAAATTTGGCAGGCGGCCTGTCTACACTATAATAAGACCGCACGCCAAGTTTCAACTCATTTCGAAAACATTTTTCGGCCACTTATAAAAATAATATTTCGGAGGTGCCGCGGGCGCGTGCGAGTGTGGCCTGGCTCAGAACGGACAACAGAGAGAACCGGCGGGACCCGAACGGATGCAAGTTTTGAAAAGCATGCAAATGAAATGCAGATGATGACATGGCAAAATGCAACACACAAGAAAATGACATGGCAACGACGGCAAATAACTGGCAGACACCTGGCGCATCGAATTCGGGGCGTTACATAGTTCTCAATGTAATTTTCTTTATTGTGACATGATTGTTCAGATCCAAATGATTCAAGATAAAAGCTTATAAAACATAAAAATAATAATACTTCAAAGCATACTAACAAATAATCATGTCCTATCAAAATAGCATAGCCAAAGGTAGCTTATCCCTACAAAATCATATAGCTAGGCCATGCTTCATTTTCATTACACAAAATACTCCCATCATGCACAACCCTGGTTTCAGCCAAGCAATTGGTTCATACTTTTTAACGCGCTTCAGCTGTTTCAACTCTTACGCAATACATGAGCGCAAGCCATGGACATAGCACTATGGTGGTATATGGTGGTGGTTGTGAGGAAAAAAAGGGAGAAGATAGTCTCACATCAACTAGGCATATCAATGGGCTATGGAGAGGCCCATCAATAGATATCAATGTGAGTGAGTAGGGATTGCCATGCAACAGATGCACTAGAGCTATAAATATATGAAAGCTCAACAAAAGAAACTAAGTGGGTGTGCATCCAACTTGCTTGCTCACGAAGACCTAGGGCATTTTGAGGAAGCCCATTATTGGAATATACAAGCCAAGTTCTAAAATGAAAAATTCCCACTACTATATGGAAGTGACAACACAAGAGACTCTCTATCATGAAGATCACGGTGCTATTTTGAAGCACAAGTGTGGAAAAGAGATAGTAGCATTGTCCCTTCTGTCTTTTTCTCTCATTTTTTATTTGGCCTTTCTTTTTTTGGCCTTTCCCTTTTTTTATATGGCATTTCTTTTTTTATTTGGCATTTCTCTTTATTTATTTATTTAAGTCCAAAGTCTCATCCCGACTTGTGGGGGAATCATAGTCTTCATCATCCTTTCCTCACTTGGGACAATGCTCTAATAATGAAGATCATCACACTTTTATTGATTTACAACTCGAGAATTACAACTCAACGCTTAGAACAAAATATGACTCTATATGAATGCCTCCGGCGGTGTACCAGGATATGTAATGAATCAAGAGTTACCTGTATGAAAAATATGAAGGTGGCCTTGCCACAAATACGATGTCAACTACATGATCATGCAAAGAGCAATATGACAATGATGGAGCGTGTCATAATAACGGAACGATGCAAAGTTGCATGGCAATATATCGCGGAATGGCTATGGAAATGCCATAATAGGTAGGTATGGTGGCTGTTTTGTGGAAGGTAAATAATGGGTGCATGATATCGGCGAAAGTTGCGCAGCACAATAGATGCTAGCAAAGTGGAAGGGTGAGTGTGCGTATATCCATGGACTCACATTAGTCATAAAGAACTCATATACTTATTGCAAAAGTTTACTTTCCCTCGAAGCAAAGTACTACTACGCATGCTCCTAGTGGAAGGGTTGGTAGGAGTTAACCATGGTGCGAGCCCGACCTCCACTCATAAGGAAGGCAATCAAAAGAGAACCTCATGCAACAAATTTGTCACACAACTTTTACCATACGTGCATGCTACGGGACTTGCCAACTTCAACACAAGTATTTCTTAATTTCATAATTACGCACTAGCTTGACTGTAATATTACCACCTTTATATCTCAAAACAATTATCAAGCATCAAATTGATCCTAGTGTTTAATGCACTTTCTATGATAGTTTTTATTCTACCCAACTTGGATACTCATCATTCTAGGACCAAATTCATAACCATAGCAAATACCATGCTGTTCTAAGAGACTCTAAAAATAATATAATTGAAGCATGAGAGACTAACAATTTCTACAAAATTAAGCCACCGCCGTGCTCTAAAAGATATAAGTGAAGCACTAGAGCAAATACTATCTAGCTCAAAAGATATAAGTGAAGCACATAGAGTATTCTAATAAATTCTAATCAAGTGGGATTCTCCCGAAAGGTGTGTACAGCAAGGATTATTGTGGAAAACTAAAAAGCAAATACTAATATCATACAAGACGCTCCAAGCAAAACACATATCATGTGGCGAATAAAAATATAGCTCCAAGTAAAGTTACCGATAAACGAAGACGAAAGAGGGGATGCCTTCCGGGGGCATCTCCAAGCTTAGGCTTTTGGCTATTCTTTAATATATTGGGGAGCCTTGGGCATCCCCAAGCGTAGGTTCTTGCCACTCCTTATTCCATAGTCCATCAAATCTTTACACAAAACTTGAAAACTTCACAACACAAAACTCAATAAGAAATCTCATAAGCTCCGTTAGTGAAAGAAAGAAAAACCACCACATAAGGTACTGTAATGAACTCATTCTTTATTTATATTGGTGTTAAACCTACTGTATTTCAAGTTCTCTATGCTTCATACCACTTAATACTAGCCATAGATGCATCAAAATAAGCAAACAACACACGAAAGGCAGAATCTGTCAAAAACAGAACAGTCTGTAGCAACCTGTAACTCTTGAATAATTCTGGAACATTAAAAATCCTACCAAAATAGGAAGTCCTGGGAAATTTGTCTATTGATCTACAGCAAAAACAATAAACGCAAAAGCACGTTTCTGTGAATTAACAAAATTATTTTCGTGCGCGCAAAGTTTCTCTTTTTTAGCAGAATCAAATTAACTATCACCATAGGTTACCCAATAGGTTCTACTTGGCACAAACACTAATTAAAACATAAAAACACATCTAAACAGAAGGTAGATGAAAAATTTATTACTAAACAGAAACTAAAACAAAAAACACGAATAAAATTGGGTTGCCTCCCAACTTGCGCTATTGTTTAACGCCCCTAGCTAGGCATAAAAGCGAGGATAGATCTAAGTAGTGCCATCTTTGGCACTCAATTCATAAGTAGCTCGCATGATAGATTCATAAGGTAATTTAACTTTATTTCTTGGAAAGTGCTCCATTCCTTTCCTTAATGGAAATTGGAATCTAATATTCCCTTCCTTCATATCAGTAATCGCACAAATTGTTCTAAGGAAAGGTCTACCAAGAATAATAGGGCAAGAAAGATTGCAATCTATATCAAGAACGATAAAATCTACAGGCACCAAATTTCTATTTGCAACAATGAGAACATCATTGATCCTTCCCATTGGCTTTTTAATGGTGGAATCCGCAAGGAGAAAATTTAAAGAGCAATCATCAAGATCATGGAAACCTAGGATATCACATAAAGTTTTCTGAATCGTGGAAACACTAGCACCCAAATCACATAAAGCATAACACTCATGATCTTTAATTTTAATCTTTATAGTAGGTTCCCACTCATCATAAAGTTTTCTAGGTATAGAAACTTCCAAATTAAGTTTTTCATCAAAAGATTGCATCAAGGCATCAACAATATGTTTTGTAAAAGCTTTATTTTGACTATAAGCATGAGGAGAATTCACAACGGATTGCAACAAGGAAATACAATCTTCTAAAGAACAATTATCATCATTAAATTCCTTGAAATCCAAGATAGTGGGTTCAATGCTATTTAAAGTCTTAACCTCTCCAATCCCACTTTTACCAAATTTAGCATCAAGATCTAAAAACTCCGAAACATTGGGACGCCTTTTATTATGATTCATATTGCAAAACAAAGATCTAATAGGGTACACATCAATAACTTTAAGATCTTCATCATTATTTTCACCTAACTTTTTTGGTTTGGCAGCCATCTTATTGACTAAGGTGGCTTGCTTATCAGAAATTTGGGCTATAGAATTTTCAAGCCGAGTAATTTGGGAATTCGAACCATAAAATTCTTTAGACGTATCATCAAGCTACTTGTTCATGAACCCCAAAAAACTTTTTTGTTCTTTAAGCTCTTTTCTAAAGAAATTATTATGCTCAAATTGTAAAGTCATAAAGCTTCTAAAGTTTGATTCAATCTCTTCGAACCTTCTAAGATGAAGGTCGGTGTTCTTAGGCAAAGCCATAAGGGCAAGCAGGCACACAAAAAGACAAGCGAAAGAGAAAGGAGATTGGGAAAGAGATAGCGAATAAACCGGCAAGGGTGAAGTGGGGGAGAGGAAAACAAGAGGCAAATGGAAAATAATGTAAATGCGAGGGAGATGAGTTTGTGATGGGTACTTGGTATGTCTTGAATTGAGCGAAGACCTCCCCGGCAACGGTGCCAGAAATCATTCTTGCTACATCTTGAGCTTGCGTTGGTTTTCCTTGAAGAGGAAAAGGTGATGCAGCAATAGTAGCATAAGTATTTCCCTCAGTTTTTGAGAAGGAAGTTATCAATCTAGTAGGAGGCTCCTCAAAAGTCCCACGCACCTACACAAACAAACAAAGAACTCGCAACCAACACAATAAAGGGGTTGTCAATCCCTTCACGGCCACTTGCGAAAGTGAGATCTGGTAGAGATAGTATGATAAGATAAATATATTGTTGGTATTTTATAATATAGATTGGAAAAGTAAAGATGCAAATAAAAGTAGATTGAAAGCTTATATGATAAAAGATAGAACCGGGGGCCATAGGTTTCACTAGTGGCTTCTCCCAAGATAGCATAAGTATTACGGTGGGTGAACAAATTACTGTCGAGCAATTGATAGAAAAGCGAACAATTATGAGATTATCGAGGCATGATCATGTACATAGGCATCACGTCCGTGACAAGTAGACCGACTCCTGCCTGCATGTACTACTGTTAATCCACACATCGGCCGCTATCCAGCATGAATCTAGAGTATTAAGTTCATAAAGAACAGAGTAATGCATTAAGAAAGATGACTTCATGTAGAGGGATAAACTCATGCAATATGATATAAACCCCATCTTTTTATCCTCGATGGAAGCAATATAATACGTGCCTTGCTGCCCCTGCTGTCACTGGGAAAGGACACCGCAAGATTGAACCCAAAGCTAAACACTTCTCCCATTGCAAGAAAGATCTGTCTAGTAGGCCAAACCAAACTGATAATTCGAAGAGACTTGCAAAGATAACTTAATCACACATAAAAGAATTCAGATGAGATTCAAATATTTCTCATAGACAAACTTGATCATAAACCCATAATTCATCGGATCTAGACAAACACAACGCAAAAAGAGTTACATCGAGTAGATCTCCAAGAAGATCAAGGAGAACATGGTATTGAGATCCAAAGAGAGAGAAGAAGCCATCTAGCTAATAACTATGGACCCGAAGGTCTGTGGTAAACTACTCACAACTCATCGGAGTGGCCTTGGATATGATGTAGAGGCCCTCCATGATCGATTCCCCCTCCGGCGGTGGAATTAGGTTTTCGTGGTTGCTTCTGATGTTCTCGGGGTACGTGGGTATATATAGGAGGAAGAAGTAGGTCAGTGGACGCCCGAGGGGCCCACAAGATAGGGGGGCGTGCCCAGTAGGGGGGGCGCCCTCCACCCTCATGGATACCTCGGCTGCTTCTTGACTTGCACTCCAAGTCTTCTGGATCACGTTTGTTCCAAAAATCACGCTCCCGAAGGTTTTATTCCGTTTGGACTCCGTTTGATATTCCTTTTCTTCGAGACACTGAAATAGGCAAAAAAACAGCAATACGGGCTGGGCCTCCGGTTAGTAGGTTAGTCCCAAAAGTGATATAAAAGTGTAAAGTAAAGCCAATAAACATCCAAAACGTGTAATATAATAGCATGGAACAATCAAACATTATAGGTACGTTGGAGACGTATCACCCGCTGTCTTGCAATTGATAGATCAAATTGGTTTCGTCGGTTGAGGACTCATCATCTGAGTAAATGGCCATCTCTCCGCCAGACACAGAACCTTCCTCGAAAGCCACCCCATGAATAACGCCACCAAAAGCATGCTTCCGGGCGGGTTGAACCTTGGTAAGCCTTGCACACTGAGCCGTTTCAACGACGTCAGAGCCGGTGACCGGCTCAGGCCCTGGCTCACCAATCCTGCCGATGAAGACGTGGATTCCGACAAAGGGGACCTGGTACCCGTATTTGATTAAATCAGCCTCGGGGCCCTAGCCTGCATCGTCGATGTAGATTTTGCTGCGACGACTCTTGGTCATCCGGCCCATGGTGTATCCCTTGATTCCTGAGAAGCTGCCCTTCAAGAACTCGAAGCCACCATGCTTTGGCCCCACGATGGGCGCCAACTGTCCTTGACTTAACACAGCAGATGTCCTAGCAAAATGACTTAGGTGTGGAGTCATCGCAACTAGGCTAGCTTAAAGGGTTGAATGGGACAACAGACACAAAGAGTTTACCTAGGTTCGGCCCCTCTAAATGATGTAAAAGCCTACTCCTCCTTTTGGTTGTATTGCTTGGGTTTTGATTACCAGGGAGCGAATGAGCTTGACCTAGTGCATGATTGATTGTTTCTTGAGTTAACCCGCCGCCGGGTCACCCCTTTATATATAGGTTGATGCCCAGTGTCTTACAGAGTCTTGGCTGGCTCACACAATCGTGACCGGCTTAGTTTCTAACTAAGCTTGCCTTACAGAGCAAGTCAATTCCTGGCGGTTCACACCTTTGGGCCTTGAGTTGCCTCCGGGCCTTGAGCCTTCAATAAGCTTGATCCATGAACTGTCATCTTCATGCTTAAGTCACCAATGGTATGACCCGGCCCCTCCTGGGCGAGTCATACCTAGGAGTTATATCCCCAACATCAACCCTTCTCCATCACGAATTCCATGATGCTCCCCACCGGGAGTGAGTAATTCCTTCGTAGGCTCGCTGGTCGGTGAGAGTTGGATGAGATTCATCATGTAATCGAGTTAGTTTTGTTAGGGCCTGATCCCTAGTATCCATTATGTTTTGAGATTGATGTTGCTATGACTTTGCCATGCCTAATGCTTGTCACTTCGGGCCCGGGTGCCATGATTTCAGATCTGAACCATTTATGTTATCACCATTATATCCATGTTCTAGATCTGATCTGCAAGTTATAGTCACCTACTACATGTTATGATCCGGCAACCCCGGAGTGACAATAGTCGGGACCACTCCCGATGATGATCGTAGTTTGAGGAGTTCATGTATTCACCATGTGCTAATGCTTTGTTCCGGTTCTCTATTAAAAGGAGGCCTTAATATCCCTTGGTTTCCAATAGGACCCAGTGCCACGGGAGGGTAGGACAAATGATGTCATGCAAGTTATTTCCATAAGCACGTATGACTATTTACGGAATAGATGCCTACATTATATTTATGAACTAGAGCTAGTGCCGTATCGCCCTAGGTTATGACTGTCTCATGACAAATATCATCCAACGAATCGCTGATCCAGCTCCTACGATTTTCCTACATATAGTTTCTACTAAGTTGGTATAAAAATATTGCTATCACTACAAACGTTACTATTGCTGCTACTACCACTATCAAAACTATCATCCTACTTTGCTACTGATCACTTTGCTGCAGAAAATTAATCTCCAGGTGTGGTTGAATTGGCAACTCAGCTGCTAATACTTGCAAATATTCTTTTGCTCCCCTTGTGTTGAATCTATAAATTGGGTTGAATACTCTAGCTCGAAAACTGTTGCGATACCGTATACTTGTGGGTTATCAAGACCTTTTTCTGGTGCCGTTGCTGGGGAGCATAGCTATATTTGTTGAGCCACTTGGTATTATTATTAAATTATCACTATGAAGAATCTGAAGGATGCTAAGACTAATATTTTTCCCTCTAAGAGGAGGGGAGGTAAGGAACTTCCATCCAGCTCCACTTTAGATTCACCTTCTGTTGTAAGTAAACTTGCAACAGCACCACATGCTATTAATTCTGGTATGTCGCAAGTTGTTGATGATGCTACTTTTACTATGAATGCTACTCATGATAATGCTAGTATCTTGCTTGATGATAATGTGCCACTAGGTGGATTTCTTGATGAAGAAATCGCTAGAGTAAGACACCATGATATTGTTGAAACTGATGATGAGCTTGAAACTGAAAATCTTGAAACACCTATTAGAACTAGCCCTCCTAGAAATGAATTGCCAAAGGTATCGGAAGGTTATGCTATGAGTGAGGAGGCAACTAGAGATATTCTTGCATATAAGGATAGAGATGATCTAGAAAAAAATATTATGCAAGTATAAAGAAAGATCTCTGAATGCTAGAATGAAATGTGATCCTAAGTTTGCTAATTCCGCTATCTTTATTGATGATAAGGATTATGAATTCTCTGTCGACCCAGAGTTAATTACATTGGTTGAATCTAATCCTTTAATTTCCATGGTTATGAAACTTAAACTATTGTGGCACATCTGACTATATTGAATGACATAGCCACCCTTTTTGCTCATGATGAGAAGATTCACTATTACTATATTTTGAAGTTATTTACATTATCATTAAAGGATGATGCTAAATCTTGGTACAATACTCTTGCTACTGGTTGTTTGCGTAGTCCCCAGGATAGGATTTATTACTTCTCCAGAAAATATTTCCTTGCTTATAAGAAACAAGCTGCCTTGCAGGAAATATCTAACTTTGTGCAAATTGAAGAAGAGAGTCTCCCACAAGCTTGGGGAAGGCTTCTCCAATTGCTTAATGCTTTGCCTGATCATCCTCTTAAGAAAAATGAAATACTTGATGGACTAACCGATGCTTCTAGGGATTTCCTAGATAGTTGTGCTGTTTGTGTTTTCAGGGAACAAACTATTGAGAAAGCTGAAGAATTATTGAATAAAATATTAAAAAATTATGATGATTGGACTCCTCCTGAAACACCGCTTAAACCCACTCCGAAGAAGAGGGGTATCCTATATCTCAGTCTTGAAGATATGCAAGAGGCAAAGAAATCTATGAAGGAAAAAGGTATTAAAGCAGAGGATGTTAAAAATCTACCACCTATTGAAGAAATACATGGGCTTGATACACCACCACCACCTAAGGTGGTAGAGGTAAATTCTTTAATGAAATTCAATGATAGTGATGATCCTCAAAATAAACATCCTATCCAATGCCTTTATGAGTTTGATAATTACATTAGAAAGCAAGATCGCTTCAATGCAAATGTGTAGCGACCCGACCTCAGATGGTCAAGTCTCTGTGCTCAGGTGTCATCCCTGGATCAGTAATGCTGACACCACACAGTACTTCGAAGGATTTATAACAGAGTAGCAATCACACACTTATTACATCGATGTCTCAAATGAGAACTTATTACAATAAATATGGCTTAAGGCCATCTAATAATGATAACAGCGGAAGACTTGGAAGATAAGTGAGTCCATCAACTCCAACGGCATCACTGAGTATAGAACCACGACCTAAAAGCACCTTACTCGTCATCTGAAAAGTCTGCAACATGAAACGTTGCAGCCCGAAAACGGGCCAGCACATGGAATATGCTGGCAATGTAACACATAGAGAATAATGAATGATAAGCCTATACTACATGCATATATGGCTGGTGGAAAAGCTCTATGGTTACAGTTTTGGGAAAAGAAAATTTTTCCCTACTGCAAAGAATACATTTATTTAACTATCATGGTGGTTGTTAAACATTGAGAATGGTTGACAGCATTCTCAATCCCAATTAAAAGTACTCATTAAAACCCAACAATATTGATTATAGTAACATGATGAGATTCACCTGACAATCAAGTACTAGATACTCAAGATGTCCATAACCGGGGACACGGCTAACCATGATTAGTTTGTACACTCTGCAGAGGTTTGCGCACTTTTCCCACAAGACTCGATCGCCTCCGTTTGATTCCTCGCATTACATGATGTTTGAGGAACGGATGACCGAGACATAGTCTTTCGGAAGCACTAGCACCTTACATGTGGGTAGACCGGTACACCTACTTTCCCCTACATCTGCTAGTCTACCCGTAAGAGTTCGCACAACTTAGTCAACTATGCCAGAGCCCATAATGGCTTGTGGCTGCACACGGAAGTTTCTAGTTTGAATAATCTCATGATCCCTTTGAGCCTGGGTGGCGGACCGTAGGATGATCACACGGTATATCCCCTCCTAGGACAACACTGATATATCCCCAGGTGTCCGGGCAAGTCCACTGGTCTATCCCTAGGGTGCCCCTAGCAATCCACCCAGATGTGTATTTAAGTTGCCACCTTAAATAAACCATTAATTAACAATCTCACATCTGTCATGGAAATTCACTCACCCAATCCACGTCTACTAGCATAGCATGGCATAATAAGCAAACGTAGAAGTAACTCCCAAGGGTTTGAAAACAAAACAGGTAATAGGTACTACCTCAATTACTTTCCCAAAACCCACAATTTAATTAGACCCTAATCATGCAATGTTTGAGGATTGATCTAATGCATAAAAACTGGGTAATAAGAGATATGATCAAAGTGTGAACTTGCCTGCAATGTTGATGAAGATGATTCACACTCAACTCTAGATAGTTCTATTCGTCACACTCCGATCAATCTATCGTGAGCAAGCAATGGTAACCACACATAAGCAATCACTCAAAAGATCGGAAAGAACGAAGAAAACAATTCAGAAAACATCAAAACCAAGCAAATAAATCTTGCAACATAAAACAATTTCTAACAGTACCAAAATTATGTGAATTTGGCCTTATCATAAAGTTTAGGTCAAGAGCTTCGAGATGCAAAAAGAATCAACTCAAACGGAGTTATAAAACTCAAGTTATGATCAA
Organism: Aegilops speltoides; assembly: GCA_021437245.1. Lineage (NCBI taxonomy): Eukaryota > Viridiplantae > Streptophyta > Magnoliopsida > Poales > Poaceae > Aegilops > Aegilops speltoides. Next base: position 270,616,022 of record CM038147.1, read on the forward strand.
ACGAAGTTCAAATTCAAATCTGATCTAATTCAAATTTTAAACTTTCAAAAACATGTTTATGTTGTTTTGATGGATAGAGGAGATCATAACAAAGAAGTGGGCGTTGGTTTCATTGGATTTGGATAAACGTACAAAAAGCTGTGATCATTTGAAGTACAGGGACTAATCTGTGAAGAAAATATTTATGGATGGGTCCCTGGCCGAAAATAAACAGAAAACAAATAGAATAAATAACGAACGTTCGCTACGAAAACCTAACGAACGAAAATGTTCGTTGAAACTACCTAAACAGAAAACTATCTACAAAGAACTAAACCGTTTTTGTTTAACAAAACCGAGAAAACCAGCGGACCGGGGCAACGGTTTATACCGGACCGGGAAAACCGGCGAGTTGAGCGGCGGCGACGGCGGTCTCCGACGAGCGATGCAATGCAGCGACTTGGGTCGGCGGCGGCTCCGGGGTCAACGGAGATGGGCGGAGATGGCGAAGTCTGTGTGGGCGTGAGTCGGTGGTGGCGGCTCGGTGGCAAGGTGGCGATGGCGAGATCTGCGGCGGTGATCTGTGTGTGATGATGAGAGGAGGGAAAAGAGGGGGCCGGGGTCGGGGCCTGCCTTTTTAAAGGCCATGGGAGGGGCGATGGCTTGCGGGAGGGGCTGGGGCGGCGCGGAGTCCAGATCAGGGACGGCTCCCATGGCGGCCGGTGGCGTCTGTGCGGAATCCCTTTGGGATCGGGAGCGGGCTAGGCTAGGGCTGCTGTGTCTGCCTTGGGCAGCCCAGTCCTTGCGGAGGAAGTTTTTAGATAAAATACTTTCAGAAAATAAAACAAAAGCAAAATAAATAAAATTATACTATAGGCATATAATATATCAAAATTTTAGAAAATTATTTCCAACAACATGGACATTTTTCTATGGTCAAATAAAATCCACACAAATTTATATAAAACAAAGAGTGCTACTGCCCTACTAAAATCCAATAAAAATCATTTTAAAAATACCAAAATTAATTCAAATTTATTTCTCTCCAATTTTCTAATGTAGGGAATCATGTTACCCTATTTTCCATATATTTTATTTTTGGAGAAAAATAATTTGAATAAAACTCAAATAACTCCAAATTGAAAATAAATTCAAAAGAACATTGAATTTGATTATTTTAAACTCCCAACTCATATTTCATATGTTTTGAAGAAGTCATTTTATCTTCTCTCATGAAAATCATTGAGTTGCATAAAGTTTCTGGGTTGGAAATATTTTCCAAATGAAATTCAAATATTTTCAAATACCCTTTCATTTAATAAAATGGAAGAAGTCATATCATCTTCGCTCAAGGGTTCTGTATTTGAAAATGATTTGAATTCATGAAGATCAGAAAAGAAAATGAAAGTTTGGGAAAGTCCTTTTATTCCATCTCATTTCACTTTCAAAAGTTTCAAATTTCACTTCACACAACAATCAAACAAACAACCAATCTATCTATTTAATATAACATTCCAAAATTTAGAATTTTGGGATGTTACAAACCTACCACCCTTAAAATGAATCTCGTCCTCAAGATTCAGAGAGGCTAGCAAGAAATAGGTTAGGGTAGGGGTCTTCACAATCCAACGTTCGTCTCCGGGGTCTCGGTGCTACCACCCATAGAAGCATGGTTACGGTTCCATCAAAACTCATATACTTCATCCTGATTGTTGACAGTGTCGGTCCTCTCAGATCTCGGAAAAATTCCTTCTCTGGGCTCTTCCGGTGGTGTCATAACCTTTACCGCAATACTTTTGTCCTTTCATCTTGGTAAGGTTATTCCGAGACTGGTCTTCTTAGCTGACGGGTCTGGCGCCAATACTAAACAGCTATCGATATCTCATGGTGGTCAAAAATTTATGGTTTCTCCTACAGGAAATGGGTCTGGGTTGAACCTCACCGTATATCCCACGATTGGCAACAGCTGCCGTGTATAAGGGGAAATACTTATACCATTCTAAGGTTTAAACAGGGTTTTGATCGTCGTCTCTCTACTATAGGTAAGTCACTCAGATTTACCATCCCATATAGCAAAGCGAATAATAAGAGTAAGTCGGTATGGTGATCAATCCATCCCGCACCCAAATCATTACCATGTATATGGTTTAGCAAATCTCGCAATCTAACACTCGGTCATCCTCACAAGCATTGCAGAATTTCTCTTGTCGACGAACCAAGTTCGGATAAATCCATTGATTCTGCAAGCCAAACAAGCATCTATCGTTCCTTCATAACACTCAGGTTTTTGCGTAAACTCCTACAAGATCGTCGGTGGGTAAAGGCATATCCTCTTCCAAGGGTTTTCCTTCAGCAAGAGTGTGCTTGCTTCTTGGCAGGTCCTGGGGCCTGTGGGTTATGGCCCATCTCATCTCTTGTAAACCTTGAACTCATTATCGCGGGCAACTGATCGTTATTCCAACATTTAACTTCCATCTTCCTAGCATACGCAAAATCCATCCGATTGTACTGTCTTCCATCCTTCTATTGGCACCAAACTAAGACGTGATTACTCAGACTCATCATGGAATTTCCATTGATCCATATTTCCAACATCATACCTCCTTTATATCCAATAGAAATTCATCTCTTCATCCTCGTGGGATGTCCCACATACCGAGATAAAAGCTTTACTTATGAAGTCCATTCTTCTCTTTCGTGGAACATCATTATCCTTTCCAGGGTCAAGCATCGTTACGGGGGAATATTGGCCATCTCCGCATGGCACTTCTTCAACTGGGAAACGTGAAACACATCATGAACCCCTGACAGTCCTTCGGGTGACTTCAACTTGTTGGCCACTTCTCCCATACGCTCCAAAACTCGATATGGTCCTACAAATCTCGGGGTTAACTTTCCCTTAACTCCAAATCATTTAACTCCTCACAGAGGGGACACACGAAGACACGCTCTGTCTCCAATTCCATAGACTTCCTCCTTGCATTTTTGAGTCTGCACAACTCTTCTGCCAGAACTGAGCTACCTTCAGTCTATCTCGAAGCATCTTAACATCCTCTTCTGACTCCTTGATCACATTTGATCCAAACAACTGACGGTCTCCAACTTCATCCCACATCAACGTTGTCTGTCACCTTCTCCCATACAAAGCTCCAATCTCATCCATAGACCATGTTTCTCATATCCTCGAAAATGGTCAAAATCTTTCTTCATAGAGTAAAAACTCATAAAATCCAAAACAGTACGAACGATGATAACTTTATTTATTCTCCAATTACTACAATCTCCTGTATTTCCATTACATGCCTCAACTCAACATCTCAACACAGAAGAGATGTTCTCACTACTACTACTACATTTACATTGCTGCTAACTCACATATTAGCACAAGTCTCCTTCTTCTTGGGACAATCCCTCGCAAGGTGCCCTGCTTCATTACAACGAAAACATAACACTTCTAACAAGTCTCGAGGTTTCCTCATGATCACATAGCCTCCTTGGGTCCTCGGCTTCCTTTTTGGGCAAGTGTTGATGTAGTGCCGTGACTCCTTGCACTTGTAACAGGTGACATGACTCTGGTCCTTCCTGGAATCCAATCTATTCCTCTTCCTGGACTTTTCCGTTCCAATCAGGGCTTCTATTTCCTGTGGGTCATACTCTACTTCCTCTGTCGGGAATTCTACCAGATCTCCATTCAGACAATCTTGGGAGATGTGTCCTTCTTCTCCACATGAATAGCATGACTTGGTGCAGGCTTTAATTTTGTTTCCTTTGTGTGTGTCCTCGACATCTTCCTTCATCACAGGTTCTTCTAACATCTCCTTGAGGGCTCCTTTCATTTCTTCTTTCTTCTGCTGGATGGTTCTCTCGTACTATAGGGTAAATGTGACCTTGGCGGGGTAGTGGGTAGTTCCTTCACACAAGAAACAAGTAATCTGCTTAGTTGGGCATTCTTCAGCTGGGTGACTTCCTTCACAATTAGGGCATTCATCCTTGTGTTTCTTATGGGTGTGTCCTATTTCTCCACAGAGCTTTCATGCACAAGGTTTCTTCATATCCTTTCCTGAAGGCTTCAATTTCTGGGACACAAACCGAGACATTAGCAAAGTCAACTTAAATTCTCCCCAAGTGGTTACTCCTTGCCATCAATTGATGGTTTGGTACATCCTCCACCAAGTAACAACACCTCTTTCAAAACTCTGAAGAGCATGCTGGGTCATATCATTTCCGACTATAGGGTCACTCTCCATATGATCCTCCATGTTCTGAATCCATTGGTCCATCTCCAATTTTACTCATCGGTCCAGAAAATATAAGCTCATCTCCATTCATCCTCTATTGGGTCCATGGGTTTGGGGTGGGATAAGAGAGATCGAGAGGGATGCACACAATACAAACAAAAGTTTTGAAAAGACAGATTTTATTGTGGCTATCAAAAAAACAACAAACAAATGACAGCTCACAATCATCGCATCTATCGTAAATATATTACAGGGGTTGGGTCTTCTAATGGTCTATAGATCTCAACATCACCAAACTCTTCAAGTCTTGTTCATGTCTCTGGTAGCTTCTTCCGATCATGCTTGTCCTTCTCAAGTTCTTTTGCCAAATCATCTCTATTGACAAGAAGTCTCTCGTGACATCCTTTAATATTCCTGGAGTTGCATTCCAACTTCCGGTTTCAACATCCTTGACATGATCCATGGTGCTACTATCCTTCAGTTCCTGACTAATCTCCGGGATCTCGAGGTCTTACTCCTCCAGCTTGGCTAGTTTCAGCATTCAAGGTCCTGAGTTCTTCACAAAATGCTCCCTTATCAAATACAGCTTTCTGAAGGTCCATCTTAAACTTCCTGATGTAATACTCCAGATCCTGGTGATACACCGACTAAGGTTAAAATTGCATCCTTTGCTGACAGATGCTCCATCAGTTTTCTACCATCCAATTCTTCCGAAGAATGCATGCTTAACTTCTCATGGTGACAATAACATGAGCGAGTGATAGCATCATGAATGTCCATGTTTCTGCTCTTGTCATTTCCATGAGCTATCATTCCATAGTTGATATCTCTTGCCTTAGGGTTTTCTTGACAATAACTTTAAGTTTTTAACTCTCCATGCTCCGGTCTTTCTCCGATACACCTTGATCTTGGGTATTGACAGCTTCCATAGTCTGTCAAGTTCCATAAGTGTAGCTTTCCTTGGTCATACCAAATCTGGAAATTCTTCATGTTCTCCTAGCCTTCGAAGTCTTTATTCGTCGTAGTTTCCATCATTATAATGCTCGGTAAAATCCTTTTCCTCTGAAGTGGTCTTAGTTGTCCGATATCTTGTACTCCTGGGTGTGGTCTCATCAGTCGAATCTTCATGTGGTCAAAAAGGGAAAGGGGTATGGTCTCACTAAAAGGGAATATTTGAATAAGCTCAGAAGTGAAGAGAAGTAAAAGATTCTTTTGAAAAGATAGTTGTAGAGAAAAATCTTTCCTATGGGCTTGCCAGTTTCTAGGGTCACGTCCTACAGTCAACATGTGCTCTGATACCATCTCTGTAGCGACCCGACCTCAGATGGTCAAGTTTCTGTGCTCAGGTGTCATCCCTGGATCAGTAATGCTGACACCACACAGTACTTTGAAGGATTTATAACAGAGTAGCAATCACACACTTATTACATCGATGTCTCAAAAGAGAACTTATTACAATAAATATGGCTTACGGCCATCTAATAACGATAACAGCGGAAGACTTGGAAGATAGTGAGTCCATCAACTCCAACGGCATCACTGAGTATAGAACCACGACCTAAAAGCACCTTACTCGTCGTCTGAAAAGTCTGCAACATGAAACGTTGCAGCCCGAAAACGGGTCAGCACATGGAATATGCTGGCAATGTAAAGCATAGAGAATAATGAATGATAAGCCTACACTATATGCATATATGGCTGGTGGAAAAGCTCTATGGTTACAGTTTTGCGAAAAGCAAATTTTTCCCTACTGCAAAGGAATACATTTATTTAACTATCATGGTGGTTGTTAAACATTGAGAATGGTTGACAGCATTCTCAATCCCAATTAAAAGTACTCATTAAAACCCAACAATATTGATTATAGTAACATGATGAGATTCACCTGATAATCAAGTACTAGATACTCAAGATGTCCATAACCGGGGACACGGCTAACCATGATTAGTTTGTACACTCTGCAGAGGTTTGCGCACTTTTCCCACAAGACTCGATCGCCTCCGTTTGATTCCTGGCACTACATGATGTTTGAGGAACGGATGACCGAGACATAGTCTTTCGGAAGAACTAGCACCTTACATGTGGGTAGACCGGTACACCTACTTTCCCCTACATCTGCTAGTCTACCCGTAAGAGTTCGCACAACTTAGTCAACTATGTCAGAGCCCATAATGGCTTGTGGCTGCACACGTAAGTTTCTAGTTTGAATAATCTCATGATCCCTTTGAGCCTGGGTGGCGGACCGTAGGATGATCACACGGTATATCCCCGGGATCTCCTAGGACAACACTGGTATATCCCCAGGTGTCCGGGCAAGTCCACTGGTCTATCCCCAGGGTGCCCCTAGCAATCCACCCAGATGTGTATTTAAGTTGCCACCTTAAATAAACCATTAATTAACAATCTCACATCTGTCATGGAAATTCACTCACCCAATCCACGTCTACTAGCATAGCATGGCATAATAAGAAAACGTAGAAGTAACTCCCAAGGGTTTGAAAACAAAACAGGTAATAGGTACTACCTCAACTACTTTCCCAAAACCCACAATTTAATTAGACCCTAATCATGCAATGTTTGAGGATTGATCTAATGCATAAAAAACTAGGTAATAAGAGATATGATCAAAGTGTGAACTTGCCTGCAATGTTGATGAAGATGATTCGCACTCAACTCCTGATAGTTCTATTCGTCACACTCCGGTCAATCTATCGTGAGCAAGCAATGGTAACCACACATAAGCAATCACTCAAAAGATCGGAAAGAATGAAGAAAACAATTCGGAAAACATCAAAACGAAGCAAATAACTCTTGCAACATAAAACAATTTCTAACAGTACCAAAATTATGTGAATTTGGCCTTATCAGAAATTTTAGGTCAAGAGCTTCGAGATGCAAAAAGAATCAACTCAAACGGAGTTATAAAACTCAAGTTATGATCAAACGAAGTTCAAATTCAAATCTGATCTAATTCAAATTTTAAACTATCAAAAACATGTTTATGTTGTTTTACTGGATAGAGGAGATCATAACAAAGAAGTGGGCGTTGGTTTTGTTGGATTTGGATCAACGGACAAAAAGTTGTGATCATTTGAAGTACAGGGACTAATCTGTGAAGAAAATATTCACGGATGGGTCCCTGGCCGAAAATAAACAGAAAACGAATAGACTAAATAACGAACGTTCGCTACGAAAACCTAACGAACGAAAACGTTCGTTGAAACTACCTAAACAGAAAACGTTCATTAAATAGATCTACAAAGAACTAAACCGTTTTTTAACAAAACCGAGAAAACCAGCGGACCGGGGCAACGGTTTATACCGGACCGGGAAAACCGGCGAGTTGAGCGGCGCTTCGGGCGGCTCCGGCGACGGCGGTCTCCGGCGAGCGGTGCGATGCGGCGACTTGGGTCGGCGGCGGCTCGGGTCGGCGATGGCGGAGATGGCGTAGTATGTGGTGGCGGCGGCGAGAGTGGTGGCGGTGGTGGCGGCTCGGTGAGTCTTGGCGGTGGCGAGATGCGGCGGCGGCGATCTGCGGCGGCGCGGCGAGGAGAGGAGGGAAAAGAGGGGGCCGGGGTCGGGGCCTGCCTTTTTAAAGGCCAGGGGAGGGGCGATGGCGTGCGGGAGGGTGGGGCGTGAGTCCGGATCGGGGCGGCTCCCATGTGTGGTGGCGTCTGTGGCGGAATCCCTTTGGGATCGGGGAGCGACGCTGGCTGGGCCGCGGCTGTGGTCTGGCCTTGGGCCGGCCTAGTCGCGGCGGAGGGGAAGTTTTTTTTTTAAATAAAATACTTTCAGAAAATAAAATAAAAGCAAAATAAATAAAATTATACTATAGGCATATAATATATCAAAATTTTCAGAAAATTATTTCCAACAACATGGACATTTTTCTATGGTGAAATAAAATCCACACAAATTTATATGAAACAAAGAGTGCTACTGCCCTACTAAAATCCAATAAAAATCATTTTAAAAATACCAAAATTAATTCAAATTTATTTCTCTCCAATTTTCTGATGTAGGGAATCATGTTACCCTATCTTCCATATATTTTATTTTTGGAGAAAAATAATTTGAATAAAACTCAAATAACTCCAAATTGAAAATAAATTCAAAATAACTTGGAATTTGATTATTTTAAACTCGCAACTCATATTTCATATGTTTTGAAGAAGTCATTTTATCTTCTCTCATGAAAATCATTGAGTTGCATAAAGTTTCTGGGTTGGAAATATTTTCCAAATGAAATTCAAATATTTTCAAATACCCTTTCATTTAATAAAATGGAAGAAGTCATATCATCTTCGCTCAAGGGTTTTGTATTTGAAAAAGATTTGAATTAATGAAGATCAGAAAAGAAAATGAAAGTTTGGGAAAGTCCTTTTATTCCCTCTCATTTAACTTTCAAAAGTTTCAAATTTCACTCAATCAATCACACAACAATCAAACAAACAACCAATCTATCTATTTAATATAACATTCCAAAATTTAGAATTTTGGGATGTTTCAAAATGTTATGAAACAATTGAAATACAACTCTAGCTCGCTTAAGTGACTTGCTGTTTAGAATTTCAAATGATGTTAGAGGTGTAGGAAAGCATGCCTCTATGGTTCAAACTCAATTAGAACAATTTGCTAAATCTCAAAGAGGGTTGCTCGATGAAATGAACAATAATATAAGTGACTTTTCTGTTAGGGTAGCAACTAGAGGAGGTAAAATGACTCAGGAACCACTTTATCCTGAGGGACACCCAAAGAGAATTGAACAAGACTCTCAAAGAATTAACACTAATGCACTTAGTCCTTCTAAAAGAAAAATAAGAAGAAAAATAATAGGACTTTGCCTACCTCTAGTGAACCTGAAGTAGAAAAACCTCCTGATAATGATAATTAAGTTTCTATCTCTCATGCTGAAACTCAATTGGTAGTGAACACTCACTTTCTGATAATGAAAAAGATAATGATGAGGTTCATGAAGACACTCAAACTAATAACAAAGAACCAGACAGTGATGTTGAGCTAGAACCAACTGTTGATCTTGATAACCCACAACCTAAGAATAAAAGATATGACAAAAGAGACTTTGTTGCTAAAAACATGGTAAGGAAAGAGAACCATGGGTTCAAAAACCTATGCCCTTTCCACCTAAGTCAACTAAAATAAAGATGATGAAGAATTTGAACGCTTTGCTGAAATGCTGAGGCCACTCGTTTTGAGTACTCGCTTGACTGATATCTTAAAAATGCCTCCTTATGCAAAGTACATGAAAGACATCATCACCAGCAAAAGAAAAACACCGGAAGCTGAAATCTCCACCATGCTTGCTAATTATACTTTTAAAGATGGAGTACCTAAAAACATGGAGATCCAGCACTACCAACTATACCTTGCTCCATTAAAGGAAACTATGTGAAAACTGCTTTATGTGATTTGGGAGCTGGTGTTAGTGTTATTCCTTTCTCTTTATATAAAAGACTTGATTTGAATAAACTCACACCTACTGAAATATCTTTGCAAATGGCTGACAAATCAACTATCATACCTATCGGTATTTGTGAGGATGTGCCTGTTGTTGTTGCTAATGTTACTATTTTTGACTGACTTTGTTATACTTGAGATGCCCGAGGACGACAACATGTCGATTATCCTTGGTAGACCCTTCTTGAATACTCCATGGGCTGTTATTGATTGCAATAAAAGCAAGGTCACTTTTCATATCAATCCTAATGAGCATACGGTGCACATTCCGAAGAAACAATTCCAAGTGAATGGTATTAATGTTATTGACAAATCTCCGACAATCTCTATTGGAAGTTTTCAACTACGTAGACCTACTGTTAAAAAGAAATATGAAATGCTTATTGTAGGGGACATTCATATCCCTGTTGAGGTAACGTAGTGATATATGAAAGTTCTTCGATTTCATGCTAATCAAAAGTGGTTGTTAATAAGACTTGATCAACCTTATTAATGGATCATTTTTTAGAGGTATGAAGTTAATGAATTTAGTGAGCACTACCTTCTGTCCCTACCTTTTGTTTTCTATGTTTCTTATTTAAATAAAATAAAATGCCTTGTTTTGTCTGTTTTTTGAGTTTTCCGTGCAATAAGCAATGACCCAAAATAGAAGTTCTCAGAATGCTCTCAAAATTTAATACAACTTGTTCTGGTTATTTAAGAATTTTTGGTGCAAATAATATCATAGGGAGGTACACTAGGTGGGCACAACCCACCTGGGCGCGCCAGGACCCCCAGGCGCGCCCTGGTGGGTTGTGGTCCCCATGTGGGCCCTCTCACTTACTTCTTCTTCCCACATCACCACTTTCCTCTAGAAAAAATCACCATTACTCTCTCTCTCTCTCTCTCTCTCTCTCTCTCGTGTTCTTGCTCCCGAAACCGTGGATTTCGATCTCTTTGCTCGAAGCTCCATTTCCAAAACTGTTTCGGGGAATTGTTGCTTCGTATGTGACTCCTCCATGTGTCCAAATAGTTTTTTCTTTAGTGGTTTATATTTTCAATAATTAGCTACTCTTGGTGCTGCTGTAGATGAGCTTGCATGTTGAATTCTTAGAGTTCTAAGTAGTTTGAATGCTTGCTATGGCCTCTATACATCCCTATGAGTAGTTGCTATCATTTTTGTGAAGTTCTGTTGAGAAAAATTTTGTGGACTAAATTTTTTAGAATTTTGTTCATAGGAAAAGGATGAGTTTCTTTAGGAAGTTTGCTTGAAAGAATAGCTCCAAGGGAGTTAATGGGGAGTCGTCTGGCAATAATCTCCATACCTAGAGGTTGGCGGAATTACGGCCGTGCGAAGGGCCACATAATCTGTTCATGGGAGGGGCTGGAATCCTTCAAGAGTTTGCACAATCCGCTGCTAATGCAGGCCTCACCGACTTCATGGCAGCTGAATGCGAACAGTATCATCTCCTCACAAATTCCTTTGTGCAAAATTCCATATCCATTTTCATTCTAGGAATAATCGCTCTGAGGTGTCGCTTAATTTGTATGCTTAAAACCACCAGATACCACTTACTGAATTTTGTGACAAATGCATGCTTCCTTCAGATGGTGATTTGGTAGAGCCTAGGCCCGCAGAGTTTGATGGTTTTTACCGTACTCTGACGGTGGGGATGAGAGAGGAGTATCGGGTGTCAATGCTACTAGCTTGCATTTTCCTGCTATACATTATTTTGCTCTTTTCATTGCAAAGTGCTTACTTGCTAGAGAGAAGATAGGTGCACTTAGCTCTCCAGACATTGTTGTTTTACGTCGCGCACTTTATGACGACAATACTTATAGCTTGGGAGATATTGTGGCACGTCAACTTCCACATTAACAGCTCCAAGGTTAAAATACATGGGGGTATTTACGCTACACGCTTGGCGACTCACTTGAACATGCAGATACGCCCGCATGATCATCCTTTGCCCAAGGTTTACCTAGATCGATCGGCTATGGAAAACCACCGGTTTATCATTGTCTATTACCCTGATATTCCTATTCCTTACAACTTAGTTTTTAGTGTGAGAACTCGTGATATTATTTCACTGCCTGCACCTGCTTTGTTTGATCATGTTGCCAAGGGCGGATACAGGAATATGCCTGAGGACATTGTCGCTTGCTGGAACAACCTGGTTGCGGCAGAGGAGGAGCCTCAGCAGTGGGACCCTCGGGTGCCCGCTCCCCAGCACTTCAACATAGGACCTCATGGCTTCTACGACTGGTGATTACCAAGTTAGGTCAAAATCCTAAGCTTGGGGGAGTACGTATTTCCACCGACATTACATTCATGTTCACATATTTCATTCCAGTTGTTGGTGTTCACACTTTTTCATTGTATTATCCATGTTAAATTTATTTTCTCGCTTTCTTCTTGTGTGTTTCAAAAAAAAAACTTTGAGAAAATCCAAAAACATATTTCTTGCTTCTTTTTATTTTTTCATCCTAGTTTAAATTGTTGAAGCACTAAAAAGAAAACCTAAAAAGATTTCCTTGTTCTTCTTTTGCTTGTTGGGAGCTTTGCCATGTAAATAGTTTTTCTCGTTTTTCTTTTCCCTTCTTATTTGCTTGTTTATGAAAAACCAAAAACTCCAAAAATATTTCAGTGTGTTTCTCTGAAATTCTTTTCTTTTTGTTGAGTCATACCGAGGAGAAGACCACGATGAAAATGTTGAGTGGCTCCCATTTGCATCATCGTTGATCTAACGAAGAGCCCATATTACCTTGTCTTCTCCTTTTGAATAAAATGTTTGTAGATTCCAGCTTAGTCCATGACACTCTTGCACTATTATTATTTTCAGATCGTTCGATCATGCAAGTGAAAGGCAATAATGATGATATTCGATGAACTGGCCGTGGCACAGAGAAATGGGTATGAACTCAACTTGTTCTGTTTTGTAAATATGTTTAACCTAGTATCCTTGATTCAGCCTATTACAATCAAACATGTTTGCAATGACAATTATAGATTATAGTTTCTCATGCCATGCATAAGTAGCTAGGAGTAGATAATGATTCATCTTGGATGTCAACATTGCGTTAAAATGATTGTGATGTAGTATGATGATATGGTATCCTCCGCTGAATGTTCGTGTGGCTTGACTTGGCACATGTTCATGCATGTAGTTGAATCAAAACCAACATAGCCTCTATGATATTTATGTTCATGGTGTTCATATCCTACTCATGCTAGTATCCAATGTTACTTATGAATAATGCATGTTCATGACCGTTGTTGCTCTCTAGCTGGCCGCTTCTCAACCTATTTGCTTGCCTTCGCCTGTACTAAGTGGGAATTCTGCTTGTACATGAAAACCTGAAACCAGGTTATTCCAGATGAGTCCACCATACCTACCTATATGCGATATTACCCTGCCGTCCTAAGTAAATTTTCATGTGCCACCTCTAAAAACTTCAAATAAATATCCTTTTTTTGTGCCTGGATTGTTCATATAGGTAGTTGGTATCTTCCATGCTAAGCGGGTGATTCTCAGGATGGGTGTTTATTCACTTAGCATTGCATGAGAAAGGGGCGGTAATAGGGATGCTCAGTCCCAAATTGCAAAAAGAACTTATCAATAATCAAGCAAAAACTCCTATGGAGCAATAACATCTACTTTATCGCTTGGGAACCGCTACTAATGTGTTTAGCATGGAAGATATTGATAACTGATGGTCGCGAAGTAAACAAGAAGGGTGCATGCCTCAAATTTCCTTTTACCTCTGTTTTTAAAACTTGAGCTCAGGCACCTCTACAAATCACTGCTTCCCTCTACAAAGGGACTATCTATTTACTTTTATGTTGTGTCATCGCCTTCTCATAAGCCCCAGAACCTGAGAGCACCGATGTCATGCTGATGCATTGTGTGTAGCTAATGTTGGGTGCATCATGACTGGATCTTTTCTACCATGAATTACAATGTTTAGTCACTGCTTGAAATTTGGAGGTGCTCTACATTTATGTTTTGCGGTCTCATAAAGGGCTAGCGAGATACCACTATTGTCATATTGTATCATGGTTATTTTAATAATGTGTTGCTGTTTGAGATGTCTTATTATTCCTCACTAGTTGATTATGTCATTGATATGAGTCAATATACTTTTTAAGAGTTATTGTCGACATGGTTAGTTATAATCTTTGCTGAAAACCTAGGTGTTGTTTGAGCTTATTTGTGGAAACAAGAGCAAAAGAGTTCAGAAATGTTTTCCTTTTTCACTTTTAGTTTATCAACTGAATTGTTTGAGGACAAGCAAAGGTTTAAGCTTGGGGGAGTTGATACGTCTCTGTCGTATCTACTTTTCCTAATGCTTTCCCTCTTGTTTTGGACTCTAATTTGCATGATTTGAATGAAACTAACCCAGACTAACGTTGTTTTCAGCAGAACTACATGGTCTTGTTTTTGTGTAGAAATTAAAGTTCTCCGAACGGAAAGAAACTTTTTGAGGATTTTTATACAATAAAATAGAATTTCTGGAGCCAAGAACCACCGGTGTGGGGCACCTGGGTGGGCACAACCCACCCGGGCGCGCCACCCCCTCCAGGCGCGCCCAGGTGGGTTGTCCCCACCTGGTGGCCCCGCGGACCCTGAAACCAACGCTATAAAATCCTATTTTTCGGAAAAAATCAGGGAGATATAATTATCATGTTTCACAAGACAGAGCCACCGGTGTCTCCTGTTCTTCATCTGGAGTCAGTTTGGGGCACCAGAGAGGGGGATCTTCGATCTTCGTCATCACCAACCCTTCTCCATCGCCAATTCTATGATGCTCCCCACTGGTAGTGAGTAATTCCTTCGTAGGCTCGCTGGTCGGTGGGGAGTTGGATGAGATTCATCATGTAATCAACTTAGTTTTGATAGGGCCTGATCCCTAGTATCCATTATGATGTGAGATTGATGTTGCTATGACTTTGCCATGCTAAATGCTTGTCACTTTGGGCCCGGGTGCCATGATTTCAGATCTGAACCCTTTATGTTATAACCATTATATCCATGTTCTAGATCCGATCTTGCAAGTTATAGTCACCTACTACATGTTATGATCCGGCAACTCCAAAGTGACAATAGTCGGGACCAGTTCCGGTTATGACCGTAGTTTGAGGAGTTCATGTATTCACCATGTGCTAATGCTTTGTTCCGGTTCTCTATTAAAAGGAGGCCTATATCCCTTAATTTCCAATAGGACCCTGCTGCCATGTGAGGGTAGGACAAAAGATGTAATGCAAGTTCTTTCCATAAGCACGTATGACTATTTACGGAATACATGCCTACACTATATTTATGAACTGGAGCTACTACCGTATCGCCCTAGGTTATGACTGTCTCATGATGAATATCATCCAACGAATCGCCGATCCAATGCCTATGATTTTCCTACATATTGTTTCTGCTAAGTTACTACTGTTGTTACTATTGCACTTGCTACAAAAATATTGCTATCACTACTACCATTACTATTGCTGCTGCTACTACTATCAAAACTATCATACTACTTTGCTACTGATCCCTTCGCTGCAGATAATTAATCTCCAGGTGTGGTTGAATTGACAACTCAGCAGCTAATACTTGCAAATATTCTTTGGCTCCCCTTGTGTTGAATCTATAAATTTGGGTTGAACTCTATCCTCAAAAATTGTTGCGATCCCATATACTTGTGGGTTATCATTGAAATTTGATGGACGGCATCACATCATTAGGAGATGATGTGATGGACAAGACCCATTTGCTAGCTTAGATTTATGAGATTATGAGATTATGCAACTCCCAGATACCATAGGAATACCTTGTCTGCTATCAGACATCACAATGTAACTGGGTGATTAAAAAGAAGCTCTACGGGTATCTTCAAAGGTGTTTGTTGGGTTGGCATAGATCAAGATTAGGATGTGTCACTCCGAGTATCGAAGAGGTATCTCTGGGCCCTCTCGGTAAAACACATCATAAGAAGCCTTGCAAGCAAAGTGACTAATGAGTTAGTTGCGTGATGATGTATTATGGAACGAGTAAAGAGACTTGCCGGTAACGAGATTGAACCAGGTATGAAGGTACCAACGATTGAATCTCGGGAAAGTAACATACCGATGACAAAGGGAATAACGTATGTTGTCATTACGGTTCGACCGATAAAGATCTTCGTAGAATATGTAGGAGCCAATATGAGCATCCAGGTTCCGCTATTGGTTATTGACCGGAGAGGTGTCTTGGTCATGTCTACATAGTTCTTGAACCCGTAGGGTCCGCACGCTTAACGTTCGATGACGATTTTGTATTATATGAGTTATGTGATTTGGTGACCGAATGTTGTTCGATGTCCCGGATGAGATCATGGACATGACGAGGTGTCTCGAAATGGTCGAGAGGTAAAGATTCATATATAGAATTATAGTATTTGGACACCGGAAGTGTTCCGGGTAGTATCGGGTGTTTATCGGAGTACCGGGGGGGTTACCGGAACCCCCGGGGGGAATAATGGACCATATGGGCCATAGGAGGGGAGCACACCAGCCCATAAAGGGTGGCTCCCCCCTAAAGAAGGAGGTCGAATAGGACAAGGAGGAGGGGGCCGAATTGGAATAGGAACCCCAAGAAGGATTCCTCCAACTTGGGGCGCCCCAAGGCTGCTCCCCTCCCCCTCCCACCTTTATATACATGGGTAGGGGGCGCCTAGAAGACACACCAACAATCTTCAGCCGTGTGCGACGCCTCCCTCCACAGATTACACCCTCGGTCATATTATCATAGTGCTTAGGCGAAGCTCTGCGCGGATCACTTCACCATCACCGTCACCACACCGTCATGCTAAAGGAACTCGTCTACTTCCTCGACACTTTGCTGGATCAAGAGTTCGGGGGACATCATTGAGCTGAACGTGTGCAGAACTCGGAGGCGCCGTAAGTACGATCGGAATGAAAAGAAGTTCGACTACATCAACCATGTTGTCAAACGCTTCTGCTTTCGGTCTACGAGGGTACGTAGACACACTCTCCCCCTCTCGTCGATATGCATCTCCTGGATAGATCTTGCATGAGCGTAGAACTTTTTCGAATTGCATGCTACGTTCCCCAACACACAGGTATGTTTGGATCAGTAGATTGCATGCATTGGAGTTGGAAGAACTGTCCTAAGGCATGGCATGGGCAATTCCACGGCCAAAAAAGGGTTCCACTATAATCCTTGAAGCGTTGGCCGACCAAGAGACTTGGATTTGGCATCCTTTTTTTGAAATGCCTGGATCTTTGAATGACATCAACATTGTTAATTGTTCACCACTCATGAATAAGATTACAAATGGTGAACTGCCACCGGTGCAGTTTGTAGCAAATGGCCATACATTCAACTATGGCTACTATCTTGTCTATGGCATCTACCCAAAGCGGCAAACATTTGTGAAGCTGTTGAAAAAATCGGAAGGTAAGGAAAATCTAGATTTCCACAATGCTCAGGCGGCGGCTAGGAAAGATGTGGAGATAGCTTGGGATTTTGCAAACCCAATTTGCTATTGTGAGAGGACCGGCTAGATTTTGGGATCCAAAGATCCTTTGGTACATCATGCACGCTTGTGTGATCATGCATAACATGATCATCGAGAATGAGTGTGGCCAAGATTTAGACTACTCTCAGTATGAGCTCTTGGGACGTCCTGTGTGAGCGGGGCAGAGGGCTGCGAGGGTGGCCTAATTTGTTGCCTCCTATCATGCCATTCGACATGCCGAAACGCATGATTATCTTCAGAAGGATCTAATCGAGGAGTTGTGGGCACGGAATGGCCGACAAAATGCATGATGATTTGTATATTTGATGTTGTATGTTTGATGTTGTAGTGTCGAACTATTTGTTGTATTGGAAGATCAAATATTTGTCTGAGTTGTAATAAAATAGAACTATTTATTTTTTATTATTTTTTATGTGTTTGATCTTCTTGGTTTTGTCGTGTTGCTTCTGCCTCTCTGCTATTGAGCGCTCTCGTCTCCACTCCTGAGCCCGTCGTGCATCACTCCGACTCCGGTGTCCACCACCCACGGCGCTCGCCACTCCAGCTGTGCCAGCCACCCCCTCGCCCTTCCTCGCCATGGAAGCCAGCCCACACTCGCACTCTGCAGCCTCGTGCCCCATGGGGGAGCACCCCGTGGTGTCCGGGCTCGGCCTCTCGTCCTGCTCGGCGTCGTCGGCCACACTGGAAGGGGCGGATGCCTCGTCCAGGCCGCAGACGGGCGAGGTCGAGGGCTGGCAGATGGCTCCCTGGGTGCAGCCTCCCTAGTTTAGGTGCTCCAAGTGGCGGCGCCGCCATAACTCAGTCGCGTAGCCGCAAGAGGCCCCGCCATGTTCCTCTCCTCCACACGAGGTGTCGCCGGAGATGGTGGACCTGTAATTCTGCTACTTACAGGGTCGGCACTATCGGAAGGATTGCACCAACGACATGGTTTGCTTCAGGTGTGGATAGTCTGGACATGGATCTCGGGACTGCAAGCGTCCCCGCAGCCCGGCGTCGCTAGAGGAGCTCAGGAGGCTTGTCATGGAGAAGGTGTCCCGTCGGGCAAGTGGTGCTACTCCTGCTAGTTGCAGCTTTGGTGGGGTGTCGCGGGGCACTCTGCTCCGCTGCTACCGCCGCCTCCTGCTGCGACCACGGTGCCGCCGATCTGGCCTTGCCTCCCAGCGTCACCCCCGTCATCGGCCTCTATGCCGCCGGTCTAGCCTCGTCACCCGATGTCACGACTTGTGCTGCCTCTGGATAAAGAGTTTGACCCTTCGGAGCTCTGCCTGGTGCACCGCACTCGGTCCATGGAGGAGTTGCAGGGGCGTCTACAGTTATCCATGGTGGCGTACACGGCTGGCGCAAGGAAGGATATCATGCCGGAGTTCGGCCTCGAGGTTCTGCAGGTCGAAGTGGGTATCGAGTTTTAGTGGTTGTCCATTGACCGCTTCCGGCCAGAGGACTTCCTCATCGTCTTCGCGCGTCCGGAGCATAGGAATAGGTTGTGCACCCTGTCGACAGTGGATCATCACGGGGTCAGATTGTTTTTCTGTCATTGGTATCGGCAAGCCCAAGCAGTGCATTCGGTGTTCTTGAACAAGGTGTGGCTTGAGATTGAGGGCATCCCGCCGCACGCCTGGGAGCGGGAGGTGGTGGAACAGCTTCTGGGCTCGTCTTGCTTGGCTGATGCGGTGGCGCCGGAGACGAGCTCCCAGGTGGACCTCTCTTCCTTCAAGCTTATGGCGTGGACAGCGGACCCAGAGGCGATCCCGACGCTCCGTTGGCTGGGGGTGCTGGAACATGGCATGGGGGTGTGGCCCTCTTAGTCAGCGCTACTTCAATACAAAGTCCTCATTCATCTTGCGCAAGTTCAGGATTTTGTGAAGGCAGAGGAGCCATGGTTTCTAGGAGATTCTTCAAGTAGTGGTCAGAGTGGTTTGCCGGACTCTGAAGGCAACATGGATGGTGGCAGAGGGGCCGAGGCCCGCCATTGGCCTTGGCAGTTTGGTGCTCACGATTATCGGGGAGGTGCAAGCTCGAGCCGTGGTGGCGGGTGCCGCGGCGGTGTGTACGGATGAGCTATGGCTGCCATGGAGTGGTGGCTTCTCGCCATGGAGGATGCGCCGATGGTGGCATCAGTGTGCCAGTTGGTGCACGTCAGGGAACGGATCATGGACTGGACCTCTGCATATGACCGACTGACCAGATTGGCTACCCCGAGGCAGGATCAGGATCAGGACCAGGCAGCCATGTCAGGGTTGGGGCCCAATGAAGTTTCACCAGGGGCTTTGGCAGTGGATGAGGCTGGTGATCTTCGGACAGCACAGGCTAAAGATGCGGTAGTGGAGGGGATCGATGACCAATGGCAGATCGCACGTCGAGCCCAAGGCCACAACTGGCATCCATTGTGGTGGTGCATGAGGTGCTTGAGAACGTGGTCTCAGCTTCGGATACCTTGACCACACTGGTGGGACCGACAGTGGGTCCTGGCAGGATTCCAATTTGAAACCAAGAAGCGACCAATGCTGATTTGCCGAAGAGCTAGCCTATCCAGAGCACTTTACCATCGTAGTAGGGCCCGACAACGGCTTTGGTGGTTTCTGAAGGATGGGAGGTGGGCCAAAGCAATGCTAGGGGAGGGGTGATTGACGCTCCAATGATTGGGCTAGAGAACAAAACAAGAGTCCAAACCCCTCCAACCACACAAGAGTTGCAGATGGGCAAAGCCGTGGGAGTCATGCAGTGCTAGCCTATGGGAGCGTGCAGACCAATCCAATTGGAGGCCCAGTTGCCGCATGTACGAGAGGTAATGCAGCCTATTAGCGTACAGCTTGCAGATCCATTCTAGATGAGGATAAGGCACTGTAGAGGGACCCACCTGCTCCTCCATTGGTGTTGACGGGATGTGTTGATGGTGATCATGCCTCCCTTTCGTTGGTGCTTGGCCCAACTTCATGCAATTGAGTGCATGCATGCATGGAGGTGCGGGACGTGGGTGTCACATTACCACTGCATGTGGATGATACCCTACATGCAAATGGAGGTGATGTACATGCTGAAACAAATGGTACTGTGACTACGGCGGCTCGACAGAGTGAAGTGCAGCTGGACACAGACACAGAAGCAATCCAGGGGATGTCGCAGCAGGAGGAGGTGGCGTATGGCTGGATGAAGACATTCTGCGCTAACAATATCAAGAGGTTAGCCCCACCTATTCTGAAGGAAGTCCAGGCCTCGTCCCTTCACTCGAATGCTGAGCCTTTCACCCCTGACCTACGACCAGAGGAGCTAAGAGGGTTGGGATGACTGCACCATCCAAGGCGATACCGGTGGAGAATGTACTATTGCGAGCTCTAGGTTTGGTCCTGAGGATCTCGAGCCGGATGAGCATGTGGTGGATGAGCTCAAGGAGTTATTTGGCTCTCCACTCCGCGAGTAATACATGAGGGTGATTGCCGCGATTTTTGGCAAGATGCCACCACCGAGGGCTGAACTTGATGGAGCCAACGCGATGGTGATCGCTGTGTAATCTTTGCGCAATAGGGTGCCAGAGTCTTATACATGTGAATCATGGATCAAAGCCCATCGATTGCATGTTGGAACGTGAGAGGATTGAACAATCCGGCAAAAAAGAAGGCGGTGAGGGAGTTCATCTCCTCGATCAAATGTAATATGGTGTGTCTCCAGGAGATGAAGTTAGATGTTGTAGACCATTTTACTGTCATGCAATGCATCAGACCATCCTATGATGGCTTTGCTTACCTCCCAGCGATAGATACTCATGGAGGTGTGGTTTTGTCATGGGACTCGACCGTGGTGCAGGTGGATCATGTTGTCTTGGACACACATGCTCTCACCGGGCTAGTACATAACCTAGACTGGAGTCAGTGGTGGATCAAAGTGGTGTATGGTCCACAAGGAGATGAGCAGAAACTGGAGTTTTTGCAGGAGCTACATTTACAGATGGTGGTATGTCCCAGTCCTTGGATGCTATTGGGTGGCTTTAACATGATACTTCGGGCATTTGAGAAAAATAACACCAACATTAACCGGCACACTTTGAACTACTTCAGGACGTTCGTGAATGAACTTGAGCTAAAGGAGTTGTACATGCACGGGAGACATTTCACGTGGACTAATGAGAGACATTGCCCTACCCTCACCAAATAGATCGTGTCCTTGTTTCGGTGGACTAGGATCAAGCGAATCCGAACTGCTTATTGCAGGCGCTGGGAATGAATGTGTCGGATCATGCCGCATTACACTTCAGTATGAATGCCATGTGCAACCCAAAGCGGAGGTTCAGATTTGAGATATATTGGACTAAGTTGGAGGGGTTCAAGGATGCCGTCACGGCGGCTTGGGTGTGTCATCATGCCATTGTGGATCCATTCAAAAGACTTGGTGCTCTATTCTAGAACACGGCAGTGGCACTGCAATCTTGGGGGGTAACGGAAGACTAGAAACATCACAATCAGTCTGGCGGTGGCTCATTGGGTGATCCTGAGATTGGAACAAGCGCAAGAGTGCCAAACTCTAACTCCAGAAGAGCTTTGGTTAAGAAGATCGTTGAAGATGGACGTGTTAGGGCTAGCATCTCTTAAGAGGACCATTGCCAGGCAGCGCTCGAGGATTAGATGGCTGGGCACTAGTGACACCAACACTCAGCTATTCTAGGTAGTGGCAAAACGATAGACGCACCAAGAACTAAATTGCACATATCAAGAGGGGAGACGATATAATCAGCGAGCAACACCGTAAGGAGGAGGTTTTCACTACAAAAAAATACTCTTATGTGATGATACGTGTTTGTCACAGTAGGTCACGTTTTCTGTCCTGCGTGTACATCCATGATGATTTTATGACAGAATTAAGATACTCATACCTGTTCTGTCGTAGAAGTGTTCCATGACATTACCAAAATTATCATCACGCAAGTGTTCACTTCCACTACTAGGGAAAACCCTAGCAGCAGCGCGGGTATTTTGCATATCAGTAGCGCGGGATGACGCGCTACTGATAAGGTGCTACAGCTAACATATAGCAGTAGCGCCTGTCATCCTGCGCTACTGCTATACGTGGCTAGCATTAGTGAGCTTTATTGTAGAGCGCTGCTACTAATATCTGTAGAGCTTTTTAGCAAGAAGCGCTACTGGTAAGGGAGCTCTACTGCTAACTTTATTCCCCTCGCTATTGCTAGTTTTATTAGTTTCTATTTTTTTCTGCATATTTGTTTTGTATTTGAAAAGGCTTTATACAATAATCTTTAGCACATCACACACATACAAATGTAATCATAGCATGTACATACAAATAGTCTCATCAAATCATGTCATCATCATAATCATCATTCAACACAAAGTGGTCTCTCGTCATCATCTCAAAAATAGCGATACAAGTCTCGATTACTTGCAACTACATCGTCATCCATCTAAACAATGATATACGCGAGAAGAGCTATCACTATGAGTGAGAGCGGAACTATGCAATACATGAGTTCGTATCCCTCTCTTGCATTAGCGTGAACCTAAACTAACTACTGGCTGTCGCTCGGAAACCGGAAACCGGTTCACCTGGGCCTGACACTCCAACCACTCGTTGTATACTCCTGGCATAGCACTTCTTCTCCATCGATGATCTATGCACCTGCATCGTCACATGAGTTGATGATATGCATCATATATAGTTGAGCAACAGAAAGAGACAGACTTGGCAAAAAAAGAAGCAACATATCATAAGCATAAATAACAAAGTTCAATGTACCCAAAATGCCCTAACTAGAGTGATCTTCGCTAGTCGAGGAGGACGGTGTAATTACATCACAAATAATGTTTTGTCGTGCATAACTCAAAGTTTTGTCATACAGAAAGTATGGATCAAATGTACACATTGTCATATATCGACAATCACTACATGTTGTGCTATCCTTCCATGTCAGGGAGATAGTCCCCGAGCTTAGTGAAAGGCTTCAGGTCGAGACGCTGTGAGACTACGCGTGTTCGGACGTTTTCCTGCGATATTTGTCCTTCTTCGTAGAACATCCCTGTTTTTTCGATGACTTCCTTCATGATTATTTGGGCAAGTTCGCGCTGGATGTGATAGAACTCAGCTCAAAGTCGATGATCCTCGATATCTCCTAAGTCCTTTTCCCATCACAGAATATGGGCATCGCCGGATCTAGGTGACATGCGAAGGTTCTGGTGATCTTCTGTACTGCAGCATGTGGTGTAGGACATAGAATCTATCATTAGGAGAATCACTCAGTTGCTGGATGCAGCAGAAGTCGGTCTTATGGCTGAAGGTGGGCCTGCCGTCCCATGTCTTCTTGTCCTTGACCGCTCCACCCCATGTGCCGTAGTAAAACATAGCATTGTCGAGTACAGACTTGATGTGGGTGTAATCTTTTTGGAAATGTTCTTCGACCAGTCCAAGTAAAGAGCGTGGGAGTATCTAGGGTAGAGGATGCTGAGGATGGCGCGCCCGCCGCTGCACAAAATAAGTACACCTCAAATTAATTAGCCTCCACCATGCAAATGAATGATTGAAATCAAAGGAAGGACATCCGCGTGGATGACTTACAGGGGATGATAAGGCACGAGAATGGCCTCCATGTCCTTATTGGCGAGCATGAAATTGACGAGGTTGTCCCTCGCGTATTCACAGTGCTTTGGGTAGACTGCCAAGAAGCCCTTGTGCATGAAGTACGGGTCAGCGACACAGATAAAAGGTATCTACTCAGCCCCGATGAGGTAGTTCATGTGCAAGGAATAAAGGTGGACAAACGTAAAATACAACTTCTTCAAGTGAAACATGTCGAAAATGTAATCGAATCGAAGGAAGAACTTCTCTGCTGGGAATGTGTCTACGCACGACAATTTTGCGTCACTTTAACCACATAGAGTGGGTATCCTGGATTTTTCGAGGCGATGAGGCCTTTCTCTATCCACAACACATCGTCATGAAGTCTCCTTACATCACCGAATCTAGCTGCTATCGTTGCTTTAGGTATGATTGGTTCACCGGCGATATGACATTTTCCCGCACCGGGGATATCTATACGGTCTTGAACTCGAGGTTGCTGAGGCGGCTGGATCATAGAAGCAGCTTTGTTGCCTTTCCTCAGTCTCTTCCTAGACTTCTTTGCTACGGGAACATCCTCCATAATATGTTCAGACTCCGGAGGTGGCAATTCAGGCACCGACTCATGACGCTCAAACCCTAAGTAGGCGCCAGTATTGACATACTATTGAGTGTCATCGTCATCCTCATCCTCATCTATGGCGACGTCACTAGCGACTAATGGAGCCTCTTCCTCACCCCGTCTGCTATTGCCCAGCAGGACATCCAACACTAATTGGGTAGGTGAGGTGTTGATGTTCATACCTAACTGCGTGCTCGTGGGTGTGCTCCTGGCCGCCTCCAGACAAAGCAGACTCTTTGTCCACAACAGGACCCAACCATTGCAATCACCAAGCCGCCGCGGGGTCTCGTCGTCATACCCCCTAGTACCAGAGGAGCCAAATTCTCGTGGCCCGGTTTGACACTGGCCACGGAAACCTAGAAGATGCTCGAGGGGATCGGCCAGCTGTGGAACAATGGTTCCTTCGGCTCCATTATCGTCGCCTTCCCCACGTCCACCTTCTGGTCGCTGATGGTGTACAATATGGTGCACAGGGTTTCATCGGCATGCAAACAAAAGTCTTGGATGTGAGACATCTAAAAGGCAACGAAAACGGGAGATTATACATTTATTGAAGAGGGCCGGTGTGACAGATACCGGTGTCGAGCTCAGCCAAAGATGAAGCACCGCCTAGCACGTCCGGTGCCGGAGCCGGTGCTGGAGCAGGTGCGGGAGCAGGTGCAGGTGCAGGTGTTGGTGCAACGCTAGTCGAGCTGCTCACAAAGAAGTCAGCAAGGGGAAAGTCCGCTGCATTTTTTCTAGATTTTGCCTGCTCCAATTGAAAACGGTCGGAACCAAGACAGTAGTCATATCTGCAAGCACCTGTTTTGCAGCAGCTACCACTGTTGCGATTGTCTTAGATGATTTCTTCTCAACCGCAATCTCAACCTTCTTGTCTATATTTTCTTCAGTTAACCTTCGTCTTTCCTTTCTCTCCTCCGTGGTCTCACGGTAGTATTTGTTCCACGCGGCGCCGTCTCCGACACCGTGCACGTGTCCATACGATGGCCGAGTCTCCACCGGGAGTCCTTTCAATATGTTCAATGCCCGGTTGAATGGAGTGTCCCACTTGGGCCTCGCCAACACCTCAGATGGCAAGTCGCTTTCGGCCGCAATCCTATGCTGCTCTATCTGCAGAAGGTACAAGGATTGTTTACAAATATGAATAACGTGCAGTCAAATTGATTAGAAACTAAAATTATCAGCAGTCTCGTGAACTCCGTCATGACCGCCTTCGTGTTGAAAACCTTCTTCATGGGGTCCCAGCGGTGACGGGCCCTGAGGACGTCACGCTCCTGCGGGATGGTGAACTCCGCCAAGGTGTCTGGGATGCCCAGACTCTCGGCTTTCGCGTCCTCCTTGGCCCATATGGACCTCTTCCCGCCGTAACCAAGGGTTTTGAGGTGGTGGCATCCAATGTTCCTCTGTTGAAGCCCCTTCATGTACTTCGACTTTTTTGGAAGCTTCGGCCTCGCAAGCCGCCTTGAATATTTCAAAGTGCTCTTCCGTGATTGTCGGATTATCCTTTACAATCTCGGAGTAAGTTTCCTTTTTGTTGACGATCCGATGTTTCACCCTTGCATTCCAGGCAGCCAACGCATCGCTAAACTTGGTCATGGCATGTTTGTTTATCTTCTTCATTGTCGGGTCCTTATCTGGATCTTTATAATCCTTTTTCATTCCGACCCGGGAACAAGAATATCTGGTGCAACTTCTTTAGGAGGGAGGGCCTCATATTATCTATCTTCTTTAGTTTCTCATCGTTGTTGTTGGCGGTTGTCCGTACGATGCAGCCTATTTGATTGTCGTAGCACGCACGCACTTTCGCGGGCGCGTTTGGCTCAAAATTGCCATCGTCCACCTCCGTGACCACCAGTCTAGTAGTCCTGAGCTTGTTAGGAAGCTGTTGCCTCTTTTCTTTTGGTTCTATACCGGCTCCACTAGTCTCCGCACCGGTCTCTGTCTCAGCGCCAATCTCGATGCCGGTCTCAGTCTTAGCGTCGGTCTCAGTCTCAGCGCCGGTCTCGATGTCGGTCTTAGTCTCTAATGTGAAAGGTGAACCCAGCAACATAAACTGTTGATCGTCGGCTTCCCTCAAAAGTTCCTCTCCCGCCAGGTACACGTTGTCGCAGTCACCAGAACCCTGTCCTACATTGTTGCTAGCCATGTTTCCTACGATTAAATCTAGTCAATTGATTCTAGACCTAATAAAATGAACAATGACATAAAAAAGGCCTATGCTTTCCAGGAACGTTGACTTCTGCCCGGTGCGGCAAATCCCGGGCACTCGATATGACCTAGTTTGTAGCACAAGTCATGCCGAAATTCACGGAAAATTTCGGCATGACTTTTGATAAAAAGTGGACAAATCGGGAACCTGAAATTTGCCGGAATGGAAATGAATCAACATTCCGGCAAAACATAGGCCACTCGGCTTCATTCCCGGTAAACAGTGTTCAGATATCCATCTTCGACACCGCAAGACATGTGCAAATATACACGAGCAACCACATGTCCAAATTTCACAAGCTAATTCAAAAACTAAGTGTAGAACAAAATTCATTTAACTAGTAATAGAACAACATTCAGTTTACTTTAGTGCTCTATAATGATGAAAGGAAAAAAATTCAGTTAACTACTAATTTCATTCATTTAGGTTATTCATTTAACTTCACCTAATTAACCTACTGTACCACTACTACTTGCAGCACTACTAACCTAATTAACCTAGCAAAACCCTACTGCCCTAACTAAAAAGCATCTAAATAACATCTACTAGTACCACTACTGCCCTAACCTAATTAACATCTACTAGTATCACTATATACTACTAGCAGCACTGCTACAACATTTTCTTCATTTTTTCTTTAAAAAAACATCTAAGAAAACAAAAACCCTAATTAAACCCTACTGCCCTAACTAACTTTTGCTGTAAACAATTTTTTTTCTCTAAACTAATTTTGGTCTTAACATCTACTACTTAACATCTTTTGCTCAAAACTTAATTTTTTGCTCCAAACAAATTTTTTGCTCTAACATCTACTACTAAACATCTTTTTGCCCTAACTAATTTTTCTCTAACATCTACTAATTAAAATGCAGAGAGAGAGAGGAGGGTGGGGGTTAAAGAGAGGGAGAGCTGTGGCGGAGAGGTGCTCGGCGGAGGCGAGGGGCGGGAGGGCGGGCTCGGGCTCGGGTTGCGGCAGTCCTGAGCGGGCTCGGGCGGCAGTGAGGTCGAGGACGGCGGCGGTGAGGTCGAGGGCGGCGACAGTGAGGTCGAGGGCGGCCCGAGAGGCGGCCGCGGTGAGGCTGGGCAGCCTCGGGCGGCGGCGGTGAGGATGAGCGTGGCGTCGACGCCGGCAGGAGACAACGGCAAAGTGGGGCGACGGCAAATTGGGGAGACGACGGCGAAGTGGGGAGAGGGATTTGGGGGAGAAGTGGTGGCCAGGGGGAAACCATTTTTGGGTTAAGTCAAACATAACGGTAGCGCGTTACAGAAAACACGCTATATAAGTTAGCTATAGCGCGTTTTGGCAAACGCGCTACTGCTATGCCTTCATCTTTTTTTCCTTTTTCATTTATTTTTTTCCTTTCTCGTTTTTCTATTTCTTTCATTTTCATTTACTTTTATATTTGTTTTTCATTTTATTTTCTTTTCGTTAGCAGTAGCGCCTTACACATAAAAGCGCTACTATAAGAATATTAGCGGTAGCGCGGTTCTTGAAAGATCGCTACTACTATGTGTAGCCTATTGGCTTAGTGGTTGGAATTTTAGTAGTAGCGAGTTTTTGACGAGACGCGCTACTGCTATATATGCATCTGCAACGCGCTTATTTTGCACGCGTTGCTGCTTTCTAGCAGTAGCGAGCTCTTTTAACGGGCGCTACTCCTAAAGTTTTGTGTATAAGGTTTTCCCTAGTAGTGTTCCATGACGATAAATCGCGCGTCACAGAAGTGCTTTTGTCAAGGGTGACCGGCACGTGGCATCCACCGTAACGAAACACCATTAATCTATCGGGTCCGGTTTTGGATCTGATAACCCATTAACAGCCTGGACCAATGGGGATTTTCCACATGTAAAATCATCATTGGCTGGAGGAAACACGTTTCAGCTCCGTGTTGGCATAGGTGTCACTCATCCAATGGGCGAGATGCGCCTATGATATGTTGACATGTGGACCGGCCCAAAAGTGGCCCAAAAGGTTTAAATGGGCCGGCCCAACTAAAGCCCACAAGATTTTGCGGATCATAATGGGCCGGCACAGGTAAAGGCCCACGGGATTTTTGTGGACCATAATGGGCCGGCCCAGCTAAAAGCCCATAAGATTTTTGCTGGCCATAATGGGCTGGCCCAGCTAATGGCCCACAAGATTTTGCAGGCCATAATGGGCCGACCATGCTAAAGGCCCACAAGATTTTGCAGACCATAATGGGCCGGCCTAGCTAAAGGCCCACGAGATTTTACCGACCATAATGGGCCGGCCCAGCTAAAGGCCCACGAGATTTCGCCGACCATAATGGGCCGGCTCAGCTAAAGGCCCACAAGATTTTGAAGACACAAGTAAGTCGGCCAATTAACAGGCTGCCATGTTTTGGGCCAAATGCTAGCCCATATTTGATCCGGTCCATTAACAGCCTGCCATGTTTCGGGCCTAATAAAGGCCCATTTGAGATCCGGCCCATTAAAAGCCTACCACTTTTTGGGCCAAATTACGGCCCAGATCAGGTTCGGCCCTTAAAGAGGCTTTGGGCTAAATTATGGCCCATATCAGATTCGGCCCGTCAACTGGACGCTATGCTTTTGGGACCACTTGCTAAAGGCCCATTTAGTAATTCAGCCTGATATTAGTTTCGGCCTGTTAAAGGCCCGTTTATCTTTTCGGCCCTATATTTATTTCAGCCTGTTAAAAGCCCGTCATATAGTTGGGCCTAACTACGACCCGATTTGCATCCGGCCTGCTCACAGCCGATTATCTGATTGCGACAAACAAGGACCGAGACAATTTTGGCCTGTTAAAAGCCCGTGCTTTGATTGGCACACTCATGGGCCGGGGTCCATTTCGGGCTGCTGCCGGCCCGTGAGCTGGTCGACATGTTTCAGGCCCAACCTACTTTTCAGCCTCCTAGAAGCCCATTGAGTTTTCTTGCGAAAATAGGGCCAGAGGTTTACTCGGCCTATTAAAGGCCCGTATCTACTAGTGGGCCAGTTTACATTTAGGCCTGTTAATGGACCAAGATGACGGGCCCATGATGCGGATCATACATAGTGATTGTATGACGGCCCGATTATGTACCGTAATTTTACGGTTTGGCCGGTTTACTGCGAAGACATGATATATATACAGTAAAATAACTGCAACATTGTGAATAAGAAAAAACCTAGACTATACAATAAAGAAATTATGACATATTACATCCACTGGGCATCAGAGTTTGCCACTATGATAACAAAGCACAAGCAGACCGCAGATTACATACACTGGGCATCAAAGATCGCCACCAGTGCAAATAAACACGTCGATAAAATAATATACAAAACCGACAGCACTTGAATAGAGTTCAAGAAAGGTTAGCCCTACTCGGGAGCTGCAGCGCAAGCAGCTGAGCAAGCTGATGAAATTGCGCTTGTTTAACACTTATATCCTCCTCACTCCGAAAGATAAACAAGCAGACAGATGACATGTTTTGCACATATAAGTATCAGTGCTGATAATTCATCACATTTCTTACTGACAAATAAAGTGACACGGTTTAAAATTGCATTAACACAATATGGTATTGTTCAGGTCAAGACATGGCAGGAAATGACATTGTGAAGGAGTTGGCCACTTCAGACACCACTTGATTACAGATCGAACTCATAAGTATCGATGGTTAGTGTGTTGTCAATTTATCCCATTTCAGATTGGCAAATAAAGAGACGGTTTAAATAATAGTATAATGATATGACATTGTTCATAGTTAAGACATTGCAGAATATGACATTGTGTTGTAGTGCGTAGCTTCACCACACCACTGGATTACGGATCAAGAACAGAAGCATACATGCAGTGCAAAAGAAGATCACTTGCTCTTTATAGTTTAATTTACATGGTATGAAGAAGGAACTTGGTTGTACAACTGAAAACTTAAATTGAGAAGGACAAACTTTTATTTATGAACTACATAATAAACTTTAAACATGCAATTTGATGCAAACACGAAAAATAAACAGCTGTTGTAGTCATGCCTAACCAAATATACACAACAAAGTTTGAAGGTTTGAGAAGGACAAACTTACATTATTGGTGAAGACAGGCTCTATAAAGCCCTTGCCCATGCTGATGGGGGGGGCAATTCAAGAAGTTTACCACAGAATCTTCTTCATAAGCATTGCCTTTATTCTACATTTTGTTAAGTGTAAATATAGATGTGATAATATAAGAAAAAATGGAGAATATTTAAGATAAGATGAAGAGTGATGCTACATAACCAAGTAGCTACAAATGTAAGTACAGCGATGCAGGCAAAAGGTACAGCCAAGAGCAATGCAGAGCTAAACTTCTTCAGTACCATCGGTGTTATCCAACCTTATGATAAGAGTAAATATAGATCCAATGTGTAGAAAATGGAGGGTAAAGGAAAATAAGCTGCAGAGTGATGGTACATGAACAACTACTTGTCAATATAAGTATATTGATAAAGGACAACAAGTTATATTCATGGCATTAGATATATTCTAAAACATTTCATTGGCATTGTATATATTCTACACTAATGTAACCATTCATACAGATCAGATAATTTGGAGCAAACAATTGATAAGCAAGCTATCATGCATACTGCTGTCACATATTGAACCAAGTATGTATGCAAGTACAGTGATACAGGACAACAAGTACTAACAAGAGGAAAGCAGCGGGTAGCATATTTGTGATATCCTGTCATTCTTTTCAAACCGGAATTCTTCTTCGAGCAGATTTCCTGCAAAAAAGATCCGTAAGGCACATGCGGAAAAGTAGAAGTTCAAATTTTCATGTGATTTCTAGTACCTCATCCTGGGAACGAGGCCAGTGCATAACAAGATTTTTACGTTCAATGTCTTCTAAATTTAGCACTTGAGACCTCACCGGAAATTCGTTTATAGACTTGCCATCAAAGTGTGATTTCCTCACGTAACACCGATACTGCTGCAATGCTTCCTTGAAAAGCACAAACAAGCTTTGCTCGTCATTACTATCCAGATTGACCCTCGCCTACTTACAACAATGTAATGAAAATCATTTACGTGTTCAATCAGCAGAAAACATAAAAATAATAACCATGAATAATAGCACTTACACGTAAGTTGGACAGGAAGATGTGAAAATCGTGTTTGTCTTCACTATAATCTTCCCATGATGGGAATCTATGCTCGTAGTCCCTAACAACATTGAAAGCATTGTCTTTTAAACTGGGAATAACTGGAATGGGTTTCCAATCTGTAGGAGTTGGCCGTCTCTGCAGTTGGGATAGGTCTTCGGTCGGTGGACTTGCTATACTTTTTGCTGGAGTGGGACTTTTCTATGGTACGGCTAATGCTATGGCAACTGAAATCAGTATACCTTTTGCTGGAGTGCAGGTCCTGTGTGGTGGGGCTAGTGGTGGGGCCAGTGAAGTAAGGGTACAGTCTGCTGGACTCGGTCCTATGTTTTGTGTCACTGGTTGTACAACCAATATAAGTGCGGTGCTGTCTGATTTCTCCGGCACCACCATGTTATGCAAAGACTTTGCTGGTGCTGCTTTAGGTTCGGCAATCACCCTCTTCCTTTTTGATGTCTAATGCACAAGAACAACATTTGACTGGAAAAACATGGTATGATGACAGATGGAATATGTATTGATAATCGATGGGCATGGCATCTCGACATATATGATGTGTAAACTAAGCAGATGGCGGTGCAACAAAGTAGAAGAAATGCAAGACAACATATGCAAGATACGCGCAATCAATAAAACCTTGCCAAATTAGAGCAGGCACCTTGATTGGTGAACAGGACAGGCCATCTGCCTTTGACTCCTCGAGTTTAGAATAGTCATTAGGATCATATTATGAACAAGAATCAATAGGTGGGGAGCGCATGAGTTCCATTGCATCCAGAATGGCACTCAAGGCCTTGGTGCAAAATTTGTAAGTTATTGCAGTGTTTAGCTTCAAGAGTGGACTGCTCCTAGTGCAACACAAAGCAGCTACACAGATCATAGTGTAGATATAACAGGAAAACCGTAAGCATCAGAGTAAAATCAGCAACGTGGAACTTGCTGGAATATATGTGCTAGTATTGCCGGTACGGCTAGAAAGGCTTCAGATACCAGCTCTCTTCAACTGAAGGTGTGGTACTGTTAATATCA
The DNA here is from genome assembly GCA_021437245.1 of Aegilops speltoides. Lineage (NCBI taxonomy): Eukaryota > Viridiplantae > Streptophyta > Magnoliopsida > Poales > Poaceae > Aegilops > Aegilops speltoides. Next base: position 270,648,758 of record CM038147.1, read on the forward strand.
GTGTAACTCTGAAAGGCGACACAACTCCCCGCATTTCCTTGATATTCTTATAGGATTCAAGTGGGCAGGCCACTACAAATCCTATTCCAATGTTTACAAAATCCTACGAATCAAAGAGGCCCGAAGAGTTCAAAGTGTCCATCACAACCGACCGTATAGACCTCTACACTGCAAATGTCCCTGCTCATCTTCACTACAAGAACATATTGTACTACTATCATACTCCCTCCATTCCAAAATATAAGTCTTTGTAGAGATTTCCACTATGGATCACATACAGATGTATCCATATACATTTTAGAGTGTAGATTCACTCATTTTGCTCCATATGTAGTCCATGGTGGAATCTATACAAAGACTTGTATTTAGGAACGGAGAGAGTACTTATTAAAGAAGAACGGAAGAGGAACATGCTAAAGAAGAGCAAGCAGATTTTGGATAATAAAATGTTCGTTGCGCAGTGCCCACACATGATGAACCAGAGAGCATTAAGAATGCAACTCCTTGTTGTCTCTCTATATGTGGTGCACATGCTTTTGAGAGTAAAGTAGGAACATTAGCTGACCAATTAAATGTTATCTATTTTAGTAATAGCAACATCATATCAGATTCATATTTGAGAAACAAGTTTGGAATTATGAGTGGCATGTTGTTTAGCTTGATGGATTCAGGAGCAGTGCTAAGCAGGTACAATGATGGTACTGAATATAAAGGCATGTCTGCATGCAAGTCGCGTGACTTTTGTCATTTGGGTCAGTCGACCATTTCAGGCGGTTGGATGAAGATCCTACATCTCCTAACCCTTCTTCTTGCTCGTCTCTGATTCTTCCAATACAGAACACCGCACGGGCCGCCGGCCGGACCATCGGCCCCCCACCGCCGGTGTTCCTCTGCCACCCCCACCCCTATCCCTGCCCCCACCCGCGTCAAGTTTTCTTCGTTCGGCGAGGCCCCACCACCGCCCCCATAACCATCGTCCCCACCCGAGCCCATTCCTTTGCACCGTAAACTTCGGCGAGCTGTGAAAAATCAACTGACCCAATTTTGAAATTTAGTCTACTGTGATTTAACTAGTGTGGAATATAAAAGGGGAAACCATAAGCATAGGGAGTATAGTATTGAGCATGCCATGGCGGATCTGAAGGTGCAAACCAGACAAAGGCAACTTCACAACCAATGTTTGCTTTCAACTAGCAAGTAAGTGATGGACAAGAAATCAGAGTAAAGCAGTGGCGATCTATTTTCTTGCTGCGATAAATAAGTTGAGCAGATACCAAAGAGTACCGCCTTTGGTGCGGCGCCGTGTATGCATCTGCTGATAATTTGACGGTGCTGCAGTAGGGATGGCTATCGGCGGTGTGGAAGCAGATCTAGGAGGGTAGACGGTGGCGCCGGGGCACGGTGGATGAGATGGTCGTAGGAGCGGCACCGACAAGGTGGACGACGGCGAGGATGAAGCGAGAGGACGAGATGCAAGGATCCCGGTCTGAAGCCGTGGATGAGAAAGGTCCATCTCTTGTAGTGGACGACAGCGTCGGGGTATCAGCTCCGGCATGGTGGAGGAGGATGGTTGTGGATGGGGTGGCGGACGGAGGAGGCTGCGGTGGAGAGGGTGTTTTGGCACCCACGGAGTACGAATGGGGAAATGGAGGTAGAGAGGATGGGGGAACCATGTCTTCAGGGCGCGCTTGTCTCAAATACGAGGAAATTTACAAACTTAGCCCCCGTTTCAAATTTCCTACATCACAGCAATATTGGTCGGTTGGGGATAGGATGGTAATCTCGCATACACCGAATATTTGTCGACGACAGTTTTTTTTTGGTGCCCACCATGTATGAATCGGGGAGGGACTCGATTTCGGCTGAGGATACATTGTGTTTTGGCGCCCATCGTGTATGAATCCGGGAGAGAGGCGGTTATGTCATGTTTGAGTGAAATTACAAACCTACCCCTATCGAAACCTATAGAAATCAAGCTGATAGGCTTTGCATGGCAGGGATAGGCAGTAGTAATTTCCATCTCGCAGATTTTGGTTTTGGGCGGTTACTGCGACTTTCCCCACTTCGTTCAAAATTTTTAGAGTGCACGTTTGTTGGATTTAGGGTTCCGGCAAAACCCTTGAGGTTCGAACACTGGGGTGCGCACGAAAATTCCCCCTACCGAATCTCGCCCTCAGCCTCGCCGCGATCTCTAAGCTTAGCTCGATGAACTCACAACACAAGAGACACAAGATTTAAACAGGTTTGGGCCACCATTGTGGTGTAATACCCTACTCCAGTGTGTGGTGGTGGATTGCCTCTTGGGCCGATGATGAATAGTACAAGGGAAGAACTATTGGAAATATGCCCTAGAGGCAATAATAAAATGGTTATTATTGTATTTCCTTGTTCATGATAATTGTCTATTGTTCATGCTATAATTGTATTAACTGAAATGGTAATACATGTGTGAATACATAGACCACAACATGTCCCTAGTGAGCCTCTAGTTGACTAACTCGTTGATCGATAGATGGTTATGGTTTCGTGACCATGGACATAGGATGTCATTGATAACGGTCTCACATCATTAGGAGAATGATGTGATGGACAAGACCCAATCCTAAGCATAGCACAAGATCGTGTAGTTCGTTTGCTAAAGCTTTTCTAATGTCAAGTATAATTTCCTTAGACCATGAGATTGTGCAACTCCCGGACACCGTAGGAATGCTTTGGGTGTACCAAACGTCAGAACGTAACTTGGTGGCTATAAAGGTGCACTAGAGGTATCTCCAAAAGTGTCTGTTGGGTTGGCATGAATCGAGACTGGAATTTGTCACTCCGTATGACGGAGAGGTATCTCTGGGCCCACTCGGTAATGCATCATCATAATGAGCTCAATGTGACTAAGTAGTTAGTCACGGGATCATGCATTATGGAACAAGTAAAGTGACTTGCCGGTAACGAGATTGAACGAGGTATTGGGATACCGACGATCGAATCTTGGGCAAGTAACATACCGATTGACAAAGGGAATTGCATACGGGATTGCTTGAATCCTTGACATCGTGGTTCATCCGATGAGATCATCGTGGAACATGTGGGAGCCAATATGGGTATCCAGATCCCGTTGTTGTTTATTGACGAATGTCTCGGTCATGTCTGCATGGTTCCCGAACCCGTAGGGTCTACACACTTAAGGTTCGGTGATGCTAGAATTGTTATGGGAAATAGTATGTGGTTACCGAAGGTTGTTCGGAGTCCCGAATGAGATCCGGGACATGACGAGGAGCTCCGGAATGGTCCGGAGGTGAAGATCGGTATATTGGACGAAGGGTATTGGAGTCCGGAATTGTTCCTTGGGTACCAGGTGATGACCAGCGTGTCCGATAGGGGTTTCGGAGGCCCCGAAAAGCGTTGGGGCGCCTTATGGGCCAAGGGGAGAGGGCACATCAGCCCACTAAGGGGATGAGCGCCCCTCCCACCCCATCTCATGTAACCAGGAGAGGTGGGGGCGCCACCCCTAGGGCAGCCGCCCCTCCCGGCTTGGGGGGCAAGTTTCTTAGGGGTGGGCGCCCAAACCCATCTAGGGTTTCCCGTGGCCGCCGCCTCCCTAGGGAACCCTAGGCGCCTCCCCTCATCCCTTCCCCTATATATAGTGAGGGAGAGAGGGCAGCCGCACCCTTCCCCTGGCGCAGCCCTCTCCCTCCTCCAGCACCTCCTCCTCCTCCGTAGTGCTTGGCGAAGCCCTGCCGGAGAACCACGAGCTCCATCACCACCATGTCGTCGTGCTGTTGAAGTTTTCCCTCAACTTGTCCTCTCCCCTTGCTGGATCAAGAAGGAGGAGACGTCCCCGGGCTGTACGTGTGTTGAACGCGGAGGCGCCGTCCGTTCAGCGCTTAGATCAGAATTGACCGCGATCTGAATCTCTGCGAGTACGACTCCACCAACCGCGTTCTTGTAACGCTTCCGCATCGCGATCTTCAAGGGTATGAAGATGCACTCCCCTCTCTCTCATTGCTAGTCTCTCCATAGATTGATCTTGGTGATGCATAGAAAATTTTGAATTATTGCCACGTTCCCCTATAGTGGCATCATGAGCTAGGTCTATTGTGTAGATTCTATGCACGAGTAGAACACAAGTTGTTGTGGGCGTTGATTTTTTTCAATATGCTTACCGTTACTAGTCCTATCTTGTTTCAATGGTATTGTGGGTTGAAGCGGCCCGGACCGACCTTACACGTACACTTACGTGAGACATGTTCCACCGACTGACATGCACTTGTTGCATAAGGTGGCTAGCGGGTGCCAGTCTCTCCCACTTTAGTCGGATCGGATTCGATAAAAAGGGTCCTTATGAAGGGTAAATAGCAATTGGCATATCACGTTGTGGTTTTGGCGTAGCTAAGAAACATTCTTTCTAGAAACCCATAGCAGCCACGTAAAACATGCAACAACAATTAGAGGACATCTAACTTGTTCTTGCAGCATATGCCGTGTGATGTGATATGGCCAAAAGGATGTGATGAATATGTGATGTATGAGATTGATCATGTTCTTGTAATAGGAATCACGACTTGCATGTCGATGAGTATGACAACCGGCAGGAGCCATAGGAGTTGTCTTTATTTATTTTATGACATGCGTGTCACTGAATAACGCCATGTAATTACTTTACTTCATTGCTAAACCGTTAGCCATAGTAGTAGAAGTAATAGTTGGCGAGACAACTTCATGGAGACACGATGATGGAGATCATGATGATGGAGATCATGGTGTCATGCCGGTGACGATGATGATCATGGAGCCCCGAAGATGGAGATCAAAAGGAGCAAAATGATATTGGCCATATCATGTCACTATTTGATTGCAAGTGATGTTTATCATGTTTATGCATCTTATTTGCTTAGAACGACGGTAGTAAATAAGATGATCCCTCATAATAATTTCAACAAAGTGTTCCCCCTAACTGTGCACCATTGCGAAAGTTCGTTGTTTCGAAGCACCACGTGATGATCAGGTGTGATAGATACTAACGTTCACATACAACGGGTGTAAGCCAGATTTACACACGCGAAACACTTAGGTTGACTTGACGATCCTAGCATGTACAGACATGGCCTCGGAACACAAGAGACCGAAAGGTCGAACATGAGTCGTATAGTGGATACGATCAACATGAAGATGTTCACCAATGATGACTAGTCCGTCTCACGTGATGATCGGACACGGCCTAGTTGACTCGGATCATGTATCACTTAGATGACTAGAGGGATGTCTATATGAGTGGGAGTTCATAAGATGAACTTAATTATCCTGAACATAGTCAAAAGGTTTTTGCAAATTATGTCGTAGCTCGCGCTTAAGTTCTACTATTTTACATATGATCCTAGAGAAAATTTAGTTGAAATTTGATAGTAGCAATTATGCGGACTGGGTCCGTAAACTGAGGATTGTCCTCATTGCTGTGTAGAAGGCTTATGTCTTTAATGCACCGCTCAGTGTGCTGAACCTCGAACGTCGTCTGTGGATGTTGCGAACATCTGACGTACACGTTTTGCTAACTACGTGATAGTTCAGTAATGTTAAACGGTTTAGAGGCACCGAAGATGATTTCGAAACGTCACGGAACATATGAGATGTTTTGAGGACTGAAATTGGGATTTCAGGCTCGTGCCCACGTCAAGAGGTACGAGACCTCTAACGAGTTTCTTAAGCCTGCAAACTAAGGGAGAAAAGCTCAATCATTGAGCATGTGCTCAGATTGTCTGAGTACTACAATCGCTTGAATCGAGTGGGAGTTATCTTCCAGATGAGATAGTGATGGTTCTCCAAAGTCACTGCCACCAAACTACCAGAGCTTCATGATGAACTATAACGTATCAGGGATAGATATGATGATCCTTGAGCTATTCGCGATGTTTGACACCGCGAAAGTAGAAATCAAGTAGGAGCATCAATTGTTGATGGTTAGTAAAACCACTAGTTCAAGAAGGGCAAGGGCAAGAAGGGATACTTCAGGAAATGGCAAATCAGTTGCTGCTCTTGTGAAGAAACCCAAGGTTGAACCCAAACCCGAGACTAAGTGCTTCTAAAATGAGGGGAACGGTCACTGAAGCAGAACTACCCTAGATATTTGGTAGATGAGAAGGCTGGAAAGGTCGACATAAGTATATTGGATATACATTATATTATTGTGTACTTTACTAGTATTCCTAGTAGCACCAGGGTATTAGATACCGGTTCGGTTGCTAAGTGTTAGTAACTCGAAATAAAAGCTACGGAATAAATGGAGACTAGCTAAAGGTGAGATGACGATATGTGTTGGAAGTGTTTCCAAGGTTGATATGATCAAGCATCGCTTGCTCCCTCTACCATCGAGATTGGTGTTAAACCTAAATAATTGTTATTTGGTGTTTGTGTGAGCATAGACATGATTGGATTATGTTTATTGCAATACGGTTATTCATTTAAGGAGAATAATGGTTACTCTATTTATTTTAATAATACCTTCAATGGTCTTGCACCTAAAATGAGTTTATTGAATCTCGATCGTGGTGATACACATTTTCGTGCCAAAAGATATAAGATAGTAATGATAGTACCACATACTAGTGGCACTGCCACTTGAGTCATATTAGGTATAAAACGCATGAAGAAGCTCCATATTGATGGATCTTTGGACTCACTCATTTTTTAAAAGATTGAGACATGCGAACCATGTCTATTGGTATATACGCATGAAGAAACTCCATGCAGATGGATCGTTTGGACTCACTTGATTTTGAATCACTTGAGACATGCAAATCATACCATATGGGCAAGATGACTGAAAGGCCTCGTTTTTAGTGAGATGGAACAAGAGAGCAACTTGTTGGAAGTAATGCATTTAATGTGTGCAATCCAATGAGTGCTGAGGCACACAGTGAATATCGTTATGCTCTTACTTCACAGATGATTCGAGTAGATTCTTAGTATATTTGCTTGATGAAACACAAGTCTGAATTATTGAAAGGTTCAAGTAATTTCAGAGTGAAGTTGAAGATCGTCGTGACAAGAGAATAAAATGTCTATGATATGATCATAGAGATGAATATCTGAGTTACGAGTTTGGCACACAATTAAGACATTGTGGAAATTGTTTCACAACTAATACCGCCTGGAACACCATAGTGTGATGGTGTGTCCGAACATCATAACTGCACCCTATTGGATATGGTGCATACCATGATGTGTCTTATCGAATTACCACTATCGTTTATGGGTTAGGTATTAAAGACAACCGCATTCACTTTAAATAGGGCACCACGTAATTCCTTTGAGATGACACCGTATGAACTATGGTTTAGAGAAACCTAAGCTGTCATTTCTTAAAAGTTTGGGGCTGTGACGCTTATGTAAAAAGTTTTGCCTGATAAGCTCGAACCCAAAGCGGATAAAATGCATCTTCATAGGACACCCAAAAACAGTTGGGTATACCTCCTAATTCAGATCCGGAAGCAAAAGTGATTGTTTCCATTAATGGGTCCTTTCTCGAGGAAAAGTTTCTCTTGAAAGAATTGAGTGGGAGAATGGTGGAGACTTGATGAGGTTATTGAACCATCACTTCAACTAGTGTGTAGCAGGGCACAGGAAGATGTTCCTATGGCGCCTACACCAATTGAAGTGGAAGCTTGTGATAGTGATCATGAAACTTCGGATCAAGTCACTACCAAACATCGTATGTACTCCTATCTTGGAGGTCATGTTGCTAGACAACAATGAACCTACTTGCTATGGGGAAGCAATGGTGGGCCCGGATTCCTACGAATGGCTTGAGGCCATAACATCCGAGAGGATGCATGTATGAAAACAAAGTATAGACTTTGGAAGAACCACTTGATGGTCGTAAGGCTGTTGGGTACAGATGGATTTTAAAAGGAAGACGGACAATGATGGTAAGTATCACCATTAAGAAAGCTCGACTTGTTGTTAAGATGTTTTCCGACATGTTCAAGGAGTTGACTACGATGAGACTTTCTCACTCGTAGCGATGCAAAGAGTCTGTTGGAATTATATTAGTAGTTACTGCATTATTTATGAAATCTTGCAGATAGGATGTCAAAACATTGTTTGCTCGATGAATTTTTGAGGAAAGGTTGTATGTGATACAACTAGAAGGTTTTGTCAATCCTGAAACATGCTAACAAGTATGCAAAGCTCCAGCAATCCTTCTAATGACTGGAGTAAGAAACTCGGAGTTGGAATGTACGTTTTGATGAGATGATCAAAGATTTTGGGATTATGCAAAGTTTATGAGAAACTTGTATTTCCAAAGAAGTGAGTGGGAGCATTATAGAATTTCTGATGAGTATATGTTGTTAACATATTGTTGATCGGAAATAATGTAGAGCATATAGGGTTATTTGAAAAGTGTTTTTCAATGGAAAACCTGGATTAAGCTACTTGAACATTGAGCATCAAGATCTATAAGGATAGATCAAAAGTGCTTAATAGTACTTTCAAATGAATACATACCGTGACAAGATTTTGAAGGAGTTCAAATAGATCAGCAAAGAAGGATTTCTTGGTTGTGTTATAAGGTGTGAGCATTGAGTAAGACTCAAGATCTGACCACGGCAGAAGAGAGAGAAAGGACGAAGGTCGTCCCCTATCCTTTAGACGTAGGCTCTACAGTATGCTATGCTGTGTACCGGACCTGAAGTGTGCCTTGCCATGAAGTCAATCAAGGGGTACAAGAGTGATCCAGGAATGGATCACATGACAGCGGTCAAACTTCTCCTTAGTAACTAGTGGACTAAGGAATTTTCTCGATTATGGAGGTGGTAAAAGAGTTCGTCGTAAAGGGTTACGTCGATGCAAACTTTGACAATTATCCGGATGACTCTGAGTAGTAGACCGGATTCGTATAGTAGAGCAGTTATTTGGAATAGCTCCAAGTAGCGCGTGGTAGCTGCATCGACAAGATGACATAGAGATTTGTAAAGCACACACGGATCTGAAAGGTTCAGACCAGTTGACTAATAACCTCTCTCACAAGAGAGATATGATCAAACCCTATGGGTGTTGGATTCATTACAATCACATAGTGATGTGAACTACATTATTGACTCTAGTGCAAATGGGAGACTGTTGGAAATATGCCCTAGAGGCAATAATAAAATGGTTATTATTGTATATCCTTGTTCATGATAATTGTCTATTGTTCATGCTATAATTGTATTAACTGGAAACCGTAATACATGTGTGAATACATAGACCACAACATGTCCCTAGTGAGCCTCTAGTTGACTAGCTCATTGATCAATAGATGGTTATGGTTTCCTTACCATGGACATAGGATGTCATTGATAACGGGATCACATCATTAGGAGAATGATGTGATGGACAAGACCCAATCCTAAGCATAGCACAAGATTGTGTAGTTCGTTTGCTAAAGCTTTTCTAATGTCAAGTATCATTTCCTTAGACCATGAGATTGTGCAACTCCTCGATACCGTAGGAATGCTTTGGGTGTACCAAACGACACAACGTAACTGGGTGGCTATAAAGGTGCACTACAGGTATCTCCAAAAGTGTCTATTGGGTTGGCACGAATCGAGTCTAGGATTTGTCACTCCGTATGACGGAGAGGTATCTCTGGGCCCACTCGGTAATGCATCATCATAATGAGCTCAATGTGACTAAGTAGTTAGTCACGGGATCATGCATTATGGAACGAGTAAAGTGACTTGCTGGAAACGAGATTGAACGAGGTATTGGGATACTGACGATCGAATCTAGGGCAAGTAACATACCAATTGACAAAGGGAATTGCATATGGGATTGCTTGAATCCTTGACATCGTGGTTCATCCGATGAGATCATCGTGGAACATGTGGTAGCCAATATGGGTATCGAGATCCCGCTGTTGGTTATTGACCGGAGAACGTCTCGGTCATGTCTGCATGGTTCCCGAACCCGTAGGGTCTACACACTTAAGGTTCGGTGACGCTAGAATATTATGGGAAATAGTATGTGGTTACCGAAGGTTGTTCGGAGTCTCGGATGAGATCTCAGACATGACGAGGAGCTCTGAAATGGTCCGGAGGTCAAGATCGGTATATTGGACGAAGGGTATTGGAGTCCGGAATTGTTCCGGGGGTACCAGGTGATGACCAGCGTGTCCGAAAGGGGTTTCGGAGGCCCCGGCAAGCGTTGGGGGCCTTATGGGACAAGGGGAGAGGGCACATCAGCCCACTAAGGGGCTGAGCGCCCCTCCCACCCCATCTCACATAACCAGGAGAGCAACAGATAATTAGGAGTACATATTTTCAATTTTTTCCCTCTAGTTAGGGTTTCGCCGAGTTCTCCCAGGGCGATCTTCGCCGCTGTCGAGTTTTGCTCCCCTACCACCAATTAACCCCCATCCTCGTCGCGGCTTGGAGGGGACGGCCTCCCAGGGCTGTCATCTCACCCGTGGGCAAGGGAGGGGTCGGCGGAAACTAGGGTTCCCCATCAAGCTACCCGATCTGTTCTTCGCGTGAGAGTATTCATGGAAAATTCCAGAGCTAGTTCCTCCGGGATTAGTGATGTCGAGCAGATGATGATAGAGCTGGGACTGAAGGAAGAGGACTTGGACAACGTGGTTTTCAATGAGCAACCAGCGCCGCCGGAGGGGCCGAGATGGGTAGCCCTAGCTAGGGTTAACACCTCCAAAACCTCTAGCCAGACTTGGTTCTTCAGAAACATGAGATTGGCATGGGATATTGCACAGGAAGCCAGGTTCAAACCCCTAGTGGACAACTTGTACACGGTCACATTCACTTGTTTGGGTGACTGGGAGAGAGTTATGAATGATGGCCCATGGAATTTCACGGGAGATGCGATAATCTTGCTGCCATATGACGGGATAACGAAGCCGTCCACTGTGAAGCTTGAGACAATCGACATATGGATCCAAATCCATGACGTAACAGAATTGTATGCCCATCTAGTGGCTCCTTTGGCAGCTAAGGTGGGCGAGGTTCTTTTCTCTGAACCTAACTCACATGATTTTGTCGGCAACTTCCACCGGGTGTGGGTTAGAATCAACTTCAACAACCCTCAAAAAAAGGCGGTCTCTATGATCAGGGAGGGGAAGAGGCAGATTTATAGAGTTAAGTACGAGAGGCTTCCTGATTGGTGCGCTGTTTGTGGCATGCTTGGGCACCAGTTTAAGGAACACGGCAATGGCGTTCACCCTCCGTCAGCCCTTGTGTTCAAGGATCTTCGTGCTAGCTAGGTTATGCGCAATGGAAGGGGTCCGGGAGAAGGCCGTAACCAGCGAGGTGGTCGCAGAGGTGGACATGCTGGGGGGCGCTCACGAGGTAGGTTTGATGAGGGCAGAGATGTTATGAAAGAGAAGCCCGGGTATGGATCAACCCAGGATTATGACTCTAACAAGGCTGCTAGTGACACAGAGATGGAGGACCCGAGCAGGAAGAGGAACGCGGGAGCAGAGCTGGGAGCCAAACACCCCGTGACTAGCCAAAACTCAGAAAGAGCACCTGCAGGTGCTAACTTACTAGCGATTGTGCCTGCGGGCATAACAGCATCCAGCCCACCCCCTCAAAGGGATCTGAAGAGAACCAAGAAGGTGGGAGAAGACCCCGAGGCGTCAGCATCAACTGTGAAGTATTTGGCGGGCTCCTTCGAGGAGCACCGCCGGGTCCAATGAGTGTTCTATGCTGGAACTGTCGGGGCGTGGGTAAAGCCGCGACAGTTCAAGAGGTTCGCGAGTTTGCGAACAAATTTACCCCTACCCTCTTATGTATCGTCAAAACTCAGATAGAAGGCTCGAGGGTAGAATCATTAGCTGGCACTTTTGGTTATGATAATAGTTTTGCAATTGATAGTCGAGGTAGAAGTGGAGGTATTGGTGTTTTTTGGAACAATGAAATAAGAGTGGAAATTCTTGGTTATTCGGATTACCATATAGATTGCTCTGTTGTGGAAGAGGGGCTTGATCCTTGGAGAGCCACGGTAGTGTATGGCGAAGCACAAACCCACTTGCGTTATAAAACGAGGGACACCCTGAAAAACATTACCTCTTCAAGCAACCTCCCTTGGCTTTGCATCGGTGATTTCAATGAAGTTTTGCGACCAGATGAACATGAGGGAGTGGGACAGCGGAGTAACGCACAGATACAGAATTTTCGGGAGGCAGTGGACGTGTGCATGTTGCTGGACATAGGCTATAATGGCCATTTTTGGACTTTTGAAAAGAAGGTACAGGGAGGATCCTACACTAGGGTCCGACTGGATCGGGCGCTGGTCAGTGTTGATTGGCGAGCAAGGTTTCCGTTAGATGACTTGACACACTTGACGGCGGCGAATTCTGACCACTGTCCAATCTTAATGTGCCTGAACAGAGATCAACGAAGCAGACGGCGTCAAAAACCCTTCAGGTATGAAGTCATGTGGGAAGGGCATGAAACCTGGAACGATACTATTAATTCAGCATGGACGGGGGGCGGAGTCAGTAACGGAGCTGAAGGCTTACGAGCTAAGCTTCAGGTGATATCAACTGATTTAGGGCGCTGGAATAATGAAACCTTTGGGAATGTGAGAAAAGAGATTAAGAGATTAAAAGGGGAGTTGCAGAAACTTCGCGCAGACCCAAGCAGAACTACACCATCTCATGTGGAGCTGAAGATCAATGAAAATCTAGTAGAACTTTACCATCGAGAGGAAATTTTATGGAGGCAGCGGTCCAGGGTAGAGTGGCTCACGGCGGGGGACAGGAACATGAAGTTTTTCCACTTGAGAGCAAGCATTAGGAGGAAGAAAATATGATTAAGGCTCTGCAGAATTCTCTTGGGACTCTGACTGATGACCCGGACGAACTCAAAGCAATGGTACATGATTTCTATAAATCTCTTTATACCTCTGAGGGAGTTAGCAACATGGAAACGGTCCTCAGTTGTGTACCAACTAAGGTCTCAGCAGAGATGAACGATCTTCTCGTTGCACCGTACAGGGAGGAAGAAGTCAAGACTGCCCTCTTTCAGATGTTTCCAACCAAAGAGCCCGGCCCCGATGGTTTTCCAGCTCATTTCTATCAACATCATTGGGAGATGTGTGGCGCGGAGGTGACGGAGGTAGTGCTGAGGGTAATTCGGGGAGAGGAGAGTGCAGAAAGCATCGATGATACTGTTTTGGTTCTTATCCCAAAGGTAATGAATCCAACTTTGCTAACTCAATTCCGGCCGATTAGTTTATGCAATGTGTTATACAAGATTGCGTCTAAGGTGATTGCGAACAGATTGAAGCAGATTCTCCCAGAGATCATTTCAGAGGAACAGTCGGCCTTTGTGCCAGGAAGACATATTACAGATAACATCATTAGTGCTTATGAGTGCAAAGCCAAGGTTAACAGCTTTTGTGCCCTAAAGCTCGATAGGATGAAAGCATATGATAGACTAGAGTGGGATTACTTGCAGGTGATAATGATCAAATTGGGCTTTGCTCCAGCCTAGGTACAAATCATTATGAACATGGTGCGGTTAGTATCGTTCTCGGTGCTTTTTAATGGTGAGAGACTAGACACTTTTCATCCATCCAGAGGTATTCGGCAGGGAGATCCGATATCCCCATATCTCTTTTTAATCGCAGCAGAGGGCCTTTCGTGCCTACTGAAATCCAGTTCTTCGTCGTCTCAGCTAGAAGGGATCAAGGTGGCACCCACGACGCCCGTCGTGAACCATCTCCTTTTCGCTGATGATAGCCTGCTGATGTTTAAATCGAGTGTTGAAGGGGCTGTTACAGTATCAAACTTGTTAGAGCACTACTGTTTGGTTTCAGGATAGCTCATAAATCACGAGAAATCATCTATCTTTTTCAGCGGAGGATCCCCGCAGGGCATGAGAGAAAGCATCAAAACCACTCTGAATGTCCAGAATGAATCCCTCAGCGACAGGTATTTGGGGATGCCCACGGATGTTGGGCATTCCAAGAATGGCACCTTTAGGTACTTGAGAGACCGAGTATGGGAGAAGATCAGAGGTTGGATGGAGAAAATATTGTCAGCTGCGGGAAAGGAAGTGCTTATCAAATCAGTGGCGCAGTCGATACCGGTGTTCTCTATGTCATGTTTCCGTCTGCCAAGGGGTTTATGTGAGAGTGTCACTTCATTGATCAAGCAATTTTGGTGGGGGAGTAAGCAAGGAAAACGCAAGCCAAGCTGGGTTTCCTGGCACGAGATGATGAAGCCGAAACATCTTGGTGGGCTTGGCTTTAGGGACTTGGATATTTTTAACTTGGCACTACTGTCAAAACAGGCATGGAATATGCTCCAAAACCCTACATCCTTGAGTTCACGCATTCTCAAGAGCGTTTATTTCCCGGACGTATCTTTGTTTGAAGCAGAATTGGGCCACCATCCATCACAGATCTAACGGGCTATTCTAGACAGAAGAAACATTATGGTGCAAGGACTAGTAAGGAGAACTGGAAACGGTGAATCGACTGACATATGGCTTGACAATTGGATACCTAGCTCATTTATGAAGAGGCCAATCACATCTCTTGTTCCACATCCGCCACAGAAAGTGTCAGAACTAATCAACCACGCCACATCCTCGTGGAATGAGCAGCTAGTTCGGACAACCTTTATACCGATTGATGCGGAGGCAATTTTGCAGATCCCTCTTTGCACCAGACAGATTGAAGATTTTTGGGCATGGAGTGAAGACCGGCGGGGGATATTCTCGGTGAGAACTGCTTATAGAATGATCCAGTAGGAAAAATTGAGCCGTGAAGCTTGGTTATATGAGCAAGATGGATCTTCTCATACAAACGCTGATGGCAATGGTTGGACAAAGCTGTGAGGAATTAAGGTACCTTCAAAACTCAAGATCTTCCTGTGGAGATTTGCTAGGCGGACCACCCCGACGGCTGCACTGTTGCATCACAGAAACTTGGTGCATTCGGCCGCGTGTTGCCTGTGCGGGGCCGAAGATACGTGGAGGCACGCGCTGTTAAATTGTATTGTTTCTCGAAGCACATGGGTGCTGTCTCCTGAACACATCATTGATGTGCTGACCAGCAACTTGGAACCGGATCCGAACAGGTGGCTTTTCTCCATGCAAGAGGCGCTATCTCATGATGAGTTCACAACTTTTGTGGTAACTCTTTGGGCACTATGGGGTGCACGTCGCAAGGCAATATATGAGCACATCTATCAAAGCCCGTCTTCAGTCCAAGCTTTTGTACATTCTTATGTGAATGAACTCAACGCACTGCAGTCCTTCAAGTCGAGGCAGAGTGCAAGACCTATGCCACAAAGATCAGGTTGTATCGCTCCACCTGGAGGACTGGCAAAGTTTAATGTTGATGCTACAGTGGGGAGAGGAAGAGGACATGGAGCTGTAGCAGCGATTTCAAGAGACTCAGACGGAAATTTCTTGGGAGCTTCGGTTGTGGTCTTTGCAGGTATTTCAGAACCGGCGACGCTAGAATGCATGGCGATCAGGGAGGCTCTAGCTCTAGCTGATGATTTGAACGTGACAAACATCCAGGTGGCTTCCGATGCGAAGATGGTGGTACATATATCCAACAGAAGAATCCGACAGAATATGGAGCAATCATACATGAAATATTAGAGCATACATTGTCTTTCCAAGTTTGTAATATTTCTCACGAATTTAGGAGCTCGAATATCGAGGCTCACAAGCTCACGAAACACGCATTATCCCTCTCGGTTGGCCGACATGTTTGGTTGGGACAGCCGGGGGGTCTTTCTTTCGTCCTTGTAAACATTGTGACATATGAATAAAAAGCTTCGGAGTTTGTCTAAAAAAACGTAACCAGGAGAGGTGGGGGCGCCACCCCTAGGGCAGCCGCCCCTCCCGGCTTGGGGGGCAAGTTTCCTAGGGGGTGGGGGTGCCCAAACCCATCTAGGGTTTCCCCTGTGGTCGCCGCCCCTCCCCTAGGGAACCCTAGGGTGCCTCCCCTCCTCCCTTCCCCCTATATATAGTGAGAGAGAGAGAGGGCAGCCGCACCCTTCCCCTGGCGCAGCCCTCTCCCTCCTCCAACACCTCCTCCTCCGTAGTGCTTGGCGAAGTCCTGCCGGAGAACCACGAGCTACATCACCACCATGCCGTCGTGCTGTCGGAGTTTTCCCTCAACTTCTCCTCTCCCCTTGCTGGATCAAGAAGGAGGAGACGTCCCCGGGCTGTACGTGTGTTGAACGCGGAGGCGCCATTCGTTCGGCGCTTAGATCGGAATTGACCGCGATCTGAATCGCTGGGAGTACGACTCCACCAACCGCGTTCTTGTAACGCTTCCGCATCGCGATCTTCAAGGGTATGAAGATGCACTCCCCTCTCTCTCGTTGCTAGTCTCTCCATAGATTGTTCTTGGTGATGCGTAGAAAATTTTGAATTATTGCTATGTTCCCCTACAAGAACAACCTCCTGAGGAGAGGTGTTCTTGTGCTTGGTGGGTGCGAGGATGAACTGAGTTGGTTTCTGGAGGTCGAGATGAGTCTTCCCTCCCACTGTGGTGGCTTGTCCTATTTATAGAGGCCCTAGTCCTCTTCCCAAACATCGAGCGGGAAGGGATCCAACAACGGCCAATTTGAAAGGGGACAGCTAGTACAAGCTATTGATACGTCTCCAACGTATCTATAATTTTTTATTGCTCCATGCTACTTTATCTACTGTTTTAGGCAATATTGGGCTTTATTATCCACTTTTATATTATTTTTGGGACTAACCTATTAACCAGAGGCCCAACCCAGATTTGCTGTTTTGTGCCTATTTCAGTGTTTTGAGGAAAAGGAATATCAGACGGAGTCAAAATGGAACGAAATCAACTGGAGAAGTTAATTTTGGAAGGAAACCAACCAGATGGGATTGGAGTGCACATCAGAGGATCCCCGGGCTGCCCACGAGAGTGGGGGTGCGCCCCTCCGCCCTGGGCGCGCCCCCTACCTCGTGAGCCCCCTGGAGGTCCACCGACGTACCCCTTTCACCCATATATACCTACGTACCCTAAAACTTCCAGACCAGAAGATAGATCAGGAGTTCCGCCGCCGTAAGCCTCTGTAGCCACCAAAAACCAATCGGGACCCTGTTCCGGCACCCTGCCGGAGGGGGATGCCATCACCGGTGGCCATCTTCATCATCCCGTCGGTATCCATGACGAGGAGGGAGTAGTTCACCCTCGGGGCTGAGGGTATGTACCAGTAGCTATGTGTTTGATCTCTCTCTCTCTCGTGTTCTCTCTCGTGCACCATCTATGGCACGATCTTGATGTATCCCAAGCTTTGCTATTGTAGTTGGATCTTATGATGTTTCTCCCCCTCTACTCTCTTGTGATGAATTGAGTTTCCCCTTTTGAAGTTATCTTATTGGATTGAGTCTTTTATGAACACTTGATGTATGTCTTGCGTGGGATAACCGTGGTGACAATGGGTTATTCTATTGATCCACTTGATGTATGTTTTGGTGATCAACTTGCGGGTTTCGTGACACTTGGGAACCTATGCATAGGGGTTGGCACACGTTCTTGACTCTCCGGTAGAAACTTTGGGGCACTCTTAGAAGTACTTTTATGTTGGTTGGATGAATCTGAGATTGTGTGATGCATATCGTATAATCATGCCCACGGAGTATCTAGGTGACATTAGGGTTTTGGTTGATTTGTATCTTAAGGTGTTATACTAGTATGAACTCTTTTATAGATCGATCCGAAAGAATAGCGTTGTGGTGGTTTCGTACCCGACCATAATCTCTACGTTTGTTCTCCGCTATTAGTGGCTTTGGAGTGACTCTTTGTTGCATGTTGAGGGCTTGTCATATATTCTATCTATGTTATTATTGTTGAGAGAACTTACACTAGTGAAAGTATGAACCCTAGGCCTTGTTTCCTATCATTGTAATACCGTTTACACTCACTTTTACCAGTTGCTACCTTGCTGTTTTTATATTTTCAGTTTACAAAAACCTATATCTACTATCTATTTTGCACTTGTATCTTCATCTCTTCACCGAATTAGTGCACCTATACAATTTACCATTGTATTGGGTGTGTTGGGGACACAAGAGACCTTTTGTTATTTGGTCGCAGGGTTGTTTGAGAGAGACCATCTTCCTCCTACGCCTCCTACGGATTGATAAACCTTAGGTCATCCACTTGAGGGAAATTTTCTACTGTCCTACAAACCTGTGTACTTGCAGGCCCAACAACGTCTACAAGAAGAAGGTTGTGTAGTAGACATCAAGCTCTTTTCTGGCGCCGTTGCCGGGGAGGCTAGGTAAGTGAAGGTATATCTTTAGATCTTGCAATTGAATCTTTTTGTTTCTTGTTTTAGCACTAGTCTATTTTATAAAATAAAACTACAAAAAAATGGAGTTGAGTTTGTCTCATACGCTTCACCTTTTTAATATCTTTCGTGACTATGATGGAAAGGATAATTGTGCTCAAGTGCTAGAGGAAGAAATCTATAGAATGTTTGGTACTAAATCCTTGAATGTTGAGCATGATTGCAATGTTGTTAGTATGAATTCCTTGAATATCTATGATGCTAATGATATGCAAAGCCACAAGCTTGGGGAAGCTATGTTTGATGAATATGATATATTTTGTCCCCCAAGCTTTGATGAGCAAATTCACTATGATGAAAGCATGCCCCTATCTATAATGATTATTTTGATCATACGTATGCTATATAAAGAAGAAGTTTGCTTATGTGGAGAATAGGAAATTTTCTATGCTTGTAGATCACGAAAAGAATGCTTTAGGTGCTGGTTATATTGTTGAATTCATTCATGATGCTACTGAAAATTATTATGAGGGAGGAACATATGCTTGTAGGAATTGCAATAATGTCAAGTTTCCTCTCTATATGCTTAAATTCTTGAAGCTATGCTTGTTGTGCCATCCTATGCTAGTTGATTATAGTTGTTTGCTCAAAATTCCCTATGCATAGATAGTGGGTTACGCTTAAATGTGCTAGTCATATGCTTCATGATGCTCCCGTTATGTTTCAATTCTTATCTTTTATGTGAGCATCATTGTCATCATCATGCCTAGCTAAAAGGCATTAAAGAAAAGCGCTTGTTGGGAGACAACCCAATATTTATCCTTACTGTTTTTGTGTGTCCACATGATTATGCTACTGTAGTAATCATGTTTTATAGCTTTTATTTCAATAAAGTGCCAAGTAGAACCTTTGGGAAGACTTGGGTGAAGTTTATGTGATCTTGCATTGAAAAACAGAAACTTTAGCGCTCACTAGAATAGCTGCCATTTTTTACTGGAGAGTGATTTTAGGTTGATTCTTTTTGCAGATGATTAAAAGACAAATTTCTCAGGTCCAGAAATTTATTTCATTATTTTTGGGGTTCCAGAAGTATACGTTTTATACAGATTACTACAGACTGTTCTGTTTTTGACAGATTCTGTTTTTGGTGTGTTGTTTGCTTATTTTGATGAATCTGTGGCTAGTAAATTAGTTTATAAACCATAGAGAAGTTGGAATACAGTAGGTTTTACACCAATATGAATTTATAATGAGTTAATTACAGTACCTAAGTGGTGGTTTTATTTTCTTATACTAACGGAGCTTACGAGTTTTGTTTTGAGTTTTGTGTGGTTGAAGTTTTCAAGTTTTGGGTAAGGATTCGATGGACTATGGAACAAGGAGTGGCAAGAGCTAAGCTTGGGTATGCCCAAGGCACCCCAAGGCCATATTCAAGGACAACCAAGCAACTAAGCTTGGGGATGCCCCGGAAGGCATCCCCTCTTTCGTCTTCGTTCATCGGTAACTTTACTTGGAGCTATATTTTTATTCGCCACATGATATGTGTTTTGCTTTGAGCGTCAATTTCTTTTGTTAGTTTTTTCTTGCTGTTAGTTGGAATTGTGTTTTTCCTCTTTAGTTTCAATAAAAAGGTTAAGGATAGTCTTTGCCATGCTAATTTTGCTAGTTTGCATGTTGCTGTTTGAAAACAGAAAGTTTACCGCTGTTGCCAAAATTCCCTAGAAAAGTCAGAGCATGGTCTAATGTTGAATCTTTTTTGCATATTGAGCTCTGATAAATTTATTACAGTGGGAATTTTAGTTCATAATGTTTGGAGTCAGGGAAGTATTGATACTCTTGCGTTCTTTACATACTGTACTGTTTTTGGCAGATTGCTGTTATGATTGCATTGTTTGCGTATGGTAGCTTGTTTAATGATTCTATTTGAGGATAGGAGTATTAAATATACAGAGGCATTTAGTATGCAATGTTGAATAATAATTTAAGTGATATTCTATAGTATAATATGATAAGGTTTTGCATTGGTTTATACTAACCTATCTCACGAGTTCTTGTTGAGTTTGTTGTGAATGAAGCTTTTGATAAAAAGAGAAACCATGATATGAGAGGAGTTAAGGAGACACAAAAGTTCAAGCTTGGGGATGCCCAAGGCACCCCAAGATAATATTTCAAGAAGTCTGAAGCATCTAAGCTTGGGGATGCCCCCGTAGGCATCCCACCTTTCTTCAACAATTATCGGTTAGTATCGGTTGAGCCTAAGTTTTTACTTCTTCACATGAGTTGTGCTATCCTTGCATTGTAGTTTTCTTTAGCTTTGTTTGCTGTTTGAATAAAGTATCAAGATCTGAAATCCTTTAATGAGAGAGAGCCATACACAAATTGGAATTTGCTAGAATACTCTATGTGCTTCACTTATATCTTTTGAGCTTGATAATTTTTGCTCTAGTGCTTCACATAGATCTTTTAGAGCACGGTGGTGGATTTGTTTTAAAGAAACTTGATATCTCATGCTTCACTTAGATTATTTTGAGAGTCATTAATAGCATGGTAATTTGCTTAATGTTAATATACTTAATGTTCAAGATATGTGAAACTTTCTTTTGAGTGAATTGAATACTAAGATAAATTTAATGCTTAATAATTGTTTTGAGATATGGAGGTAATAATATCAAAGTCGTGCTAGTTGAGTAGTTGTGAATTTGAGAAATACTTGTGTTGAAGTTTGCAAGTCCCGTAGCATGCACGTATGGGTAAAGTTGTGTAACAAATTTGAAGCATGAAGTGTACCTGGCTTGTGCATCCTTATGAGTGGCGGTCGGGGACGAGCGATGGTCTTTTCCTACCAATCTATCCCCCTAGGAGCATTGTGCGTAGTACTTGATTTTGATGGCTTCTAAATTTTTCAATAAGTATATGAGTTCTTTTGACTAATGTTGAGTCCATGGATTATACGCACTTTTACCTTTCCGCATTTGCTAGCCTCTTCGGTACCGTGCATTGCCCTTTCTCACATTGAGAGTTGGTGCAAACTTTGCCGGTGCATCCAAACCCCGTGATATGATACACTCTTTCACACATAAACCTCCTTATATCTTCCTCAAAACAGCCACCATACCTACCTATTATGGCATTTCCATAGCCATTCCGAGATATATTGCCATGCAACTTTCCACCGTTCCGTTCATCATGACATACTTTACTTTTGTCATATTGCCATTGCATGATTTTGTAGTTGACATCGTATTTGTGGCAAAGCCACCATGCATTATTTTTCATACATGTCACTCTTGATTCATTGCACCATCCCGGTACACCGCGGAGGCATTCATATAGAGTCATATCTTGTTCTAGTTTCAAGTTGTAATATCAAGTTGTTGTAATAGAAGTGTGATGATCATCATTATTAGAGCATTGCCCCATTGAGGAAAAGGATGATGGAGACTATGATTCCCCCACAAGTCGGGATGAGACTCCGGATGAAAAAAAAAGAAAAAAAAAGAGAAAGGCCAAATGAAAAAAAGAGAAGGCCCAAAAAATGAGAGAAAAAGAGAGAAGGGTCAATGTTACTATCCTTTTACCACACTTGTGCTTCAAAGTAGCACCTTGTTCTTCATGTAGTGAGTCTCATATATTTGTGCTTCAAAGTAGCACCATGTTTTTCATATAGTGAGTCTCATATATTGTCTTGTTCATACTAGTGGGAATTTTTCATTATAGAACTTGGCTTGTATATTCCTACGATGGGCTTCCTCAAATGCCCTAGGTCTTCATGAGAAAGCAAGTTGGATGCACACCCACTAGTTTTCTTTTGTTGAGCATTCATAGCTCTAGTGCATCCGTTGCATGGCAATCCTTACTCCTCATGTTGACATCAATTAATGGGCATCTCCATAGCCCGTTGATTATCCTCATCAATATGAGACTTTCTCCTTTTTTGTCTTCTCCACACAATCCCCATCGTCATATTCTATTCCACCCATAGTGCTATATCCATGGATCGCGCTCATGTATTGCGTGAAGGTTGAAAAAGTTTGAGATTATTTGAGTATGAAACAATTGCTTGGATTGTCATCGGGGGTATAGAAGTTGGGAACATATTTGTGTGACGAAAATGAAGCATAGCCTAACTATATGATTTTGTAGGGATGAACTTTCTTTGGCCATGTTATTTTGAGAAGACATGATTGCTTTGATTAGTATGCTTCAAGTATTATTATTTTTATGTCAATATGAACTTTTATCTTGAATCTTTCGGATCTGAATATTCATACCATGATTAAGAAGATTTACATCGAAATTATGCCAAAGTATCACTCCGCATCAAAAATTCTTCTTTTTATCATTTACCTACTCGAGTACGAGCAGGAATTAAGCTTGGGATGCTTGATACGTCTCCAACGTATCTATATTTTCTGATTGCTCCATGCTACTTTATCTACTGTTTTACGCAATATTGGGCTTTATTATCCACTTCTATATTATTTTTGGGACTAACCTATTAACGGAGGCCCAGCCTAGATTTGCTGTTTTATGCCTATTTCCATGTTTTGAGGAAAAGGAATATCAGACGGAGTCAAAGCGGAACGAAATCAACTGGTGAAGATAATTTTGGAAGGAAACCAACCAGATGGGCTTGGAGTGCACGTCAGTGGATCCCCGGGATTCCCATGAGGGTGGGGGGCGCGCCCCCTACCTCGTGAGCCCCCTGGAGGTCCACCGACGTACCCCTTTCACCCATATATACCTACGTACCCTAAAACTTCCAGAACAGAAGATAGATCGGGAGTTCCGCCGCCGCAAGCCTCTGAAGCCACCAAAAACCAATCGGGACCCTGTTCCGGCACCCTGCAGGAGGGGGATCCCATCATCGGTGGCCATCTTCATCATCCCGGCGCTATCCATGTCAAGGAGGGAGTAGTTCACCCTCGGGGCCGAGGGTATGTACCAGTAGCTATGTGTTTGATCTCTCTCTCTCTCTCTCGTGTTCTCTCTCGTGTTCCATCTATGGCACGATCTTGTTGTATCCCGAGCTTTGCTATTGTAGTTGGATCTTATGATGTTTCTCCCCCTCTACTCTCTTGTGATGAATTGAGTTTCCCCTTTTGAAGTTATCTTATTGGATTGAGTCTTTTATGAACACTTGATGTATGTCTTGCGTGGGATAACCGTGGTGACAATGGGTTATTCTATTGATCCACTTGATGTATGTTTTGGTGATCAACTTGCGGGTTTCGTGACACTTGGGAACCTATGCATAGGGGTTGGCACACGTTCTTGACTCTCCGGTAGAAACTTTGGGGCACTCTTTGAAGTAGTTTTATGTTGGTTGGATGAATCTGAGATTGTGTGATGCATATCGTATAATCATGCCCACGGATACTTGAGGTGACAATGGAGTATCTAGGTGACATTAGGGTTTTGGTTGATTTGTATCTTAAGGTGTTATTTTAGTACGAACTCTTCTATAGATCGATCCGAAAGAATAGCTTTGTGGTGGTTTCGTACCCGACCATAATCTCTACGTTTGTTCTCCGCTATTAGTGGCTTTGGAGTGACACTTTGTTGCATGTTGAGGGCTTGTCATATGTTCTATCTATGTTATTTTGTTGAGAGAACTTACACTAGTGAATGTCTGAACCCTAGGCCTTGTTTCCTATCATTGCAATACCGTTTACGCTCACTTTTACCACTTGCTACCTTGCTGTTTTTATATCTTCAGTTTACAAAAACCTATATCTAGTATCTATTTTGCACTTGTATCTTCATCTCTTCGCCGAACTAGTGCACCTATACAATTTACCATTGTATTGGGTGTGTTGGGGACACAAGAGACTTTTTGTTATTTGGTTGCAGGGTTGTTTGAGAGAGACCGTCTTCCTCCTACGCCTCCTGCGGATTGATCAACCTTAGGTCATCCAGTTAAGGGAAATTTGCTACTGCCCTACAAACCTGTGCACTTGCAGGCCCAACAACGTCTACAAGAAGAAGGTTCTGTAGTAGACATCAGCTATCCTGACTAAAGGTGGTCTTCACCTGTCAAAGGCGCTGGTGGTGACGCCGTCTTGGGCTCCACGATGACCTCCGTCCTGCCGTCCTGCTGGTCTTGGTCTTGTTGCACCGATATGGAAACCTTGGCCTGATGCCTTGGTACTCCGCGCATGCGCTTGCCCCCTTAGCACCAAAGGGGGAACGAGGACACTGCATACTGGCGCCCGCCTGGCGCCCACTTGGCCTTGGTCGTCATGGCTTGCATCACGTGAACCTCACAAGGTACCCCTTGCCTTGACCTCTTCGCCCCCTCGCGAGCCTGCCTGGTGAGGCCGCTCCTGAGGAGGCCTTGTGTCACCCGCCTCGCGAGGCTTGGCCCATCGCGAGGGTCTTAAGTTTTGGTAGACGAAGACAGGCCGTACTGGGCCACTGGTGGAGCCACGCTGTGGGCCGCAGGCAGGCAAGTCTGGGGACCCCCATTCCCAGAACACCAACAGTAGCCCCCAGGCCCAAGGCGCGCTCGGACTTGGCTCAGCGGCGAAGCCAAAGGGCAAGTGTGGAGCGCCGCTGTAGGATCGAAAGTATGTCTAGAGGGGGGTGATAGACTACTTGACCAAATAAAAACTTGTCCTTTTCCCAATTTTAGTCTTTGGCGGATTTTAGCTATCTTAGCACAAGTTAAGCAATCTTAAAACAATTCAAGCAAGCGTGCAAAGAGTGTATGAGCAGAGGTAAGTAAAGCATGCAACTTGGAAGAATGTAAAGGGAAGGGTTTGGAGAATTCAAACGCAATTTGGAGACACGGTGATTTTTGAGCCGTGGTTCCGATAGCTGGTGCTATCGTACATCCACGTTGATGGAGACTTCAACCCACGAAGGGTAATGGTTGCGCGAGTCCACGGAGGGCTCCACCCACGAAGGGTCCACGAAGAAGCAACCTTGTCTATCCCACCATGGCCGTCACCCATGAAGGACTTCCCTCACTAGCGGTAGATCTTCACGAAGTAGGCGATCTCCTTGCCCTTACAAACTCCTTGGTTGAACTCCACAATCTTGTTGGAGGCTCCCAAGTGACACCTAGCCAATCTAGGAGACTCCACTCTCTAAGAAGTAACAAATGGTGTGTTGATGATGAACTCCTTGCTCTTGTGCTTCAAATGATAGTCTCCACAACACTCAACTCTCTTTCACAGGATTTGGATTTGGTGGAAAGAAGCTTTGAGTGGAAAGCAACTTGGGGAAGGCTAGAGATCAAGATTCATATGGTAGGAATGGAATATCTTGGCCTCAACACATGAGTAGGTGGTTCCTTCTCAGAAATAGCAAGTTGGAAGTGCAGGTTTGTTCTGATGGCTCTCTCCACGAATGAAGAGGAGGTGGAGGGGTATATATAGCCTCCACACTAAATCTAACCGTTACATACAACTTGCCAAACTCGGTGGGACCGAATTGGTAAACTCGGTCCACTAGTAGAAAAAGGGTCAAACGTGCAGCACATTAGTGCCGGTTTGTATTAGAGCCGGCACTAATGTATACATTAGTGCCGGTTCCAACGGCTAGCCGGGCCGCTCTCATTAGTACCGGTTCGTGGCTAACCTTTAGCACTGGTTCGTGCCACGAACCGGTACTAATGAGAGTGGTGGCAGGATGTTGTCAGTCTGGGCCCCCTCCAGCACCTTTAGTACCGGTTCGTGGCACGAACCGGTACTAAAGGTAAATCTATAAACCCTTCGTCCACCCGAGCTCGCTCTGTTCTTGCCCTTTCCCTCTCCTCTCTGTTCTTCCCTTTCCCCTCGAGCTCCTCACAAATTTTGCCCAAAATTTGTCAAGATTTGAAGGCCCCGTCCATTCAAATGATCACAAAGGTTAGCAACTTTTCCTTTCAACTCTCATTGCTAGATTAGCTCTTCCCATGCTTTGTATAGTTACTAATTTGTGAGTTTAGTAATTTGGGAGGAAATATATATATGTGCTAGTATTTGATTTATATGCAATTTGAGGTCAAAAATAACACTTAGTTTGCATATGTAGGTGTGGTTTACTTAGTGCCTTCCAAATCTCCGTCGTAACCACCGTTGATCACCCGCACCGTCCCGTCACCGGCACCACCTTGTGGTGAGCCTCTTGTTCATGAAATTTTATATAAAAAATTGATGTTTATGTGATTTGGATATATAGTTAATCATCTAATAATTATCTTACCCGTACGTTGTTTGTTATACATAGTGCCATGGTTTTGATATCCGTCCATGTCGGCCCTCGTCCTTGTTATGATTCGGATGTGGTATATTCTCTTTTAAAACTATTTTGTTGCATTTCGTGTTTATGACAAATTGTGCCCATCAATTGTTGACATAGATATTTTTATCTAGGAGGTATGTGAACCGGAAATTCCAACCGACCCTATTGTCGAGAGGTTAAATTTAGTTGAAAGAGAAAACGAGTACTTGAAAGAAAAATTGAAAAGAATTGAGGGGGAGAAGATGGAATTGGAGTTGCATGTTGCCGATGTAAATCGATGATCACAAGATCAAGATGGAGAAAATGCGCTTGAAGAATAGAAAGATTAGAAAATATGCCATCGATAGTGAGGCTTGGTATCATTATGCTGTTGGATCAATTGTTACCTTAGTTGCGATCTTGATCGCATTTGTTGTTGCATTTAAATGCTTTAGCTAGAGAGTTATTTGTTTGTTGCATTTAAGTCTTGTATGAACTTTATGTATGAACTTGTATTAATTTGGTCTATTCGTGTTGTGTAATGAAGATGAGCCGCAATGGATGTACGATGACCGATGCTCTCCCGTTCGTTGAGGCGTGCATACTTTTCTCGCTATGGTGAGGCAAACAAGCGGGCGGATGGTTTTATGCCTTGTCCATGTGGTGTCTGTAAGAATGGTCACAATTACTCTCGCCAAGAACCATTCACGCCCACTGCTTAAGTCCGGTTTCATGCCCCACTATAATGTTTGGACCAAGCACGGAGAAAGAGGGGTTATGATGGAAGACAATGAAGAAGAAGAGGACGACGATAGCTATCTTGGCCATGGGTTCCCTGAATACGATGATACAACAATGGGGGAAGAAGCTGAGCCGTAATGCGGAAGAAGCTGAGCCGCAATGCGGGAAGAAGATGAAGAAGAGGCATCAGATGAGCCCGTTGATGATCTAGGTCGGGCCATTGCCGATGCAAAGAGAAACTGCGCAAGTGATTTGGAGAAGGAGAAGTTGCAGCGCATGTTAGAGGATCACAAAAAATTGTTGTACCCGAATTGCGTAGGTGACAAGAAAAGGCTGGGCACCACACTGGAATTGCTGCAATGGAAGGCAGAAAATGGTGTATCCGACAAGGGATTTGGAAAGTTGCTGGTAATGATAAAGGATATGCTTCCAAAGGACAATGAATTGCCGAGAGTACGTACGAAGCAAAGAAGGCTGTCGCCCTCTAGGGTTAGAGGTGCAAAAGATACATGCATGCCCTAATGATTGCATCCTGCAGCGGTGAGTACGAGGATTTGAACGCTTGCCCGGTATGTGGTGCATTGCGCTATAAGATCAGCCGCGATGAGCCTGGTGATGTCGAGGGCGAGCGCCCCAGGAAGAAGATTCCTGCCAAGGTGATGTGGTATTCTCCTATAATACCACGGTTGAAACGTTTGTTCCAAAACAAAGAGCATGCCAAGGTGATGAGATGGCACAGAGAAGACCGTAAGAAAGACGGAAAGTTGAGAGTACCCGCTGACGGTTCGCAGTGGAGAAAAATCGAAAGAAAGTACGGGAAGGAGTTTGCAGATGACGCAAGGAGCGTATGGTTTGGTCTAAGCGCAGATGGCATTAATCCTTTTGGGGAGCAGAGCAGCAACCATAGCACCTGGCCTGTGACTCTATGTTTGTATAACCTTCCTCCTTGGTTGTGCATGAAGCGGAAGTTCATTATGATGCCAGTGCTCATCCAAGGCCCTAAGCAACCCGGCAACAACATTGATGTGTACCTAAGGCCATTAGTTGAAGAACTCTTACAGCTGTGGAATGGAACAGGTGTACGTGCGTGGGATGAGCACATGGGGGAAGAATTTGACCTCAAGGAGTTGCTGTTCGTGACCATCAATGATTGGCCTGCTCTCAGTAACCTTTCAGGATAGACAAACAAGGGATACCGCGGATGCACGCACTGTTTGGATGATACCGACAGTATATATTTGAATAGTTGTAAGAAGAATGTGTACCTAGGACATCGTTGATTTCTTCCGAGCAGCATCCGTAAGAAAGAAAGGCAAGCATTTCAAAGGTGAGGCGGATCATCGGACGAAGCCTCGCCATCGTCATCGGTGCTGATGTACATGATATGGTCAAGGATTTGAAGGTGATATTTGGAAAGTTATCTGGCGGACAACCTATTCGAAGGGACGCGGACGGACGCGCACCCATGTGGAAGAAGAAATATATATTTTGGGACCTGCCATATTGGAAAGACCTAGAGGTCCGCTCCGCAATCGACATGATGCACGTCACGAAGAATCTTTGCGTGACCCTGCTTGGATTCTTGGGCGTGTATGGGAAGACAAAAGATACACCGAGGCACGGAGGACCAGCAACGTATGCACGGAGAAGACGGCATACATCGAGGGTCATGCAAGCTACGCCTACCAAAGAAGAGAAGGAAATCTTCTTTGAATGCCCGCCGAGATTAAGGTACCGTCGGCTTCTCATCGAATATAAAGGAATAATAAACATGGCAGAGAAAAGTTCCGAACCTAAAGTCTCATGACTGCCACGTGATTATGACGCAAGCGCTTCCGGTTGCATTGAGGGGCTTCTACCGAAAATGTTCGATTAGCCATTGTGAAGCTATGTGCATTTCTCAATGCAATCTCTCGAAGGTAATCGATCCGAAATCATACCAAGGTTCTGAGAATGATTTGGTGCAATGTCTTATCAGTTTCGAGTTGGTGTTCCCACCATCCTTCTTCAACATCATGACGCACGCCCTAGTTCACCTATGCGAAGAGATTAACGTTTTGGGTCCCTGTATTTCTACACAATATGTTCCCTTTGAGAGGTTCATGGGAGTCTTAAAGAAATATGTTCATAATCGTGCGTGCCAAAAGGAAGCATCTCCAAGGGCCATCAAAATGAGGAGGTCATTGAGTTTGTATTGACTTTATTCGACCTTAAGCCGATTGGTGTTCTGAATCATGCATAAGGGCGATGGATGGAAAAGGCACGCTAGGAGGGGAACAAATAATATGTATGGACGGACATTCTCTCATGAAGCACACTACAGCTTCTCTGAATTCCACCTTGGTGGCTCCGTATATGGATGAACACAAGAATTTGCTACGCTCCAAACACCCGGAAAGCGATCGATGAGTGGATTACACGTGAACAAACCAGGAGATTCGCCAACTGGTTGCAGACACGTACCATGCATGACACCTCTATTGAAGATGACCTGTACTTGCTGTCCCAGTTTCCATCTTCGAATATAATGACTTTCAAAGGGTACGAGATAAATGGTAATACATTTTACACAATCGCCCAAGATAAGAAGAGCACCAACCAAAACAGTGGTGTCCGCTTTGATGCAGAAACCAAGACGGGAAAGAAAACATATTATCATTATATACAAGACATATGGGAACTTGACTATCGATGTGGTTTAAAGGTCCCTTTGTTTCGGTGCAAATGGGTCAATATGACACGAGGCGGGGTAACGGAAGACCCGCAGTACGGAATGACAACAGTGGATCTCAACAATCTTGCGTGATGCAGATTTAACCATTCGTCCTAGCCAATGATGTGGCACAGGTTTTCTATGTGAAGGACATGTCCACCAAGCCAAGAAAAAGATAAGATAAGGAAGCAAATGCATCGCACGATGAGCCAAAGCGCACATAGTTCTTTACGGGAAGAGAAACATCGTGGGAGTGGATGACAAGATGACAAGTCGAAGATTATGAAAAGTTTGATGAAATTGCTCCATTCACAGTCAATATTGACCCGAGCATCCCGTTAAATGTTGAAGATTTTCCATGGTTATGGCGCAAAGGGACACACGCGAAGAAAAGTTTCACACCCAAAGATCTCGGGATGTGATCGGCTTCACTATCATCACTTTCTTTCATGTTTCACACCCAGGAGGGAATGTCTGTAATAGTTAGGGTAGTTATGTGTTTTGGCATTTGAAACACGAAGAAATTTTATGTGCAAACAAATTCTTTTCATGCATTTACTTGATTTTTTCCAGCTAAATGACCTGAAATTGAAAAGCAATTCAAATGAACTCGAGAAAAGGTTGAAAGTTGGCATGGTATCATAATTTCATACAAATAGCATGTGCAAGAAAGTAGAGAGGGTTACGGCAAAACTGGATGCACTTCGTGTACAAAATGGACAATCACTTTGAAGTATCGTGGTTTCCATTTAAAACTGAACTGTTATAAAGGCATTTCATTTTTAAATAACCTAAGCATTACTAAATTGAATATAATGATAAAACACACTAATATTGAACATAAGAAAAAGAATCACTGAAAAAACTTTTTCAAAGTTAAGTTATTCACAAACTAGTGATTCACACAAATTTCAAATAATTCAAAATTTAAACTATTCAAATTTGAAATCTACCGGCACTAACAGAAAGTTTGTAATTTTTGTACCTAAAGCAAAAATATTCACAAAGAAACTCTAAATACAGCAAAAACAACTCAAAAATAAATAAATAAAATAAAGCAAAAAAATTAAGGAAAAAAGCCCGCTAACCTGGGCCAAAGCGGCTGCACACGACTAGCGACACAACCTTTCATCGGGCCAGATGCAGGCGCCAAGGCCCATTGGCCCACAAGGCGAGGAGGACAGGTAGGCCCAGTTGGCCTGATTAGGAGAGGAGCTCGAGAGAGCTACCGCATTGGGGCTTATAAACCAGTCTGGTAGCCCTCGACTAGCGAGGTGGGACTAAACTTCAAGATCAAGACTGCTGCCAACACCCCCTTTCTTTAGTATTGGTCGTGGCACAAACCGGTACTAAAGGGGGGCCTTTAGTATCGGTTTTTGCCACCACTCGGTACTAAAGAGGGTCGCTTCCCGCCGCTTGGCCTGGCCAAAACAGACCTTTAGTACCGGTTGGTGGCTCCAACCGGTACTAAAGGTGCCTTCTATATAAGAAAACACTTCAAAATTTCGTCGTTTCTCATCTCCTCTGCTTCTTCTCCTCTGCACCGTCGCCGCCACCGACCGCCTGTTGCCGCCCGCCGCCAAGACCGTCCCGTCGTCGCCGCCGCCCGTCGCCGCCCGTCCCGTCGCCGCCGCCCGTCCCGTCGTCGCCGCCCGCCGCCGCTAAATCGCCGCCTGTCCGCCGCCTGCCCGTCGTTCCGTCCCCATCGTCGCCGCCCGTCGTGCCGCCGCGCTGCCGTCGCCGTCCCCATCATGCGCCCCGTCACCTCTCGCCTAGCCGGCCGGTGAGCGCGCGCACACACACACATACATTTTTAGTTATAGATTTTTCTGTTTTTAAGAAATTGTTAGACATTTTTCTGTTTTTTAGAAATAGTTAGAAATGTTAGAATTGTTAGATTTGTTAGAAATGTTTGAAATTGTAGAATTTTTCTGTTTTTAGTTATAGAAATATATAGTTATAAAAAGTTAGAATTGTTAGAAATTTTTCTATTTTTAGTTATAGAAATAGTTATAAAATGTTAGTTATATATATAGAAATGTTATAATTTTTTTTTCTGTTTTTAGTTATAGAAATATTAGAAATGTTATAGAAATGTTAGTTATATATAGCATTGTTAGAAATGTTATAGAAATGTTAGTTATATAGAAATGTTAGAAATTTTAGTTATCAAAATCCAATCATTAAAAAAATGTTACTTTTTGCGGGCATATAGCTAGTATTTGTTCTCGACGATGCCCGGCCCGCATCCTCACCGTCGACCCGTTCGCGACGACGCCCAGCCGACCCATGTCCGGATTTGGGCTCGCTTGGCTGGCATCGGGAGGTGCTGCTTGAGGCGCGCCGCTGACGAGGAACCCGGCCGCGGGTCTAGTCGTCGACCCGATCTCGTTTGGTGGCGTTAGCGTGGGCGGTTTGGTGCGGAGGGACCCGCCCCGCCGGAGGTGGTACGTCGCCATGTCGGGGAGGAGGACGAGCACGCCCATCGCTACATGGTTGCGTTAGAGGCGGCAGGTTCTACAATACGTGATAAGATCTTCGGGATCTCACTTCAGCTATGATCCCGTGAGGTTCCTTCTCTTTGGGTGTCCACCGCCTGCCGGAGGAACCGCGAGTGTCCTAGATTCTTCCGTAGTATTCGATCTTTATTAGCTAATAGCCGATGATGTACTATTCAATATTATATATTATTCGAGACGATGTATTCGAGATTATATCTATTATTCGGACGATGTATTCGAGATTATATCTATTATTCGAGATTTGAATACTAAATTGTTTTATATTTCTTTTGGATTAGTTAAACAAAAGCTATGGCGCATAATACCGACAGAGAGGGAGAACAGACCATGTTCGATATGATGTGAGGCAGATGATAATCAAAATGAAGAAGATTATGACGGCTTCAATTTCTAAACAACACCGGAGAGGGTGATATGATATTCGATCACGGCGAAGTCATGAATGATTATGACGATGACGAAGAACATGATCCTGAAACAACAAACACCGACGAGGTATATATATTTATATAAGCAGGCATCCGTGATCATCACATGTTTTAAATGACTTGAAGATATATTAACGAATCGATCTTTGTTCTTTCAGCCATCCGGATCGAGCAAATCTTCAGACAAAAGGATGAAACGAGGCCCGAACAAAAAGTTGAAGCCGGGCGTAAAGTACAATATCGAGGCATGCGGCCCTACTGGCAAACCATTAGCGCCTAAGAAGATTGCGGACAAGTTCGTTCGTCAGTGCGGAGTTCTTGTGAAGGACCAACTCCCGATCAAACTTCAAGAGTGGAGCGCCAGCAAAGCCACGTCCAGATGTTACTTATGTCGACAAGAATCAAAAAGATCTGCTTTGGGATACTCTCATGGAACATTTCACCCTACCAGATCATTTCACAAAAGCAGATGTGCAGAAAGTCAAAGAGGCTGCTCTTAAGATGATGGCGACTGCATTCAAGAACTACAATAATGGTGAATGGAACAAGTACGTCAACGGAGGAAAGAAGACTCCAATATTCAAGGGAACACTGGAGAACCAACGTGATCATTGGGCCGATTTCGTGAAATTCAAGGATTCGGAATTAGCTAAGGAACGGTCGAGAATAAACAAGAAGAATGCCGAAAAAAGGATAAGTTCCATAAGCTGGGGCCAGGTGGCTATGCGGTGGCAATGCCTAAGTGGGATAAGTCTGAGAAAGAGATGGAGGATGCAGGTGTCACTCCGGCTACTAAGAGCTGGCCCCCCAGGGTCAGGACTTGGTTCTATGCGCATGGGGTAGAGTTGTACCGGGAGAAAGGCAATGTTTCGATGAGGGCAAGTCTGAAGGGAGCCGACTGAAACGCCCTCGATGCGGCTATATCTCCCACGTGTCGAAGCACGACTTAGAGGCATAACCGCATTGAAAGCAATGTCGCAAGTGAGGTAATCTTCACACAACCCAAGTAATACATAAGGGAAAGAGATACATAGTTGGCTTACAATCGCCACTTCACACAAATACATGAATAAAGCATTACATCATCCAGATACCAACAAGGTCCGACTACGGAACCAAAATAAAAGAAGAACCCCAAAAGCGACAAAGGTCCCCGATCGACCCCAACTGGGCTCCACTCTCGACCAACTAGAACGAAACAACACAAAGGGCAAGATCTTCATCGAGCTCCTCCTTGAGCTTGGTTGCGCCACCTTTCGTAACATAGGCACCGCAAACTGGTTTTGAAGTATCCGTGAGCCACGAGGACTCAGCAATCCCATTACCATGGGTATCAAGACTAGCAAAGCTTAATGGGAAAGGAAGGGGTAAAGTGGTGAGGTTGCAGCAGCGACTAAGCATGATATGGTGGCTAACATACGCAAATGAGAGCGAGAAGAGAAACAAGCAGAACGGTCGTGAAGCTAGCAATGATCAAGAGGTGATCCTGAACACCTACTTACGTCAAGCATAACACAGAAACCGTGTTCACTTCCCGGACTCCACCGAGAAGAGACCATCACGGCTACACACTCGGTTGATGCGTTTTAATTCGGATCAAGTGTCAAGTTATCTACAACCGGACATTAACAAATTCCCATCTGCCACATAACCGCGGGCACGGCTCTCGAAAGTTTATACCCTGCAGGGGTGTCCCAACTTAGCCCATGACAAGCTCTCGCGATCATCGAAGGAATAGACCTTCACCCGAGACACTCCGATCAGGCTCGGTATCCCGGTACATCAAGACATTTCGACAATGGTAAAACAAGACCAGCAAAGCCTCCCGGTGTGCCGACATCCTGATAGTAGCCGCAGATCTCGTCTCGAGCCACAACCGGATGAGCAGTCCGTATAACTAAAACCAGACCTCAAGTTTCCTTGAGGTGGCGCCGCAAAGCGCTCTAGTTTGGACCAACACTTAGACAAGCATTGGCCCGGGGGGGCTGAATAAAGATGACCCTTGGGTTAATTACTCCCAAGGGAAAAATAGGTGGTGGTGAGGCAAATGGTAAAAGGCAATGTTGGGCCTTCTTTGGACAAGTTTTATTCAAAGCGAATCGTCGGGGGTCCCATAAATCACCCGACGCGTTAGGGACGCAAAATCCGGGAACATAACACCGGTATGACGGAAACTAGGGCGGCAAGAGTGGAACAAAACACGTGCATAAGGCCGAGCCTTCCACCCTTTACCAAGTATATAGATGCATTAATAATAGAAGAGATATTGTGATATCCCAACATAAACCCTGTCCACCATGGAGAAATCTTCAACTTCACCTGCAACTAGCAACGCTATAAGAGGGGTTGAGCAAAGCGGTCACATAGCCAAACAACGGTTTTCTAGGAATGGTGTCAAAGGTTAGGGGTTCATGGCAATATGGGATGGCTGGACAAACAGGTAATAGGTAGCGCAGCATAGCGAAAGAACGAGGCAACTAGCATAGCAATGATAGTAGTGAGATCCGAGGTAGCGGTCATCTTGCACGAAATCCCGCAAGGAAGAAGGACGAGTCCATGAAGAAGACAAACGGACGTAGTCGAACGAATCCTCACAACTCCGAACGAAACCGGCTAACGAGAGAAGCAACCGGAAAGAAGCAAACAATATAGTAAACAACCATCGCATAAACATGGCATGATGCACAACCAAGGATGATGCATGTCCGGTTTAATGAGGCATGGCATGGCATGGCAAAGTGCACAAGCAATCCTACAAATTAAGTGGAGCTCAATATGCAACGGTGCATATTGATGAAACACCACGACAAGTTATTTAGTTCGATCTCGTTTAGGTACACAACAATGTTAAATGTTGTTAAACATGGCAAGGGGTGAAACATAAGAAAACTACCTAACCAGGCAAGTTTAAATGAGGCCGGAAGAGCAAACAACAATTCCGGAAAATCCCCATATGCAAATTATGGATTCGGCACTGTTCTGTCCTAAACCATATTTTAAAGTTGTTAAACATGCAAGATGAGTGCACCATGTTAAACTAGGCAAAATTCTACCCCATTTACATATAAAGTTTATTAAATTCCGAGTTACGGTTAATTAGTTATGAAATAAATCATTTTAGCATGGCATTTAAGAAAATTAACACAAACAGCATTTTAAACATTTTAAACATGGATGAAAATGGCATATTATTAAACTAGATGAAATTCTAAGCATTTTACATATAAAGTTTGTTTTAATCCGATGCACCGTTAATTAGTTATTAAATGCATGAGTTCTAGGGGTTTTCGCAAAACAGAATTTCTTGGATAATTAGCAAAATCGCAGGATGAAAAAAAATGTAAGCGGGCGAATCAAACCGCCCAACAGAAAAAAAAAAGGGCGCTGGTGGGTGGCCTCACCCATGGGCCGGTTAAAGCGCTGGACCTTGTTGCTCACCAAGTGGCCTTTGGGCGTCGGTGGAGAGGAAGCAGAGAGTCGGGCGTCTTGGGCTCGGCGACGCCTGTGACCCGGCCGATCGTATGCGTCAACGCTTCGACGAGGGAGCGGCCGCTGTTCGTTTCTGAAGACCAGGAACAGCGGCAGTTCGAGGCGTATAAAGGCGGCAGGCGCGATGCGAGGAGGCGCCGACAATGAACTTGGCGATGCAATGGTGGCGGGCTTGCCGCGGCAGATCCGGCGAAGAGGGCCTTGGCGAGACGCGGACGACGCGGCAGCGCGGACAGGGCGCCTTGGCGCTGGCGACGCCCAGGAAGCAGAGGGAGGCCGGCGGCGGGTCGGCGGAAGCGGCCGAACGAGCGGACTTCAGCGGCTAGGGCGGCAGAGCGAGGCGATCCGGTCCAGATGGCCGCTCTTGGCCAACGGACGAAGGGGCGGCGTCTCAGGGGCGCGAACGCGCGAGGCAGAGGGTCGGTGGCCATGAGAGCTCCTGCTTCGGCGAGGGGTGCCGGAGTTGGGCGCGGGGTCGGCCTGGGACTGCTGCTGCTGGTCTCAGGCGCGTGAGCAGGGAGGAGCTCGACGGCGGCGGTTTCGCCGGGCGGCGGGTCACGAGGAGGAGCGCCAGCATGACAAGAGGAGGCAGAGGATCCGCGAGGACGCTGGAAAGGCTGGTTCTGCTGCTGCTTGCGGTGGCGCTCGACGAAGGCGGCTGCGCTGCTGCGGCTTGGGTGGAGGAGAGGCGCGGGGCTCTGGGAAGGAGCACGGCGCAGGGAGGAGCGTGAGAGGAGGAGCTCCTCCGGTTGGCCGGGTGGATCGAGGGATGAGCGTGATTGCGAGGGGATTTGGCAGGCTGTGGGCGCAGGAGGAGGAAGGAGGCTGGATCGAGCGAGGGACCGCTCGAGGATGAAAGCGAGGAGGAGATGGCTGCGCGTGGTTGGCTGGATCGGATCGGGAGGATCCCGAGAGCGAAGGAGTTGGTCGGGTGGGCGAGGGAAAGGAAGGATGGGACAAGGCGCCTTGGGTCTAGGGTTTGGCTAGATTAGGTATGGGGTTGGTTTATATATAGGAAAAAGGGGGGAGTTTGGATCATCCGATAAAAATCGGACGGTCGAGAAAAATAGGCTAGGGAGGCCAAATAAGAAAATGGAGATGTTTTGTAGACGTTAGGGGATGATCCGGACCCAACGGTAATGAAAGCCCGGGTCGGGTTCGGGGAAGTTTTCGGACGCAAGAAAGAGGGGGTCGGTGCACTGTGTTGAGAGGGTAGGCATTTAGATGAGAGGGGGAAAACAAAGACAAAGGTCTGACTAAAGGCCATGGGGTCAAGGGGTTTTGTTGGTCTCGGAGAAAAAGAGAAGAGAGGGGTCCAAATGGTCTGCGAGAAGGTCAACAAAGGCAAAGCGGTCCGAGGAGGTCAACGAGGACAAAGGCCCGACAAAAATGCCGACGCCGGCAAAGAAAGAAAGGGCAACTGCGAACGGTTACGAGTTTTATGAAAACAATGACGACAACGAGTGCCGATGCAATGCAAATGATGCCATGAGATGAGATGCATGCCAAGACCAAAACGCAAAACAAAAGACAAAAACCCAACCACGGAGAAAAATTCCAAAACACATCTCCGGAAAAGGCAAGAGTCGGAGTTACGAATATGGAAAGTTGTATCCGGGGCGTTACAACACTCCACCACTACGAGAGGATCTCGTCCCGAGATCTAGGATGGCACCGGAGGGAAAAGGAAGAGGAAGAGAAGAGGTAAAACTAAGTTGCTTCTTTGACGAACGAGTGAAACCATGAACCTTGAGAGGTTGAGCAATTTAAAAGGAAGAGTATAACAGAGATGAACGAGATTGCAAACAATCCGTTAGAAAAGATGAACAAGGAGTATTACGAGAACTTGAAGGTTGAAAGACATGGAAAAAAAGAGCTTCACGAACGAAAAGAATATGACCACATTGGTATAATGAGATAGCCAAGTAACAAGAATGGCTGAATTTGGACAGCACTCCGGTAGAAAAGAGAAGAAAACTTGATGAGATGAAAAGCACTTGAAGAAATGACACAACACTCCGGTTAAATGGATAAGAATGAAAAGAACACGATGCTCACAGTTCGAGATGATGAGTGAAGAGAGCAACATCATAATGCCTTCGGAAGAAACAATAGAAGATAGATCATTAGGATAAAGGGACGGAGAAGAAAATGACAACTTCTGCCACAATTGAAATTGGAAGGCCTCCTTGCAAAGAAGAATCGAACGGAGTTGTTGGAAAATCAACAACGAGAAGCACAAGCTTGTTGTGGGCTTATGTAAACATCTCAAAACTATGAGGTGACAACCGGCCACTAACGGGAACCATTGATTTGATTGAGGGCACCAAAGAGATGAAAAACTGCTTTCGCCGAGAGGATAGGAGAAAACTTGGATCATTGATAAACACCACAAAAGCAACATTCCTTAGGGAAGGCTTTAGGTGAAATATATACGAAGATAACTCCAATGAAGATATTGACGGTTGAAAAGATCTCTTGACCAAGAGAAAATGATGGATTTAAATATACCTCATTCTTGACAACATATGAATCATGAAACAAGAAGGAAATTGTCAAGAGTGACATAACACCATCTCAAAAGATACGATAGAAGGAATTGCACTTTGGAATGCAAGATGAAGAATACTTGAACTCCTCAGGAAAAACATGTGTTGAGCACCATGTTTATTTTAGAGTATAGCTTGGCGGATCATAACTTCAAGAGAAAACTTGAAGAACAATTGAAGAATGAAAGGAATCCTTGATGAACCACCATTTAGAGCCTCCATGAAGAACTCCGGTAAACAAAAAGGAATGAAAAGAAAGAGAAATTGAAAACACAAGGTGAATCCTTGCAATGATTTAGATGGATCTTCGTGATAATTAGAGCTTGGAACTCCGGAAAAGAAAAGATGAAGCATCTCGAACCAAGAATGTGATATGATGAACAACTCCGGAAAGAAGAAATTAATCACTTGGATGAAACAAGAATAAGAATTATGTTATGCTTATCCTTCACCAATTAAATTGATGACAATCAACGGATTTGGCATACTACTTATTCCCGTAGAAAGGATTAAGATAGATACGGCGCAAGCTTGGTAAGGTCTTCAACGAACCACCGGTAGGATTGGAAAGAGCGAATGAATTAAATGATGACGAAAGAGGTGAAATCTTGAACGTGCCACCGTAAGAATTGGAGAAGAGAGTAGCAAGGGCACAATTCACCGGAAAGAATTTTGAAAACAAATGAGGATACTTGAAGGAATTTAGATACAAGAGAACGAAGAGATCATGAACTGATTAGAGGATATTTGACTGATGCACCGGTATGATTTGGAGAACGAAAGCTGAAAACTTGTATGAATAATACTGAGATGATGGGCTTCAAAGTATGAAACTGAAAAGACTCCTAAAATGCTCCGGATGGGTGAAAAGATTCTCACAATCGAAAACAATTATGAGAGGATGGCAACAAGCTAGCACCATGGATCTTGAAGAGAATAGAGCAAGATTAAAGAGAAACTCTTCTCCGGTCTTCAAATGTTGAGAATGATGATGAGAAACACCACCAAGAATTGTTGAGATACTCCGGGAGAATTAAAAGAGGAAAAGGTTGAGCCAAAGATGAAAAGAATTTGAAAGATCTTGGAGAAAAGCATTTGACTGATGATAACTCATTCTTACGTCAAACTTGGAGAAGAATTTAGGATAGCTCTGGGAAAATAGAAGAGTCGTAAGATCCTCGAAAAGACACGTGGGTTAGGGCCCACTCAAAAGAAACACCATTGGAAATGATTTAAAAGAGATGTTGCACCGGTTGAATTAAATGACTTGAATGAGATACCAATCTCGAAAGAGCTTGAACGAATGCAGAGTGGAAACACGATCTTCGAGATATCTTGAGCACTCCGGAATAACAAATAGCGAGAAGTAGAATGATAATGAGGTGCACCGGTATGAGAAGACATTGAAATGAGGAAAGGAATATGATGAAAATCGAAAGCTTGAATTGGATCCTCCGGAGAAGAGACAACAATGAAGGATGATGAACTTGAAACTATTGAGCATCTTCATGGGAAATCACCGGATAAGAACATTGATTGAAAAGAATGAAGAGACTTCACATGAATAAATGGATACTTGATCAAAATAAATGAGTCCTTGAAGAAAAAGGGTGGGAGGGTGGGGAAAAACAAAGACAACTTGGGATGAACGAAACAAACACCGTTGAGAAAACTTAGAATTTATCTTGCGGATGGGGAGAATGATCAGATGCACTTGAAGAGAAGCACGCCGGTAGGAAAAGAATTAACATGACAACCCCAATGATCAAAAAGGATTAGTATTCACATAGCAATATGAGAACACCGTTTAGGAAAGGTATGGATTCAACATTTGACATCGAAGCAACTCGAATACCACAAATAAAACAAAACAAAGGATTTGGCTTGCGAATAAGCGGAACAAACATATGATAGAGATTTCGTCCAAGTTTTCGTGGTGGGGCCTACACGGGCTCAATCAGACAACACCATCATGTACAAGGCAGTGCACATGACATACGAAGTGTCCCAGTCGGCATAGCCAAGGACTCTTTAAGACACAACGAGACCATTTGTAAAACCAACCGTGAATAGGCGGACCACTAGACGTCGAACCCCAATTTCATATCATACATCCGTCGGAAAGATATCCTAAGAGCTACTTGAATTCCCACCTATGAAACTCCCAAACTTTACGGTTATGCAATCTGGTGTTGGGGATACAGGGAGCAATATATCTCACACAAACTAACAATCCCTACATCCATTGTATCCATCCGTCAACACATAACCAAGAAACCTTCGAAATCGTCTACCTCAACCTTCAAAAGCATCCGTTATACGAAGTCATGGCAATACTCCCGTACTCACCTCAAGATCGGGTTAGCGGGGTTATCTCACCAACAAGCTGTATAAAAGAGATTTTCGATGTCGGCGATTAAACTCAGGTATTCCGAATCGCAACGATAAAATTATGACGACAACACCTCGGAGCTCAACTCCCCGGGACACTGCCACAACCCCTAAATGTCAGGAGGCAACCAAGACAATGTTGTCATCATAAAACCATCGGAACGATTCTAAGATACCCGCGTGATCCTAAAAAAAATTTAGTGAAATGTGAGAAGAGAAGAGTCAAAACTCTACGTCAGGAGACCTCACCAGAAGGACGAACGGACTGAGGAGTAAAAAGAATTCCTAACTCTCCGATATATATAATCCTAAATGACTCAAAACATTTTTCTAGACACAACTCGGCCGCTAAAAACGATCAAGCAGTGGGGCTCCTAAGGTCGGGGAAGGCTCTGATTACCAACTTGTAACGCCCTCGATGCGGCTATATCTCCCACGTGTCGAAGCACGACTTAGAGGCATAACCGCATTGAAAGCAATGTCGCAAGTGAGGTAATCTTCACACAACCCAAGTAATACATAAGGGAAAGAGATACATAGTTGGCTTACAATCGCCACTTCACACAAATACATGAATAAAGCATTACATCATCCAGATACCAACAAGGTCCGACTACGGAACCAAAATAAAAGAAGAACCCCAAAAGCGACAAAAGGTCCCCGATCGACCCCAACTGGGCTCCACTACTGACCAACTAGAACGAAACAACACAAAGGGCAAGATCTTCATCGAGCTCCTCCTTGAGCTTGGTTCGCCACCGCTTTCGGTAACATAGGCACCGCAAACTGGTTTTGAAGTATCCGTGAGCCACGAGGACTCAAGCAATCCCATTACCATGGGTATCAAGACTAGCAAAGCTTAATGGGAAAGGAAGGGGTAAAGTGGTGAGGTTGCAGCAGCGACTAAGCATGATATGGTGGCTAACATACGCAAATGAGAGCGAGAAGAGAAACAAGCAGAACGGTCGTGAAGCTAGCAATGATCAAGAGGTGATCACGAACACCTACTTACGTCAAGCATAACACGTAAACCGTGTTCACTTCCGGACTCCACCGAGAAGAGACCATCACGGCTACACACTCGGTTGATGCGTTTTAATTCGGATCAAGTGTCAAGTTATCTACAACCGACATTAACAAATTCCCATCTGCCACATAACCGCGGGCACGGCTCTCGAAAGTTTATACCTGCAGGGTGTCCCAACTTAGCCCATGACAAGCTCTCGCGATCATCGGCGAATAGACCTTCACCCGAGACACTCCGATCAGGCTCGGTATCCCGGACATCAAGACATTTCGACAATGGTAAAACAAGACCAGCAAAGCCTCCGGTGTGCCGACATCCCGATAGTAGCCGCGTATCTCGTCTCGAGCCACAACCGGATGAGCAGTCCGTACAACTAAAACCAGACCTCAAGTTTCCTTGAGGTGGCGCGCAAAGCGCTCTAGTTTGGACCAACACTTAGACAAGCATTGGCCCGGGGCTGAATAAAGATGACCCTTGGGTTAATTACTCCCAAGGGAAAAATAGGTGGTGGTGAGGCAAATGGTAAAAGGCAATGTTGGGCCTTCTTTGGACAAGTTTTATTCAAAGCGAACTGTCAGGGGGGTCCCATAAATCACCCGACCGCGTTAGGGACGCAAAATCCGGGAACATAACACCGGTATGACGGAAACTAGGGCGGCAAGAGTGGAACAAAACACCAGGCATAAGGCCGAGCCTTCCACCCTTTACCAAGTATATAGATGCATTAATAATAGAAGAGATATTGTGATATCCCAACATAAACCCTGTCCACCATGGAGAAATCTTCAACTTCACCTGCAACTAGCAACGCTATAAGAGGGGTTGAGCAAAGCGGTCACATAGCCAAACAACGGTTTGCTAGGAATGGTGTCAAAGGTTAGG
Organism: Aegilops speltoides; assembly: GCA_021437245.1. Lineage (NCBI taxonomy): Eukaryota > Viridiplantae > Streptophyta > Magnoliopsida > Poales > Poaceae > Aegilops > Aegilops speltoides. The sequence continues at coordinate 270,691,976 of CM038147.1, forward strand.
GGTTCATGGCAATATGGGATGGCTGGACAAACAGGTAATAGGTAGCGCAGCATAGCGAAAGAACGAGGCAACTAGCATAGCAATGATAGTAGTGAGATCCAGGGTAGCGGTCATCTTGCCTGAAATCCCGCAAGGAAGAAGGACGAGTCCATGAAGAAGACAAACGGACGTAGTCGAACGAATCCTCACAACTCCGGAACGAAACCGAAGCTAACGAGAGAAGCAACTCGGAAAGAAGCAAACAATATAGTAAACAACCATCGCATAAACATGGCATGATGCACAACCAAGGATGATGCATGTCCGGTTTAATGAGACATGGCATGGCATGGCAAAGTGCACAAGCAATCCTACAAATTAAGTGGAGCTCAATATGCAACGGTGCATATTGATGAAACACCATGACAAGTTATTTAGTTCGATCTCGTTTAGGTACACAACAATGTTAAATGTTGTTAAACATGGCAAGGGGTGAAACATAAGAAAACTACCTAACCAGGCAAGTTTAAATGAGGCCGGAAGAGCAAACAACAATTCCGGAAAATCCCCATATGCAAATTATGGATTCGGTACTGTTCTGTCCTAAACCATATTTTAAAGTTGTTAAACATGCAAGATGAGTGCACCATGTTAAACTAGGCAAAATTCTACCCCATTTACATATAAAGTTTATTAAATTCCGAGTTACGGTTAATTAGTTATGAAATAAATCATTTTAGCATGGCATTTAAGAAAATTAACACAAACAGCATTTTAAACATTTTAAACATGGATGAAAATGGCATATTATTAAACTAGCTGAAATTCTAAGCATTTTACATATAAAGTTTGTTTTAATCCGATGCACCGTTAATTAGTTATTAAATGCATGAGTTCTAGGGGGTTTTCTGCAAAACAGGAATTTACTGGATAATTAGCAAAATCGCAGGAAAAAAAAATGTAAGCGGGCGAATCAAATCGCCCAACAGAGAAAAAAAAAGGGCGCTGGTGGGTGGCCTCACCCATGGGCGGTTGTAGGGCGCTGGACGCAGTTGCTCACCAAGTGGCCTTGGGCCGTCGGTGGAGAGGAAGCAGAGAGTGGCGTCTTTGGGCTGGCGACGCTGTGACCCGATCGTGCGTGATCAACGCTTCGACGAGGGAGCGGCCGCTGTTCGTTTCTGAAGACCAGGAACAGCGGCAGTTCGAGGCAGAAGCAGGCCGGCAGGGCGCGATGCAGGAGGCGCCGACAATGAACTTAGCGTCTGGCGGCGGGGCTTGCCGCGGCGAGATCCGGCGAAGAGGGCCTTGGCGAGACGCGACGACGCAGCAGCAGCGGACAGGCGCCTTTAAGCGCCGGCGACGCCAGAAGCGAGGGAGGCAGCGGCGGGTCGGGCGGAAGCGGCCGGAACGAGGCGGACTCGGCGGCTAGGCGGCAGAGCAGAGGCGATCCGGTCCAGATGGCCGCTCTTGGCCAACGGACGAAGGGCGGCGTCTCAAAGCGCGAACGCGCGAGGCGAGGGTCGGTGGCCATGAGAGCTCCTGCCGCGAGGGTGCCGAGTTAGCGCTGGGTCGGCCTGGGACTGCTGCTGCTGGTCTCAGGCGCGTGAGCAGGGAGGAGCTCGACGGCGGCGGCTCGCCGGGCGGCGGGTCACGAGGAGGAGCGCCAGCATGACGAAGCAGAGGAGGCAGAGGATCCGCGAGGACGAAGGAAACGGCTGGTTGCTTGCTGCTGCTGCGGTGGCGCTTCGACGAAGGCGGCTGCTGCTGGCTGCTTAGGTGGAGGAGAGGCGCGGGCTCTGGGAAGGAGCCTGGCGCAGGAGGAGCGTGAGAGGAGGAGCTCCTCCGGTTGGCCGGGTGGATCGAGGGGATGAGCGTGGATCGCGAGGGGATTTGGCGGTGTCAGGCGCAGGAGGAGGAAGGAGGCTGGATCGAGCGAGGGGACTGGCTCGAGGATGAAAGCGAGGAGGGAGATGGCTGCGCGTGGTTGGCTGGATCGGATCGGGGAGGATCCCGAGAGCGAAGGGAGTTGGTCGGGTGGCGGCGGAGGGAAAGGAAGGATGGGACAAGGCGCCTAGGGTCTAGGGTTAGGCTAGATTAGGTATGGGGTTGGTTTATATATAGGAAAAAGGGGGGAGTTTGGATCATCCGATAAAAATCGGACGGTCGAGAAAAATAGGCTAGGGAGGCCAAATAAGAAAATGGAGATGTTTTGTAGACGTTAGGGGATGATCCGGACCCAACGGTAATGAAAGCCCGGGTCGGGTTCGGGGAAGTTTTCGGACGCAAGAATGAGGGGGTCGGTGCACTGTGTTGAGAGGGTAGGCATTTAGATGAGAGGGGGAAAACAAAGACAAAGGTCTGACTAAAGGCCATGGGGTCAAGGGGTTTTGTTGGTCTCGGAGAAAAAGAGAAGAGAGGGGTCCAAATGGTCTGCGAGAAGGTCAACAAAGGCAAAGCGGTCCGAGGAGGTCAACGAGGACAAAGGCCCGACAAAAATGCCGACGCCGGCAAAGAAAGGAAGGGCAACTGCGAACGGTTACGAGTTTTATGAAAACAATGACGACAACGAGTGCCGATGCAATGCAAATGATGCCATGAGATGAGATGCATGCCAAGACCAAAACGCAAAACAAAAGACAAAAACCCAACCACGGAGAAAAATTCCAAAACACATCTCCGGAAAAGGCAAGAGTCGGAGTTACGAATATGGAAAGTTGTATCCGGGGCGTTACACCGACGATGCGATACTTGTTGCAATAGAAGAGGCACGAACGGGGGTGTTCCAGCCCAACAGAGAGAACGACGAGCTTACGCGTGCCCTGGGAAATCCTGAACACCCGGGAAGAACACGAGGCAAAAGCGCTCTGCCGTGGTATGAGGGGTTTTCAGACTCGAACAACGACTACAAAACCCGTGCGAGAAAGAAGATTGCGGAGGAGAAGAAGAGGAAGATGGAGGAGGAGCAGAGGAAGCAGGACTATGAACGCCTTCAAGGCCTAGAAGCAAGTCAAGCGGAATTGGCAGTCAAATTCCAGCGGCAGCAGGAGCAGATCGACTCACTTGCCCATCAAAGGGGTCTCAGCAGCTGCGGCAGCTAGCGGATGATCCAGCATTGGATAGCACCGGCCCATCCATGCCGAGAAGAAGTGTGGGTTCCGTCCCGGACGACCCAATGCTGGGTAGATACCCCGTGGATGACATCACGGAGAACACTAACTGCGAGCTACACGTCAAAATGAAGAACATATCCATGAAGGTGGCGGACGGCTGTGCTTTCACAAATCCCCCCGAGGCAACCTTCCATTGCAACCCGATTCCAGCGGGCTTTGCTCATGTCTTGGTTGATGAGGTGGACCCACCATATTTGGGGCTACAGCTTGACATTGCTGGATGTGACGGCGAGCACTTTCTCGGAGAGGCCAAACATCGTATCATCCTATGGAAAAAGGATTGCATCATCTTTCCAAGGCCACCGACACCGCGTCACCCGAGTCCTCGTCGAAGTCCACCACCGAGTCAGCAGACTCCCGCTCCTCCATGTCCGGCAAAGTGTCAGGACAATCCTCCTCCTCCAAGTCCGGCAAAGTGTCAGGACAATCCTCCTCCTCCAAGTCCGCCACAGCGTTAGACATCCACTCCTCCTCCAAGTCCGGCACAACCTCAGGCCACTCCTCCTCGTCCAACTCAGTCCCGGCAGCCGTCTCCGCCACCTCAGCAATCGCAGAAGAGACACCCCGCAGCTCTGGTGTGTAGCCGTACGAGTCGAGGTAGTACAGGAAGTATAGGCGGAGGCAAGCGGAATAAATATGGTCCAAGCCTCAAGGCTCTTCTGCAGAGGTCTTATGACTGGTCCGAGGAGGAAATCACAGCCATATCGAAGGCCGAGGTGGAAGCCCATTTTGCACCGAAACCGCCACCGCCGCCAAGGGAGAAAGTGCCTGAGGAAACGATTGACCACTTCATTCGTATGGCTCAACCACCAGCTTCCAAGCCTGTTGACACGCACTATGAGTGCCACATCGGGAAGTTAAATCGAGCACGCCTACAAAGGAGGCGAGCACGCCTACATCGGGATCGAGCAAACAAGAAGCAGCTGCCAAAAATGTGGGAAAACCATTCCCACTGGGAGAACAAAGGTATAATCGATCCCTCGCTTGTTGTGCCAACAACAGATAAAGACGCGCCCCAATATTATTGTGGGCAAGCGATTGCATGTTCCCGAGGTGGGCAATGTGGTAATAACGGAGGAGCATATAATGCAGGCTGAAGTTCTCAACATCATCATGGACAACTCCTCGAGATCGAGCCCATGCCTTTGCTTAGAGAGGATGAAGTAAAGCGGAAATATGTCCGGCCAACCTTTGGCAGCGCTGCATAAGGTCAAGAACCTCCCAACAAGAATGTATGAATTGCATCAATGGTACATGAACATTACCAAGATTTCAGATCGAGTGTCCCTCATGGTGAATGTCAAGAATGTCCATTACTACCATGAGAAAGCTGGGTCCGTTGAGTATTTAGAACTGTTTCAGTTATACAATAAGGAAGCACTCGACAAATCTATAAATCGATTGCTATTGTCTCGTAAGTGATTTCTTTCTATAATTTAAGTCTCAAGCTAGCTGTAGTGATCCTTTTGAGATCAATCATTACCTGTAATTATCCTCACTATATTCTTTTCTGTGGTATTATGCAGGATGAAGATATATGAAATGTGAAAAGGTGGACGCTATGGCATTGTGTTCATTGACCCAAACACCGTTAATGAATTCACATGGAAGATAAGTGAACGTCTTGCAAAGGAAGTAGAGGACAGCATGCTAGAGTTCTTGAAGCACCTCAAATACAATGAAGATATACTACTTCCTTACCACTTTGGGTGAGTCACACTGTCTTGTACTACAAATTCTCTGTTTTTGCCTACTAGCTAGCTACATGTTTTTGCTAACATATTCCCGCTTAATTAAGACATGTAAACGTGTGTGCATGCAGATTTCACTGGGTCTTGTGTATCATTAAAGTTGACTTGGAGCAGTTGAAGTAATCGACTCACTAGTCTCAAAAACACCGACTTTACCATCTTGTATGGGATAGTCAACAGTAATTTCAATCATTATTAACTATATATCTCGCCTATTTAGTTCGTCATTTCATGATATGAACTATTAACCCCTTTATTCATTTTCTTTGTCGGCAAGGTGGCTTGGGCAAGATTCATCGCGTCACGCCCGCGTAATGGAAACAAAAGCTTGAATGGTTTCACCCAAGGTAAGTAATTAATAGTACTAGCTAGCTAGCTAGCTAGCTGCCATCTCTTTAATTATCATGCTTGATTAATTTTTATCCGATCAAATTCCATTCTCGTAAAGGCCTCAAGCGGTAGCAGGGACTGATCCGTGTGCATTCTGCGCTTTGCGAGAACATTCGCATGATGGCGTCCGAAAGGAGCAGATCTCAAAGACAGCAATGGGTACGCTTGTCAGAACACTATTCACAACTTTTACACCATCATCGATATCTAGCTAGTCACACAACTAATACACATGCATATTGATCTCCATCTTAACAGTTCAAAGAGGTGCGGGAGAAGCTCATAGAAAGGGAGCGCGTAGAAGCACTTCAAGAGGAAATAGCGGGATTTTTGCTCGACTGGTCATAAACCGAATGGAGAATTCTATTACCTGCTACGCCCCAATGAAAATCACTTTCAATTGTCATCGTGTTCAAGGCACCAATTAGACTGGCTCAAGGCAACATTCATATGTAGGAGAAATTGTATATATCTATACATGTGTGTATGTGTGAATTAATTAATATGGTGGTTTAATTTGTGAGACATTGATGTGATATATATATGCATGATTGGTTCTACTAGAAATTATATATATATATATATATATATATATATATATATATATATATATATAACGTGTACAATGTGTAGTATCGTAAAATACCAGCAAACGGAAAAGAATTAAAATGGAAACACAAAATTAAATGAAAAAGAAATCATAAAACTAAAAACCCTCCAAACCTTATAGTACCGGTTGGTCTTACAAACCGGTACTAAAGGGCTCCAGGTCCCCGGAGCTGGCTCGTGCCACGTGGTTTCCCTTTAGCACCGGTTCGTGCTGAACCGGTACTAAAGGGGGGGGGCTTTAGTGACCACTAATTAGTGCCGGTTATGTAACCGGCACTATAGGGCCTTACGAAGCGGTGCTAATGCCCGGTTCTGCACTAGTGGTCAGATCGATTCAGCAAATCTAGTGACCATTAGGATTTTCAATGGGACTGACATACAACTCGGTAAGACCAATATGGTTAGGGTTAGGGCATAACGTAATCTCGGTGAGACCGATTACACAAACTCGGTGAGACCGATTTTGGTAATAAGCTAACCAGAGAGTTGGTCAGGTAAACTCGGTGGGACCGATTCTCTCATTTTGGTGGGACCGAAATGTTACAAAAAGGAAACAGGGAGTTTACATTGCAATCTCCGTGGGACCGATCACTCATCTCGGTGGTACTGAAACGTTACGAAGGGAAACAGAGCGATTACAATCCCATCTCGGTGAGACCGAGATCCCTATCGGTGAGACCGATTTGCCTAGGGTTTGTGGCAGTGGCTATGAGATCTGAACTCGGTGGCGCCGGGTAGAAAGAATCGGTGGGGCCAAGTTTGATTGTTGGTTTAGGTCATATGTGGATATGAGAAAGTAGTTGAGGGTTTTGGAGCATATCACTAAGCACTGTGGAGCAAGAAACTCATTAAGCAACACCTCATCCCTCCTTGATAGTATTGGCTTTTCCTATAGACTCAATGTGATCTTGGATCACTAAAATATAAAATGTAGAGTCTTGAGCTTTTGAACTTGAGTCAATCCTTTTCTCCTTAGCATTTTGAGGGATCCACTTTTCTCATCCATGCCATGCCATTCACTGAGCTCTTCCTGAAATATTCATCTTGGAATGATGTTAGCTCAATGAGCTATATGTTGTTTGGAATTACCAAAACCACCTAGGGATAGTTGCACTTTCAATCTCCCCCTTTTTGGTAATTGATGACAACATATAGATCAAAGCTTCGACAAATGATAATAAGAGTGAAAAACATAGTCGCTTTGAGAAGTATGTGATAATCAAGAGCTCCCCCTAAATTTGTGCATAGTTTAAGATTTGCTTTGGACTGCAAATGCACAAGGAGTTAGGCTCATGGGTAACTCTTCCATGTTACATACATCTTGGTGGAGCGCTCAAAATGATAATAACTGCATACATGCACTCATCACCAAGCAAAGTGAATGATCATATAGAGATAAACGAGATAATGTCATCCAACAAGCATAAATGTAGCGTATGATCAAACACATGATCATCCATGTATCACACAGACATAGAGTATCTCAAACAAGCAAATAAAGTTTAACCACCAAAGCAAGAGAGAACAAAAAGCAAACACTCTCTCTCGAAGCCTATGATCCATACATTTTTCTCCCCCTTTGGCAACAAGTTACCAAAAAGTTCATTGAAAATGCATAGCACTAGATCGACTCTCCGGCTTGATCTTCAGGTGGTGGTGTAGATAAAATGCCAAGGACGAAAGCATCATTTGATGTAGATGGAGCTGGAGGTGTGGGTGCTGAAGCTGGCTGCAGTGGAGCTGTAGGAGCTGTAGCTGGTGCAGATGAAGTGGCTCTGGTGTCTGTCACTGGCACTACAGCTGATCTCTGAGCTCTAGGCACTCTGGCAAATGCATTAGTGGTTGTCTTGCCCTTCCTCTCCTCCATATCATCCTAAAGCTGCTTAACAACAGGCTGGATCTCAGTTACTTTCACATCCAAGTTATAGAACTTCTGCTCCATGATCCTCTCCAGGCTCTCCTGGTTTTGAGTTAAGGTGGCCAGCCCCTTCTCAATCCTCAGAGTGGATGCAATCAAGTAGCCTAGTTGATCCTGTTTGCTCTTCAAAAAGTACTGAGATGCCTCTTCCATTGTTGGCATCTTGGTAGCCTTCTCTGTCCTTGCCTTCTCCTTCTTGGCTTGAGCATGCACAGAAGATGGTTCATCTTCATTCATAACCACTTGGTTATCCTCAAAGTCTGGATAGATAGCAAAATGTTCCATGTCCAACAAGTATGTGCCTGTGCCCATCTTGGAGTTTATCAGCTCCTGGATCTGTGGGGCATACCCATAACTTCTTTTCTGGTCAGCTGCTGTCCTCTTGATAGTTTCAACAATGAGGCTCATGACCTTGAATTTCTGTGGCACATCAAATAAGTGTAGCAGGTTTATTTCATGGCCTCTGATCATGTTCTGGTCACTTGATTTTGGCAAGAGAGTGTGCCTGAGGATCCATTTGATGGTTGGCAGTCCTGACAGAAGATAGTGTACAGATCCAAACTTATGTGTCTCAACTGCAGCATCTGGGATCTCTTTGTACATATGTGCCATAGTGTTGTGATCCATCTTCTTCTTGGCATAGACATCCAAGTTATCTTCCTTCTCCTTAGGTGCATTGATCAGATTTGCCCATTCCTCAATAGTTGATTGGTGCCTTCAGACGTCCACACTATCCTGCCATCTGGATAGAAGTGTGCTGTGGAGTAGAATTGCATAATGAGCTCATCATTCCACTTTGTGAGCTTCTGCCCAACAAAATTTGCAACTCCACAAGAACTAAAATTGTCATACACTCCAGGATAGTGTTCCTCATTTTCCTTCATGTAGGTCCAGTCCACCCACCTCATGTCACAAACTATAGGCTTCTTGTCCAACAATACTGTCTCATAGAAATCCTGCTGTTCCTTAGTATGGAACCTGTAGTCAACAACAGTCCTTCTTCAGATAGCATAGGGATCAGACAACCTCCACTGTCTAAGTCTTGCATCCTTCCTTAGCTTCATGTTCTCAGCCACAGGATGAGCATCATTGTGGTCTGGAATCTTTGGCTTCAACTTTCTCAAAACATGCTCTTCATCTTCTTCTTCTTCAGCAGTTGTTTCAGGCACTGGGGCCTTGTTCTTCTCAGCAGCAGATATGTTTCTGGTATTCCTCTTTGGTGCAGGCTTTGGTTTGGAGGCAGCTTTGGGTGCTTCTTTGGGCTTTGATGATGCAGCCCCTGACCTAATAGCATCACCCTTAAGCTTCTGAGCCTTGGGTGCTGGTGCAGCCACCTCTTCTTCCTCTTCCTCTTCCATCATGGAAGGCTTCCCAACAACTCTTGCCATGGTCTTCACCCTTTCCTTCCTTTTCTTACCTTCTGCAGCAGCCTCTTTGGGTTGAGATTCCAAAGGTACTTGAGTAGAGGCTCTGTCTTTAGACATGGGAGTTCTCTTTGCAGGCACTTTGATCTTCATTCCAGGGTTAATGGATGCAGCTGTGCCATACTCCTTTTTGAGCACTTTCTTCTTGGAAGTGGCATCATCCTCTACTGCCACATAGTCTTCATCCTCAAATTCTGAGGTTTTCTTCTTTCTGGTTCTGGTGGCAGCTTTAGGTAAGTTGCTTGGGGTGCTCCTGCTACCCTCATCGGAGGTACTAGAGGGACTAGTGCCCTCACTCAACTGAACCTGCTCCTCTTCCCTGTTCTGGCTGTCACTTTGATCAGACGTGTTGCAAACACTGACTGTTGACTCTGTGAATAGATGTAGATGAGATAGAGTGGATGAGCATCACAAAATACAGTGGTTTTGCAAAAGAATGAGTCAAAAACTTAGTTTTAGTTTTCCATAGAAAGCATTTCGGATCAACCGATTTGCAAACTCGGTGATACCATAGCAGCTTTTGGAACCTAAACTAGTGAACTCGGTCAGTCCGAGTCACAGTTTGGTGGCACCGAGACTGCTAGGGTTTCACAAAGTCCTGAACTCGGTCACACCGATTTGCAATTCTCGGTCGACGAGAATCACTTGTGCAATGGCCTTAGCCAAATCGATGGAACCGAAGTTACGCAACTTCAGTGGGCCGAGATGGTTTCATGAAACCTAACCCTAAATTTTCAATTCACTACTAAACTATGGATTGTTTTGACTGGATAGAGTAGTTTCAATCGTGGCAAGAATCATGATGAACACAATGTGCTAGGAATCGGACGGGGATAGCACTGTGATCGAGTCCATACCCTAGCTTGGCGATGAACTTGCTACGGCAGCAACGGCGGGGGTGAATTCCGTTGACGGTGGCGGAGACCAGCGACTGGAGGCGGCTGGCGATGAGGAGGACGATCCGGAGACCCTGGAGGCAGAGCGAGCTATGCACGGGCGAAGGGGTTTGGAGAAAGTTTCCAAATTTTTGCCCGTGAGTATATATAGCCCGACCCTGCCGGTGTGACCGAGTGGAACAACTTGGTGCCACCGAGATGCATAACTGTATATAGTTACAGCAGCTCAGTGTGACCGAAAAGTTCAAATTGGTTGCACCGAGATTGAAAACCTAGATCGACTTAGTGATCGGTATGACTGAAATGGAGGAATCAGTCAGACCGAAACGCACAAAGAAGTTTTGGAAGTTTAAGTCTATGACAAATCGGGGACTCCGAGTGCTCCTCACACAGAGTGGTTCGAATATGACTTGATCAAATTTTGTGATGTAGCATGAATAGAGTTTGAGGCGAGAAAAGCATAGATAGCTAGAGAAGGTTCTTAGGAATTCTTGTTCATCCACTTGGCAAAAGAAAAAGAAACCAATCAATCAAAGCAACAAGTGGATGTCCTCGAATGAGTAAAATATGCAACCAACATGCTCACACAATAAAATGGCAAACGAAATATGTGGCAAAGAATGCACAACCAATTCTAGCATCTATCAAACAATTGGTGATGACTAGGTCATCTATATATGAGTATATTGACTTAGGACTCAAATGAGAACATTTGATCATAGGTCATACTCATCCTTTAAGCTCAAGTGGGGTTACCACTTTTACATAATGCATTGATGTGTTCACACGATTAGAGTTGCTTTGACTCAATTCTTAGAGTTAAGCTCCCCCTAGATGTGAGATCCCCCCTTAGAGGGATAAACTAACCTTGGGTTTTGTCGATGATGACTTCATGTAGGTGTTGAAGATGTGGATGCTCAATGTTGATGTAGATCATTTGGAGCAATCCTTTGGAGTGAGTTGCACTTTCAATACCTACACGGGTTAGTCCCACAAGGAACAAACAAGGATATCCATAGACATAGTGTGATTCTCACACAATATGATGTCTATGAGAGCATTAGATTACCTTGTCCCTTGTCTTACCAACAAGAGGTTTTGTGAGTCCTTGAACTAGTGCAAGATGTGGAAGTTGATTGCACTTGTTGTTGCCAAAATGATATGAGTGAAATATGTTGGTGGAGTCACCCTCAAGAACTCTCTAGTTCTTCTTCTTCGGGATCCACATCATCTTGATGGGAATCCTTGGAGTTTTTTGTTTGACTGGGGACTGTAGGGCTTACACCCCACAGCATTTTATTAAAACCAAGCACAGCAAGTACATAGAAAGGTTCCTTAAGAAAAGGAACAAAACAGAAGAAGATAAAAGAAAACTATGTACAATCTAACCTAAAAGAGAAGGAAAATGTAACTATACATGTCACCTCTCAAGGAGGAAGGAAATCAATCCATTTAAGCAGTGCCTCCCTGTGTTTTGACTTGATTCTGTGAGCCAAAAGGGAAATGTCATGGACAAAACCATTTCTCCACTGTCTAAAGGTAGGTCTGATAAACCTGAAAGCTTTATCATTTCTGACTTTCCAGATATTCCACCAAGTAAGAAACACCACTTCAGAAAAGAAAGGTTTATTGAACTCCTTCCTAGCATGGCATGCAATCTGAACCATATCCTGATTGTTGGGCCATGAAATCTGCAGGTAATTCCAGACTCTCATGATGAAGTTACATTAAAAAAACAGATGATTCCTGTCTTCAAGAGTTCCTGTAGGGCAAAGCACACATTCAGGTCCATCATTGATCTTCCACTTCCTGTGCTGAATCATATCCTTGGTGTTTACTCTGTCCATAATGACAAGCCAGGCAAACATTTTGATTGTCATAGTACAAGATGACTTCCATATCCAACATAGCAAGGGGTTAGTTGGAATTGGCTCATGGACCGATCGTAATATTTCTTAGTCTGTATCCGATTTCTTTCCATGTTTCCAATACCAGCAATCCTTAGCATTAGCATCCAAGGAGATATGAGACAATATTTCAGAAAGTTGATTTAGCTCCCTATAGGCTATTTCAGATAATGGCAGAGAGAACATGCTATGAAACTCACCAGTTGCCATTACTTCCAGAACAGAAGAATTCTTTTGTATGCAAAATGAGAACAGCCTGGGGAATCTATCCTGAAGTGGAATGCAAGAATTATCCACTTCCCAGGAGTCTGACCAGAATAGCAAGGAGTTCCCTTTTCCAACGCATACTGAAGACACAGCCGTGAATGTATCCATTAGCTTACATATGTCCCTCCACCAAAAAGAGCCACACATAGCAGTGTCATGTGGGACTCTCTGATAATAATAACTGTCCCAGATCAAATGAACCCATGGAACATCAACTTTGTTATAGAATTTATTGAGGAACTTCATTAACAAAGCTTCATTCTGCAGCCCCAGGTTCAGGATGCCAAGCCCACCCTTTAATTTAGGTCTACATACCAGAGGCCATGCAGCCAAAGAGTTCCCCTTTTCCTGGCCATATTTTCTCCAAAGACAATGTCTTTGTATTCTTTCCAGTTGTTTCAAAATCCCTTGTGGAATAGATAAGCTACAGAGGAAGAATATTGGCAATGATGAAATAACAGAATTTACCAACTGCAGTCTGCTACCTTGTGGTAGAAACCAAGAGCTAGTAGTCAACCTTCTTTCCATGCAGTCCACAAGTGGCAAAAGGTCCACAATTTTGGGCCTAGTGGTTCCCACTGGCAACCCCAGGTATGTGAAAGGCATCACCCCCAGTTGACATCCAAATTGAGCAGCACGAGCATTGGCATAATCGGTATCCACATTAATTGGGTACATTGAAGATTTGTGGTAATTAATCTGCAAACCAGTTGCCAGAGAAAAGGAGTCTAGAACAGCTTTTAGCACCTCTAACTGAGAAGACTCAGCAGCCACAAACAATAATGTGTCATCAGCATATTGAACCACTGGATAGTCAGGATCATGAGTTACTAGGGGTAAGGAAAGAAGTCCTTTACTGAGTTGATCATTAATCATAGTCTGCAGATGGTCAGCAGCAAGCACAAAGAGCAAAGGTGAGATAGGATCACCCTGCTTTACACCACATTTACACTTGAAATGGCTACCTGGAACCCCATTAAGCAGGATTGATGAGGTTGCAGAGGACAACAATTGTTGTATCCAAGAAATCCATCTATTATCAAATCCCTTTGCCACCATTATTTTTATAATTGCCTCATGTTGTATGGAATCAAATGCTTTTTCAAAATCCAACTTGAGCAACATGATTTGCCATTTTGATTGATTGCACTGATGGATGTACTCAAAATTCCATGCAATACAATCCTGAATGGATCTAGATTTGATAGAACCATACTGATTCTTGTGAACACATTTAGTTATTTCATCTTGAAATCTGTTTGCAGCAAGTTTAGTGAGGAACTTCAACCCCACACTTGTCAATGATATTGGCCTAAAATCACTGGCAGTTTCAGGTGACAGCTTTTTGGGGATCAGAGTAATATATGCCTCACTGATATTCTCTAGTTTAACAGTTCCTGCATGGAACTCATTAACTAAAGAGATAAAGTCACCAGAAATGATTGGCCAACATTTTTTCATAAAAAGTCCATTAAAACCATCAGGCCCAGGGGCCTTGTCAATTAGCAACTCCTTGATAACCTGTTCAATCTCCTTGACCTCAAAAGGCTTGGTGAGAACATCCAGTCCCTGTACCCTAGGGATTAGAGAAAGAATGTCATTTCCCATGAAAATAGGTTTCACAGTACCCATTCTTCCTTTGAAAATCTCCAGAAATTCCTTGGCAATAGTGTTATGATCAGAAGACACTGATCCATCTGACAACTGCAGAGTGGCAATTGAATTTTTCCTATATCTTTCAGTTGCCATTGCCTGGAAGAATTTTGAGTTTTCCTCACCCACCTTAATATATATAATAGTGCATCTCTTCTTCCAATATAAGAACTGTAGATGTAGCAGATGATCATGATGTGATTTCACCAATTTTCTGAAATTGGATTCAGGCAAAAATAAAGGCCTGGAGTCTTCCAAATCATCCAGCCAAAAAATCACCCAGTTACATTTCTCAATAAGACCTTTAATATGAGATAAACCCTTCTGCCATTTCTTGAGAGCAAATCTCAAAGATTTCAGTTTATCCATAATAACTGCTGATATGTGAGACTTCTGAGACTGCCTTTGCCAGACTTGCTGAACACACTCCATAAAACCAAGTTGGTGGATCCAATAATTTTCAAATCTGAAAATATGAGCTTTTGGTATTCTTGTGCTTATGGAAACCACACAAGGGACATGATCCGATGCAGTTTTGGCTAGAGGATTGACCTGCGCGTTTGGATATTGATCAATCCAACTGGCAGAGGTGAAAAACCAGTCCAACTGTTCTAGAAGTGGGAAATCTTGCATATTAGACCAGGTGAATCTTCTTCCTTTTAAAGGTAGCTCCAGCAGCCCCAAATGCCCAATGATCTCATTAAAAATAAAAATATCATTGATATCACCCCCAGGAAGATTTCTATTATCCAGAGATCTTATGAAATTGAAATCTCCAAGCAAAAGCCAGTTTTTCTCAGGTTCCACATTTAAATTATAAAGCCAGCTGACAAATTCATCTCTTAAGGTACCTTGACAGGGTCCATAAACATTAACCAGGTACCAGAAATCACCATTATGCATGGACTTGAAACTAATGACAATCCCATAAGGTTTTAATTCCACTAGATCCCCAGAGAAAACATCAGAGCGCCACACGACTAGAATGCCACCGGAAGCTCCCCTAGAAGGGGATTCAATAAACTGGTCAAAACCCGCAGGGCAAATGCTCTTAATTAAAGCACGTGGGCACTCCGATAACTTTGTTTCTTGCAGACAAACAACTGCACATTGGCTCTCAAGAACTTTCTGCCTGACTGCACGTTGTCTTGCATCAGAATTAAGTCCACGTACATTCAAACAAAGCACCTTCCAGCTACGCATGGGCATTTGATTCATATGATAACACATGATAACACATTAAAAATAGTGGGACACCTAGTGCCGCACAACCCATAACACATAATAGCAAAAGAGCCAAATCATAACCAGAGTGGCAAGTTTCAGAGATAACATAACAGTCAGCAAATTTGACAGGATCGCTACACCTAGGAAACACATTAAACTTTAACATTTAAATGTTGCTGGAGGGGGTATCATCCTTAGGATCAGCCATAAGCTTCTCCCTAGAAAGCAGGTTGGGGTCCATCTCCAGCTCAGCTCCAATTGCCTGCAGCACGGCGATCGGCGTCTGCGTATGGACCTCCTCAGGCTTGTCATGACTCACCTCGTCAGTGTTTTCCACTCCAGCAGCATCAGGTACCTAAATGGGCTGGGCCTTCTCCTCCATGGGCTTGGACTTTGGGCGTCGTTTAGCAGGCTGTAAAGAAAGTTGCTCAAAGACCATCGATTTGAAACCATCAAGTTTTGCCGCGCTCCTCGTACATCTTCTGACTGAAGTATCAACCAAAGGAGTAGAAATCTTGTGCCTACCGCACTGGCCTTTCTGTCGTGGCGTCGCTTCAGATGCAAAAACCACAGGCAAGGGCCCCTCTTCCTGACCAATAGGACCCACGGGCTCCAAAGACAGCTGATTATTACTGAATCCCACAGGCTCAGCAATAACAGTAGGTTCATCACTTGCAACTGAGCAACTAGGGGCTGCTAGAGGAGCAAACAAAGAGCGAGCAACAGGGCGCCGATTGACTAACGCAGAGCTTGACAAACAGGAGACCAGCGAAGACACTCTGTTGGTATCATCAAAAGCAATCGACCACTTGCGCTTGGAGAAAGTTACTGTCCCAAACTGCTTGAAGAATAGTGACCTTGGCACTTCTTTCACAGAAAGTTCAGACATCAAATTCTCAAATGACCGCTTCCAAAGCAATTCAGGTGGAAGAGGAGGTCCAGCCACCACCCTAGCCATCCCAATGATGATCTGGTGGTGTTGAATCACCGGAGGTTGATAGGGGACAATAGCCAAAGGATTATCTTCCACAAAAGCAGGTTGCTCCTGAACTTCAGCAACCAAATCAACTATCTGTTGTTGTTGAGGCCCTTCATCATGCAGAAGCTGTTCCACAGACTCTGATTGGTCCGGTTGATCAATGACAATTGAGACTTGATCCTGTTCTGGAATTGCTGGCGGATGTGGGTGATTGATATTGTCATCATCGCCCCACTGAGCATTACCCCAATCAGCATCCACTGGATTCTCTAGGGGAGGAACAGGTGCAAGAGGTGCTTCATTCCAGCCAATCATCGGGTAAGGCGGCAGAACAAACGGGGTGTTGTCAGGAATGAGATGACCAAGCATTGGATGAGGGTTACCATCCAGAGGCATCGGGTCTTCATCATTAGGCATCTGATCGGCAAAATCTGCCCCAAGAACATAACATGCAGCAGTCCAGGAAACTTGGGCACCACCCCACTCAGCATAGTCCCCAAAAATCACATCCCGTGGTACTAACGGTGTATCAGGAAAGCTGGCTTCCACAATAGTTCGTGCCAGGTACGGGTCTTCACTATCCCAGGAATGAAATTTTCCAAAAGTACCAACTGCCTGAGAAATATATTCAACAGACGATAATCGAGGAATCCCAACAAACATTAACCAGCCCTTACGAAAACCAAGATTCCCTCCAAGTTTTCACCCTCATCATGCTTCATAAATCTAACAAATCGATCATTACCCAAAGCAAACGGCGGGTGCTGAATCAGGGTGTATCTGACAGTGGGATCTCGAACTTGGAACAAACCAACCCCATGAAACCAAGGCTGAGCAGAATGAACAAGAATACCTCTGTTTTGAAGAAACTGCACCACTTCCTCTCTGACCGGCCCTAGAGGTCCATCCGGCGCTGGCATAACTTCAGCAACCATGTAATCTTCATGGCGACGGGGAGAGCGGGCCGCCGGCGTGAAGAAAGTGCGAGGTAAGCGCCGATCACCACCATCAATGATGTGATGTCCCGGAGGCACCAGGCGATGTGGATCAAGCTCGAAGTTCGCCATGGGTGGCAACGGCGACGAACTGAGGGTTTCTTTGGAAAGACAGGAGGTATCCTTGGCAGATGGAAGAGGAGAATGGAGCAATGCGGGCGGAGGCGATATGACAGGACTAGATATTCCAATAACTCCGGCTCCCTTCCCCTGAACAGCTGATGTTTCCGAAATACTCGTGTTTTCATGCAGAGTGCTCTGCCTCCAAGCCAATCCGCGCGAAAATAAAATCATTACTGATCACGCCTAAAGTGACCCACCCTGGAGCAAGCCGAGCAGACCGCTCGCCTTCCACAAGAGACTGCCATGTGGCCCTTCTGACCGCAATCAGTACATGTTAGAACTTGGTCCACCATGTCATCGACCATAGCTTCAAAATGTCGCGCTGCCTCTTGTGAAGAAGGAATTTCCATAGGTTCACTAGACGGGCTGAGGTGCGCAGGCGAATCCAAACCAATATCTGAAGGTCCAGTAGAGAGGGTATCCTGTATTGGCCCAGTAAATGGATCATCATGGGCCACCAATCCCACACCCTGCGGGTTCCCAAAATGAGCGGGCCCAGGAGCCAAAGCCTTATTTTGAATTAACGAAGTTCCCTCTTCCTGAAATTGCGCTGCGAGATTACCGGACCTCACGATTTGCGGATCAACTGAAACCAGTTCGTCCACCACCGGAGGCGCATCCGGCCGCCGGAGTAACTCCGGTGAACTATTAACCGTACCAAAAACTATGGGTGGCTGTGTCACCGTCCAAAGCAAACCAGGAGCAGGAGGTTGCCGAATGACAACTCGCTCATGAGCAGAAAGATCATAACCCCCATCAACTATTGTATCAATGCAAGCCTGAGATGCAGGGTATCTATAGCTCTTGCAAGCCGAATACTTTTCAAAAGTGGCAAACGATAGTTTCTTATTTGCAGAAATTCTAGATTTGAAAGCAGACTTAACAGGGGGTTTATGCATAGCCAATAAACCAAGCGAAGATCTACGCTTAGTTGGGCTAATCAAAATCCATTCAGCATCACATTCTTTACGCCAGATCTTATGTTCTCTGACCCAATTTGGTCCTCCATTCCCCCAAAGATGAAAGTAGCACTTGAACAGATCGCAAGCAAAAGAGCGAAGATCCATAATAATAAAGCCAACTTGCATGCATGAAACTTGGAAAGAAAAAACTTTGTCCTTGACATGACTAACCCGAAGATCAATTACAGAACCACCAAGTGCAGGTTCCAGCGCCGCTGCCACTGAATCCTCAGATAGGTGGAAGGCATGCCTACTGAAGGACACAATCAATATGAAAGATCTCCCTCTTCCCAGTGGATGAATTGTGCGACCAGTAAATCTGAAGACTTCATCCGAGAAAACCCTACCCTTGGAGAAATCCAAGCCAAGGGTAGATCCACCAGTAGAACCCATTGGAGATGGGTATTGCCTTGATCCAGAGAAGACGCCGGAGAGGATGATCGGAACCGATCAGGAGATCAGTGGAGAGAAAGGGAGATCGCCGGAGAAGAGCCTAGCGCCGAGGTGGGAGGTGGGAGCGCCATATGAGATTCTTGTTTAGTGATGATTGGAATCCTTGGAGTTGTAGTTGTACTCGATGAAGTAGAACTTGGCGTAGTCTTGGGAACCCACTTGACCAAGGCCTTAGGAGCTTCTTCAAATACATCAATCTCTTCTTGAAGATTGTCCTTGCCTTTTTGCTTGTGGTCTTGTGGTGGAAGATCATCTTGAGCTTGTGTCCCTTTGAAAGAAGTAGGATCATACTTATCTTGTTGAGGAACAAACTTCATCTTAGGGTATTGATCTTCTTCCCACTCAACTCCATTGGCATTGAACTTTCGTTCAAAACCAACACCTTGATTCTTCCGGTGCCTTCCTTGCTTGCGTACAATTTCCTCAAATTGCTTACTGCCGGCAAGGCTCTTGTAAACACCTTTCTCTATAATTCCCTTCGAAAAGCTATTTTCTTGCTCAAGTGTAACTTGGCTAAGAGAATCATTAGTGGAATCAAGAGAACTACTAGAAGCAACAACATTGGATTTAGCATGATTATTGTTACTACTAGAGGAAGAATCTTTCTTGTTCTTGTTAATGGACTTGACTTGAGGCATGTAAGTAGATAAGAGTAAATGCTTGGCAATGTAAGAAGAACTTTTCTTACGGAGATCATCATTGATTGCCTTTAAGAACTCTTGCTCTTGCTCAAGATTGAGCTTTTCAAAGCGTAACTTCTCATGAGTCCTTAAAAGTTCTCGATGATCTTCTAAGATAGTTTGATGAGCTAACTTAACAGTGTTTAGTTCTTTAGTTAGAAGCTCAATCTTCTCCTTATCATTGTCATTCGTTTTATCTTGATTAGCATGATTAATTGACGTTTCATCATAGTATTCATCACTACAGCTGTCAACAAGTAAATCATCATCACCTAGCAAGTCATCTTCATCACTATTGAAACCAACATACTCGGGGTGTGTTACCTTTGGGACTTTAGCCATGAAGCATCTTCCAAGTCCTTCATTTGGTGAATCAAGTATGTTGTAGGAGTTGGTTGACAAAAGTGCTAGACCGCAACACCTTCATCTTGAGTATATTCGGAGTCGGAGTGATAGCTTCTCTCGGAGTGATTGTCGGAGTCGGAGCCGGATACCCATACACCAACATGAGCTTGATGTCTTTGTTTTGTGTAGCTCCTTGATGACTTGTCCTTCCTTTCCGAATCCTTGCTTCTCCGAGATGTTCTTCGTTCATAATGATCATCTCTACTCCTCCTCTCTCTTGGTGGTGATTCTTCTCTTCTACTTCTCCTCTTCTTTTGTGGGGTGCCGTACACTCATTGGAATAGTGTCCGGGTCTCCCACAATTGTAGCAATTGCGCTCTCGACTAGAAGATCTTTTGTCAGTGTAGGACCTTGACTTGGAGCTTCTTTCTTTGCTTCTACTCTTGTAGAACTTGTTGAAGTTCTTCACCATTAAGCTCAATTCTTCATTGAAGGTTTGTTTCTCACTTGATGATGTGGGGGCTTCACATGAGGCTTTGTAAGCACCACTTGACTTGTTGTGAAGTTCCTCCTTATCCTTGAGTGACATCTCATGAGCAACAATTCTTTCAATGACTTCGGTTGGCTTGAGATCTTTGTAATTGGGCATCATTTGGATCAATGTGCACACGGTATCATATTTTCCATCCAAAGCTCTTAGGATCTTCTTGATGATGAATTTGTCGGTCATCTCTTCACTTCCTAAGCCCGCAATCTCATTTGCGATAAGAGCAAGCCTAGAGTACATTTCAGCGACACCTTCACCATCCTTCATTCTGAACTTGTCAACTTGACTTTGGAGCACATCCAACTTGGATTCCTTGACGGAGTCAGTACCTTCATGCATATCAATCAAAGTGTCCCAAATTTCCTTTGCATTCTCAAGACGGCTGATTTTGTTGAATTGTTCGGGGCACAATCCGTTGAAGAGGATATCACAAGCTTGAGCATTGTATTGCAGCATCTTCAACTCTTCCACACTAGCTTCACGGTTTGGTTCTCTCCCATCAAAGAATTCACCTTGCAAGCCAATACACACAATAGCCCAAACAGCGGGGTTATGTCCAAGAATATGCATTTTCATCTTATGCTTCCAACTAGCAAAATTCGTACCATCAAAGTAAGGACCTCTACGGTGATAATTTTCCTTGCTAGATGCCATACTCTCCAAGGTTGTGAAACCAAGGCTATGACCACCAGCTATGGAAATCATAGCAAATGGAGACCAAAGCTCTGATACCACTTGTAGGATCGAAAGTATGTCTAGAGGGGGGGTGATTAGAGTACTTGACCAAATAAAAACTTGTCCTTTTCCCAATTTTAGTCTTTGGCAGATTTTAGCTATCTTAGCACAAGTCAAGCAATCTCAACACAATTCAAGCAAGCATGCAAAGAGTATATGAGCAGCGGAAAGTAAAGCATGCAACTTGGAAGAATGTAAAGGGAAGGGTTTGGAGAGTTCAAACACAATTTGGAGACACGGTGATTTTTGAGCCGTGGTTCCGATAGGTGGTGCTATCGTACATCCATGTTGATGGAGACTTCAACCCACGAAGGGTAACAGTTGCGTGAGTCCACGGAGGGCTCCACCCACGAAAGGTCCACGAAGAAGCAACCTTGTCTATCCCACCATGGCTGTCGCCCACGAAGGACTTGCCTCACTAGCGGTAGATCTTCACGAAGTAGGTGATCTCCTTGCCCTTACAAACTCCTTGGTTGAACTCCACAATCTTGTCGGAGGCTCCCAAGTGACACCTAGCCAATCTAGGAGATACCACTCTCCAAGAAGTAACAAATGGTGTGTTGATGATGAACTCCTTGCTCTTGTGCTTCAAGTGATAGTCTCCCCAACACTCAACTCTCTTTCACATGATTTGGATTTGGTGGAAAGAATCTTTGAGTGGAAAGCAACTTGGGGAAGGCTAGAGATCAAGATTCATATGGTAGGAATGGAATATCTTGGCCTCAACACATGAGTAGGCGGTTCCTTCTCAGAAACAGCAAGTTGGGAGTGTAGGTTTGTTCTGGTGGCTCTCTCCACGAATGAAGATGAGGTGGAGGGGTATATATAGCCTCCACACAAAATCTAACCATTACACACTACTTGCCGAACTCGGTGGGACCGAATTGGTAAACTCGGTCAGGCCGATTTAGCAAATCTAGTGACCGTTAGGATTTTCGGTGGGACCGACATGCAACTTGGTAAGACCGATATGGTTAGGGTTAGGGCATAACGTAATCTCGGTGAGATCTATTACACAAACTCGGTGAGACCGATTTTGGTAATAAGTTAACCACAGAGTTGGTCAGGTAAATCGGTGGGACCGATTCGCTCATTTTGGTGGGACCGAAATGTTACAAAAAGGAAACAGGGAGTTTACATTGCAATCTCCGTGGGACCGATCGCTCATCTCGGTGGTACCAAAACGTTACGAAGGGAAACAGAGAGATTACAATCCCATCTCGGTGACACCGAGATCCCTATCGGTGTGACCGATTTGCCTAGGGTTTGTGGCAGTGGCTATGACATCTGAACTCGGTGGTGCCGGGTAGAAAGAATCGGTGGGGCCGAGTTTGACTATTGGTTTAGGTCATATGTGGATATGAGAAAGTATTTGAGGGTTTTGGAGCGTATCACTAAGCACTGTGGAGCAAGAAACTCATTAAGCAACACCTCATCCCTCCTTGATAGTATTGGCTTTTCCTATAGACTCAATGTGATCTTGGATCACTAAAATATAAAATGTAGAGTCTTGAGCTTTTGAACTTGAGCCAATCCTTTTCTCCTTAGAATTTGGAGGGATCCACTTTTCTCATCCATGACATGCCATTCATTGAGCTTTTCCTGAAATATTCATCTTGGAATGATGTTAGCTCAATGAGCTATATGTTGTTAGGAATTACCAAAACCACCTAGGGATAGTTGCACTTTCAGCCACAGGCCCCAACAGCCTGCGGCCTTGGTCGACGCGTGGCGACTGATTGGATGTGGGCGTCTCTGCTTCCCCACGCTGCATCGTCAACTGCCCGACTTGACGAGTCCCCGCTGCATGCAAAAAGGGTTATCATTACCTGCGATCGTGGAGGTCGACGGTTGGCCTCCCTTGGGCTATAAATGAGGAGGGGTGAGAGCCCTCGTTGCTCATCTCTTCCCATTCCACTTGCTTCTCCTCCCTTGCTCCGTTGCTTGTAGCGTTCCCCATGGTGCCCGCGAAGAGGTTTTCGGCCACGGAGAAGGGAAAGGCTCGCCAGGAAGGGCCTGGCTATCCTCCGCCCAAGCGCGGACGCGGTCGCCCTCGCAAGCACTCCGTGACCCCTGCTGTGGCTCCCCAAGGCCGCGGTGGTGGCCCTTCACGTGGTGGGGTCCGCCCATGCCAAGGCAGCTCAGTTGTTGGAGGAAGGCGCGCTGTGGCCGCGCGGCCTCCCCGGCCGCACTTCCACTCGACGGAGGTGCTGCCGGAATTCATCGTGTGGTCGGAAAACCGAGTCGGCAACTGGCTTCAGCTCCCGCGCTTCTTCGTCGGCGAGCTGCCGGCTGCTGGCCGAGGCGGGTTCTGGTCGCAGGAGGACGGCTGCTGCAGCAGGGCCTCCTGGGTCGCGGCGGAGGTCTCGGTCGCCGGCAACGTTGCCTTGGACCGAGGCTGGCAGACGTTTGCCCACGCGCGGGGTCTGGGCAGGCGGTGCATGTCGGTGTACTAAAGTAGGGGGTACCTTAGTACCCCGAACTGGTGCACGGGCAGTCACCGCACCCCCGTGGCAAGGCTTGCCGGACGATCGGCAAGGCTCTCCACCACTCGTTACTGCCATTCAAGAACAAAGTACTAGCCAAGAACACGAAGGCCCCGGCAAGAGGAGCATGCCGGAAGGCCAGCCGAGCAACATCGGAAGGCTGCCGCGGCGCCCTTGCGCGCCCCAAGAAGACACAGCGGCCGGCAAACTTGCTTCAAGACACAGAAGAACAGGCCGCTGCAAGGCACATGCCGCGGCAAGGCTGCCACCAGACTCCAGCGCACCCAAAGAACGTGTCGTCGCAAGGCCATCCCAAGGGCACGTGGGCGGGTGCTACACAGCCATGTGGAGCAAGGTGGCGAGCGGAGTCGACAGAGGCGCCATCGTGGCAACCGGTGGCTCACTTAACGGTCACCCCTCTTGCCATTGTTTAGCGACCGGACGGGCATTTAATGCCTTTGTCCCCGCCGTCGAATTAGGTAGGGAACCTTTGTTGCATCGTTGTACCAACCCGCGCTTTACGTTTCTACCCCCTCTTCCACGCTGCCACCTGTGGGTACCCTTCGACTATAAAGGGAGGCCCATGCGACGAGAAGGGGTTCGGTTCATTCGACACCCGCAGCACCACCATATGCTCGCACGCTCGAGCTAGATTCTATAACAACACAGAGCAGTAGTAGGGGTGTTATCTCTCCGGAGAGCCCCGAAGCTGGGTAAAGATCGCCTGTCTACCCGCAGCGCCGACTCGATCCGCTCACACGCGACCCCGCTTCCTTGCCGAACCAGAAGGGGCCCCCAGTGCCCCATAGGTGCTCGAGGCCGCAGAAGAGAGCGACCCCGACATCTTTGGCGCGCCAGGTAGGGGTGCGCGTCGAGGTCGTGAGCATCTGATCCGGTCTCCATGCACGCTGCATCAACGCCATCGTCAACATGCCACCGAAGAAGAAGCCTTCGGAGGTGGCCGCGCCGTCTACATCGGTTCTGCCACCACCGCCAGAGCAAACGGGCGGCGGGACGGACGCCGGCGGAGGAGCGGGCGCCGCCGGTGGGTCTTGTGTCGTCACTAGATCCAAAAACAAGGCCCCGCAGGCGTCGGCGACCGAGCAGACGCCGCACCCCTAACAGGAGGTGCAAGGTCGACAACGCCCCGGTGCTCCTAGCACCGTACTCGCACTGGAACAAGGCCAACATGGTGGGTCGCGGGACGCCCGAGGTCAGCATGCACGCCCGCATGCTGGCGCGAGCGAGATACGGTCGCCCAGACGGGGTGTGGTGCCTCCCAACCCAGTTGGGAGTCCAAGCACCTCCCGCTCATCGCGCCGTTCGTCACCACCGCCACCCAAGACAGCAGAGGAAGCGCTGGCCTGGGCCCAGCTCCTCCTAGACTTCCCTCCGGCGCCGCACAAGATCGACGACTGGAGGATGGCCATACACAGCCTCATCGGGCCGCTTAACGGCGACAAGCCCCGCGACGCAGCGCTGCCGAGGGCCCGGCAGACGCCGGTGCAGGCGGTGCCGGTGCCGACAGATCACTGGGGTGCCGCTTCAGGTGCTCCCAACCCCAAGGGCGAGATCGCCACCGCCGGACCAACCTTGACGCCGACTCCACGCGTCGCATCGGACTCCGCGAACTCGCCATGATCAACACCACGCCCTTCAAGAACGGCAACACGAAGACGCCAGCTTCAAGATCGAAGCGCGGCGGCGAAGCGCGACGTCAATCGACCATCGCGCGGGCCCGCTGCCGACGCCAAGACGCAGCCGGAGAACCAGCGACTTGCCGTGACGCTGCAGGTTGCCCCGCGCTCACCCATGAAGTTGCGGCAGGTCCAAAGGGCCCAAAACCAAGAATTTCTGCCGACGCGTTCGAGAAGTATGACAGCAGGATACATCCGTCGGAGTTCCTCAAAGATCTACACCATCGCGTGCAAGCTGCGGAGGGCGCGACGAAGATCTCGCCAACTACTTCCCGGCGGTACTCAAGCCCAACGCCGATCTTGGCTCATGCACTTGCCGGACGGCTCCATCTCCTCATGGGCGGACTGTGCCATCGGTTTGTCGGTGCCTTCATGGGTGGCCACAAGCCTCATGGCGTGAAAGTGACCTCCACTTGCTCGCCCGTATGAAGGGGAGCCCTGCTCAAGTATATACAAAGATTCAGCCAGTGCAACGCAACATCCCGTGACGTTTCACCGCCGCGTTATTAGCGCTGTTTATCGAACGCGTGAACCGCAGGATGAGGGAGGAGATGGAGATGTGCAAAATCAGAGATGTCACGAGCTTTACGCCCGCCGACAAGTGTGCACGAGCTGAGGAGGGAAGGAAAATCCCCGGAGAGATTGTCGGAGCAGAAGGATCTGACAGCGAGGATGCCGCCCCGACAAGGAAGAACCGGAGGCGGAACAATAGGAAGAGGAAAGCTAAGGATGTGCTAGCTGTTGAGCATTCCGGCAACGGAGGCGGCTCCGACAAGGCCAAGACC
The DNA here is from genome assembly GCA_021437245.1 of Aegilops speltoides. NCBI lineage: Eukaryota > Viridiplantae > Streptophyta > Magnoliopsida > Poales > Poaceae > Aegilops > Aegilops speltoides. The sequence goes on from CM038147.1 coordinate 270,717,954, forward strand.
GACGATTCCGGCGAGGTCAGTAGCGCCGCCGACAAGCAGGGACGGCTCCGCAAGCGTTCTGCAAGATCCACCGCACTAAGGGCCACGACCTCCAAACCCGCAAAAAGTAGAGCAGATGGCGGAGCTGCAAAAGCGAATACGAGCGCCGCGACAAGGAGAGAGCCCAGGAGGTGGCAGAGGATCCGCAAGAAGCTTCCCGCCGGGGAGGGAACCGCGCCGTGCCAAGACGCGAAAGGTGACAGCCTCCCGCGCCGCGATAAGGACGAAGGTGAAGATGAGGACGAAGAGATGGAGGAAGATGAGACCAATGATCGGGGAATTTCAGAAAGCGATGACAAGTGTTGTGCATCGATGGCGGCGCCTCGCACTCCTCGCACCGCCAACTCAAACAATGGGTGCGAAGTGAATGCAGCGGAGCCGTCTGCCGAGGCACGCAGGCCTTTGAAGTGGTCCGGCACGCCCATCGTCTTCGACGTTGAGGACCACCCTGATCGTGTCACCGCGATCGGGTGCTTGCCGATGCTGGTTTCACCGACCATCCGCAACCTCAAGGTCACGAAGATGCTGGTAGATGGCGGGGCCGGCCTGAACTTGATTTCCTCCATAGTGCTCAAGAAGCTCCAGATCCCCGACAGCGAGCTAGAAGAAACTGGCACCTTTCAAGGAATAAACCCGGGAAGGAGCCAGCCCAAGGGGAAGATCACATTGCCGGTGACGTTCGGCAGCCAGCTGAACTTCAGGACTGAGAGGGTCACATTCGACGTGGCTGATATCCCTTTGCCCTACAATGGGATACTCGGCCGACCCGCACTCGCCAAGTTCATGGCGGCCTCTCACCACGCATACAATGTGCTCAAAATGCCTGGCCCGATGAGCGTCATCTCTATCCAAGGCGACAAGAAGGATGCACTCATCTACGCCGACGAGATCTACCGGGAAGCAGCTGTCGCGGTGAAGCGCGAGACACTTGCCGACGAAGCTCCCCGGGGAAAGAAGAAGACCAAGTCCGGGAAGGATAGCTCTGGTGCTCACTCCGCAAGCGATCTCCCGGAGCCCTCGGCCGCCGCCGAGGACGCCGCCATCGAGCTCCACCGCAAGTCCAAAAAGACGAAGGTAGCTTCACCAGAGACCAAGAAGGTGGCCGTCAAGGAAGGCGACACTCGTGGCACCTTCACCATCGCCACACTTGACCCTAAATAGGAAAGCGCCGCTGCGTTGCTCTGCATGGCAATGTTGATCCGCTTGCATGGCAACCATCCGACATCCCCGGCGCTCCTGTGGAAGTAATCGAGCACCACCTTGCCGTCGCGCCTCACGCACGCCACCAAACAGTAAAGTCGAAAGCAAGCGGTAGAGCGGCAAGAGTTCATAGCGTAAGAAATCAAGAAGTTGGAAGCAGCGGGGACTGGTCCGTGGGGTACTCCATCCGACGTGGCTAGCCAACCCGGTGGTCGTGACGCAAGGCAAATGGGAAGTGGAGGCTTTGCATTGACTTCACCGATGTTAACAAAGCTTGTCCTAAGGATCCATTTCCCTTGCCGCGCATTGACCGGATCGTTGACTCCACGGCGGGATGCGATCCGCTTTCATTCCTTGATGCATACTCAGGATATCATCGGTCTTCATGGCTGAAGAGGATGAAGAAAGACGCGCTCATTACTCCATGTGGCACGCATCGCTTCGACGGATGCCTTTCGACTAAAGAACGCTGGCTCAACATTTGCAGAGTAGTCACCACGCTTTTGAGCCACAACCGCGTAAATGTGGAAGCTTACATGGATGACATAGTAGTCAAAAGCAAGGACAAAGAGACTTTGATCCAAGATTTGGACGAGACTTTCACAAATCTGCGCAAGATCAATCTCAAGTTGAATCCGAGAAGTGTGTGTTTGGGGTTCCTTCCGCAAGCTTCTCGGATTCTTTGTATCCTGAGAGGATTGAAGCCAATCCCGACAAGATCAAAGCAATTGAACAAATCAAGCACCGACCGAGTCAAGGATGCGCGCAGCTTGCGGCTATGTCGCCGCTCTCAAGAGGTTCATCTCTAAGTCTGCTGAAGGCTACCGCCATTTTTCAAAATCTTGAAAAAGGCAGGTCCATGAAATGGACTCCTAAGCGGAGGCAGATCAGAGGACTTGAAGAAATACTTATCCTCCACTCCAACGCTTGTCGCACCAAAACCACAAGAGAAGTTGCTGCTATATCTAGCGGCAACCAATCAGGTGGTGAGTGCTGCGTTAGTCGCGGAGAGGGAGGCAGATGATGAGTCAGCAACCACGGCAAGCGAGTCCAGCGATAAGCGGGGGGCTTCCCCGACAAGTTCTGGCACCGGCAAGGATGGATCTGTGCAGCTGCCGGAAGAATAACAGAAGAGGATGGTGCAGCGCCCAGTTTACTTTGTCAGTTCCCTCACCGCAGGGGCTAGATCAAGGTACTGTGTGCGAAGTTGCTCTTCGCCTACTCATGGCCTCGAGGAAGCTGCGCCATTACTTTCAAGCACATGAGATCACAAGAGTCACCGATTTCCGCTGAAGAGGATATTGCAAAATCCGGAAGCAACGGGCGGGATCGCCGTGGGGCTTTGGAACTGTCAAGCTTTGGCCTCAAGTTTGAAAGTACTTCAACTATTCAGAGCCGAGCATTGGCAGAATTCATAGCAGAATGGACGCCAACACCCGACGAAGAAACCCCGGGCAGGGACATCCCCGCCAAGGAAGTTAGCAAAGAATGGATCATGTACTTCGATGGTGCCTTCGCTGCAAGGCGCTGGTGCGGGCGCATTACTCGTCATACCTAACCACGAGAGCACCTCAAGTACGTGGTCCAAATGCACTTTCCCAAGGAGCAAGCGACAAACAATACTGCAGAGTACAAAGGCTTGCTTGCCGGACTTAGGATAGCAGCAGAGCTTGGGATCAAGAAGCTTATTGTCAGGGGTGACTCGCAGCTTGTCGTCCGTCAAGTTAACAAAGATTATCATAGTCCATTGATGGAAGCATACATCGATGAAGTGAGGAAGTTGGAAGAACATTTCTACGGCCTACAAATGGAACACATTCCAAGAGCTCAGAATGACACTGCAGATAGCCTGTCGAAGTGTGCTGCACTCAAGTTACCTGTGGAACCAGGGATTTTTGTGCTCAAGCTGACTCAGCCATCTGTAACGCCATCAACGGGACTAAGCAAAAAGAGAAAGTTGGTCACCGGCGACTACTTCCCGGCAGAGCTTCCCGGAGCCGCCGCCAACAAGGTCCCCAGGATCAATACAGAAATTGCTGTGGAGAAGTCTGCTCCGGCAAGCCCTAAGGTTTGTTTCATTGAAGCAGACGCTCCCGACAAGCTGTGTCCCGACACGCTTGCCGGGGGGCATCACGCTCCGGCAGAATCCCATATTCTTGCCATAGAAGCGGATGTTCCCGCAGCAGCGTTTGCGCCTTTAGTCCTTGTCGTCGAGCCTCAGGCTCCGGCATGGGCACAGCAAATCGTCCATTTCCTCCAGACGGTGGAACTTCCCGAGGAACAGGCAGAGGCAGAGAGAGTAGCCCGACAATCGAGTATGTACCAGTTTGTCGATGACGTACTGTACAGAAGAAGATTCAACGGAGTAAAATTAAAGTGCATCTCCCGAGAAGATGGACAACAGCTGTTGGCAGAGGTACATGGAGGCATATGTGGTCACCACATAGGCGCAAGAGCACTTGCCGGCAAGGCTCTCCGACAAGGCTTCTTCTGGCCGACGGCCTCCAAGACGCAACCGCTAAGTAACCAAGTGTGAAGCATGCCGGTTCCACTCTAAGCAGATTCACCAACCAGCTCAAGCTCTCCAAACAATCCCTTTGTCTTGGCCATTTTCGATCCGGGGCTCGACATCCTCGGCCCCTTTCCCGAGCAGTCGGGGCTTTGAGTACTTGTGCGCTGTAATCGACAAGTTCACGAAGTGGCTGAAGTGGAACCAGTGAGGAAGGTGACAACCTGATCAAGATCAAGTTCTTCAGTCAATTGTTTGCCGCTTGGAATCCCAAACAGGATCATCACCGACAATGGCACACAATTCACAAGCCACGCCTTCATGCAAGACGCCCAAGATCTTGGCACCAAGATTTGCTTTGCTGTTGGTCACCCGAGAAGCAACGGTCAAGCGGAGAGAGCGAACAGCTGAAGTGCGCTGTAGCTCAAGACCGAACTTTCGAGAGGCTGCGCAAGCGCGGAAGAAATTGATTGAGCAGCTGCCGGTGGTTCTTTGGTCGATCAGACGACGCCAAATCGAGCCACCAGCCGACACCCTTTGCTCGCTTCACGGAGCGTAAGCAGATTCTCCACGGAACTCAGATACGGGTCACCACGAAAGTGCTCGCCTTTGATGAGCTTGAGCAAGAGCAGCTGCGACAAGATGACGCTATTGCTCCTCGAGGAGAATCGTCTTGAGCCATTGCTTGAGCTGCTTGTTACCAAGAAGCTTTGCGCCGCTATCATAGCCGCAGTTAACGCCGAAGCTTCGAGGAAGGCGATTTTGTTCTTGGCGGTTCAATCCGCCAAGAATTCAAACAAGTTGACGCCAAAGTGGGAAAGCCCTTATCGGGTGAAACGAGTCACTAGGCCGGCCCGTCCGCTTTGAGACCGAAGATGGCGTTCAGTGAGCAACTCCGGAACATAGAACATCTTCGCAAGTTTTACCCATGAGGCGCGGTTGTTCGGACCCATTCCGCAACCACTCTTTTGTACAAAGCATTGCCGTATGCATGTAACCCTTTGTACAAAGCCGGGCGCAGTTCCCGTGCGTAAATAAAGTTCGCGTGTTTCGCACATCTCGTCAAATTTAATGCATTATCTTCCTTTTGCATCTGTACCTGACACTCTGTGCAGCACACCACCCCGGTAAGCAATAGCGAACCTTAAGGTTCCATACAATTATTTTCTCTTCTTTCTTCTCATAGACAGAAGATTCCTCCGCCCGCAAGTTCACCGAGGGGGGGGGAAGGTAGAAGTATGGAACGGACGACGTTCAAAGGAATCTAGCCTTGCCGGGACGCCGAAGACAGAAAAGCTAAGTAGAAAAATTTGGGCCCGCTCAAATTTAAATTTCTTTTCCAGCTATAGCCCTTGAACGTTCGTGCTTTGTATGGCAAACCTGTGCGCGGAGGAATTGACTCGCGGCTAAGTTGCGCCCTGCATTGTTTTCGAGCCCGCTCGACAATACGAGTGAGTTGCAACTAGCCCGACAAGATTCCTTGTCAAGGCAGCATCTGCCAAGATGGGCTGTCGATGTTCCGCTCAGCAAGTGTGCTTGCCCCGGCAAGGTCCCTCAAAACGCAGGGTAAAAGCATACAAAGGACGCAACAAAATAAAGGGGATAGCGCGGCAAGCGGTACCCATAATTAAGTTATATTACAAGAATGACTTATTATGGCACTAACTGAAATTGTTCCCATAATTAAAATGGCAGCAGCAAGGAAAGGGGAGAGGAGGAGTAGCCTAATCCGCGCGCCCGCCATCGAGCCTCCTGACCTCGTTCACTTTATCCACGATGGGTGCGACGATGGCCCTGAGGCCCTCAACATCAGCACCCTCCGGTAGCTTCTTGGTGACGCGGGAGAGGTCGATGCCCGGGTTGCGGAAGAGGACCTTCACCAACACCTTCTCCAGGACCCGGCGCTTGACGGCCAGCGACTTCGGCCAGCTGCTTGGATCTGTCCCGAGCTGCCCGAGCGCCGTCACCACATCCTTGAAGAAAAGCGTGAGCTTGGCGCTGGGCTGGACATTCGCCATGGAATACCCGGCCCGTCAAGCCTAGCTCCATCAACTCATCATCAATGGCGGCGATGTTGGCGAGGCCTTCCGTCGAGCTCCACTTGTGGGTTTTAGGGCGTTCGAGCCTCGGCGGCCCTCGTCAATAGCTCCTCGTTGTCCTTGAGGTCTTTCCTCAAGGTATCTTCCCGTTTCTTGGCGGCGTCCAGCGTCTCCGTCAAGGCGGCCAATTTCAGCTCCAGATCAGCGCTCGAGTCCTTGGCGGCGTCCAGCTCTTTGATCTTCTCGGAGAGTTGGGCTTGCAGGTCGCCGTGAGCGCGCGCGTCCTCCTCGCGATCGCGCTGGAGTGCGGCAAGCTCCTCATTCTTCCTCGTCGCGTCCGCCTCCAGCCGCGTAACTTTCTCCTCCAGCTCCTTCTTAGCGGCCTCGGCTGTCAGCGGCGTCTTGCCTCCTTGGCGCCCCGCCATGTGGCTGTTCCGGCGGCGAGCTCCTCATCGTGGCTGTCCAAGCGCCTTCCTTTGTATCAGCTTCAGCGCCGTCCGCTTGGACAGCTCCTCGGCGGCAAGCCTTCGCTGCTTTGGCTTCAGCCTTCTCCAGATGAACGCCTTCTTCGCTTCGTCGAGCTGCGCCCTCTCCTCGGCAATGCACCGGAGGGCCTCCTGGTTGCGGCTCTTGAGCTCTTGCGCATGCTTCTCTATATCAGCTCTTGCCTGTACGACGAGCACCTCCCGGGACTCAAGCTTCGCCTGGCGGGCGCGGTAGAGTGACACCAGCTTCCGGAGTAGCTGCTCCTCCTCGAACTCGCCGCTAGTGCTGCCCGGCTTGTCGACTACTGACAGCCTCGCAGAGGTGAGTATTTCCCCGTTGAACTCCTCTCCTTCCACTGGTGACCTGGAACTCGAGGCCCAGGGGAGCTTGATATACACGCCTTCGCCGGCTTTCAAATATGCGCCAGGCTGGGGCTCCTCAAGCCAAGCTGCGTCGGCAGTGAAGGTCGGCGGTCGGTGCGGCACCTTGCGCTCCCGCCTCCGCCGGATCGTCGGTACGGTCTCCGGACCCCTCGCCGGCCCCTGTGCTAGCAGCCCCGGCGGCCCCTTCACCGACGAGCGCCCCCTCACCGGTCCCTCTCCTCGGCGGCGGCATCCCCAACATTGCTCTGGCCGCCTCCTGCGCCGGGCGGCCTCGGCCTCCATCGGGTCCCCAAGGAGAGGATCCAAAGCAGGAGGAAAAGAGATAGTCGAACAAATGCCTGTAAGAAGGAAAAGGGAGATCAGCGAGATCCAAGGAAAGTTCCCGACAGGAGGCTCACCGGCGCGTGCTTCTGTGGTCACGGGCTCCACCACCGGGGGCTCGATGGTCCCACCCCTTGTCGGGGATCCTTTTCAGGTCGGAGACGGCTCCCACGCCGGGAGTCGGCCCTCGGTGGCGAATCGAGGCCGATGACACTCATCGCCGGCCTCCGGCTGCTCTCTGGCGGCCTGCTCTCCTCCCTGTACAAAGGCCGATGATCAAGGTATTGGCAAAAGAAGAACCGACCCTGCGCGCCCTACTATAGGGAGTGGATTGAAACACTCATGCTGGGGGTTGTGCTGGGAGGTTCTGCGGGGAGAAGGGACAGGGTCCGTCAGAATGGTCTCAGACGTGTCCTCTGCCACCACGGCAGGATTGTCCTCGATGTTGACCACGGGGACCTTGGCCCTCTTCGCCGCTCTCTCCGCCAAAGTCCTGGTACGAGGCAGGAGTTTGAAGAGAAACAGATTAGATACAAGACAAATAATAATGAAGATCGAGAGAAAGATAAGCACAGTCTGGGAGAAAGCCTTACTCCTCCTCCTCCTCCTCCTCGCCGCCGGAGCTCGCTGGAGAGGTCGAACTCCGTACCCTCTCAAGACGGGCGTGGTGGAGGGGTGGGCTCCTCCGACGCTTGCCGAGGGCTACAGCAGGTTAGGCGAAGGCGGCCGGAAGACCCCGCCTCGGTTGCGGCGTGGCTGGGATCCGCCAGCTGCTACGGTATTTGCCATGTAGAACGTGTCCCACGACGCGCGGCTGCTGGATTTGCCGTTCTCCGCCAGACTCACCGACCCGACGGCGGCGCCTTGACGGAATGGGGCTGCGCTGTGGGCTCCACTCGCGCGGATCGCCCGAAGACGGCTGCCGCTCGCGCCCTCGGCGGACTTCGCCTGCTCGGCCTCGACCTCCCCTTCGCCTTCTTCCTCGCTAGCGCTTCCGGGCGGCAAGGCTTGTTGCCGCCGCGCATCCGCCTCCGCCCGTGAATCCAAACTTCGCCGCTGGCGGTCAGCGGCCGCCTTGGCCCGCTAGCAATATACGCTAGCTCTTGGCGATGGTGGCGCTGGTGAGGAGTTTTCGCCATCGGAGTTGATCGCCGCCCCGACAAGTCGTCAAAGAATTGCTGCACGACTCGGCGGCAGGCTCTATCCGATTCGCATTTATCCCATGCGAGTCACACTCTGCATCATCGCAGATGCGATCGTCGTGCGCGAGAATTTTTGCACAAGGGGCGACACCGCGCCAACTGAAACCATTCTCGATGATTGGGATCATGCTTGAACATCTCCTCAAAGATCGCGCCCAGCTCCATGACCGTGAAGTTGAAGTTGAGGCCGGGCGCAGCCTCATGAAATCTGCCGGCCGCTGAATCGCCAAGGTGTCGCCTCGCAAGATGGGCGACAGCGGGCGACGAAGGAAATCCGCCAACCGCCTGTGGTGAGTCCGGCATGCCCGAGCCGGAGGATCCGGGTGGTGGCGATCGTCGGCTTGGTGTCGTCCGACAGGCGCTCGAGCGTTGCCACGCACCACCCGAGTCTTCGCGCAGCTCGGTGAACGACGGCGGCTGTCGCCACAGATCCAACACCACTCCGCCTCCACTCGCCCCACTTGTCATGGAGTTCGCCCGACAAGTACACTTCCTTCATACCCATCCGGGAGGTCCAGGCCATCCCGCCGGCCAGCGGCTCCCCTTTCTCGGCCCGAGGAGAGAAGTAATGACGGAAGAGGGCCACATTGGGGAGGATACCGACGAAGTTCTCGCAGAGGTGTGCGAAAACCGCCATTGTTAGAACAGCGTTGGGGGTGAAGTCAAGCAGATGAAACCCGTAGGTGTTCATGATATCGCAAAAGAAATCGGAAAAAGGTGGGCAGAGCCCGCAGTAGAAAAACACTGGGAAGAAGTAGTACCCTCTGGGGCACTTCTTCGATTTGGAGGCCTCCGCGGAGATCACCGGCGTGCGCGGATGCGCACGCGTTTCCGTCGACCAGAAGAGGTAAACTCCGCCCATGGCGCCTCGGGAGTAGCTCGGGGAAAGAGCACATGCTTCTTCTTGGCGCCTCGAGCTCCAGCGCCTCGGCGATTCGCGGCCTTCGCAGCCTTCGGCCTTCGTAGCCTTCCGTTTTTGGAGCCATGACGGGGAGACAAAAGCGGCGGCGGCGACGGCGGCGGAGCGCTGTTTTCTCTCGATCCAGAGACGGGAGGGGAACAATGGAGCTTTCGGAGGAAGGAGGCGCAAGTGGCGGAAGTGGGGAACGCCCCGTTCCCTCCGCTTATAAATGGGGATGCGAACGTTACGCATTTCACGGAATTAAGTATTGACCACGTTCTCTCCCACGGCGCCGTGATCGGCCGCTGTTCCATTGCGGAGAGCGCGGTGGGCGCGGGACCCGTTGCTGTCGCGGACCTGCACCACGCGTGCCCGTGCCTTTGTTTTGGGCTGGCCCAACAACGCCAAGCACGTGTATGGCCCAGGCCAGGGGCTCTGTCGGTGTACTAAAGTAGGGGTACCTTAGTACCCGAACGTGCACGGGCAGTCACCGCACCCCCGTGGCAAGGCTTGCCGGATGACCCGCAAGGCTCTCCACCACTCGTTCTGCCATTCAAGAACAAAGTACTAGCCAAGAACACGAAGGCCCGGCAAGAGGGGCATGCAGGAAGGCCAGCCGAAGCAACATCGGAAGGCACTGCCACGGCGCCCCAGCGCCCGGCAAACTTTGGCGGGCGGCAAACTTGCCACAAAGAAAAACAGGTCGCGGCAAGGCACTTGCCGCGCAAGGCTGCCACCAGACTCCAGCGCGCCATGACGTGTCGCCGCAAAGGCCATCAAGGGCGTGGCGGGGTGCTACACAGCCATGCGGAGCGAGGTGGCGAGGCGGCGGCAGCAGGCGCCATCGTGGCAACCGGTGGCTCACTTAACAGTCACCCCTCTTACCTTTGTTAGGCGACCGGACGGGCATTTAATGCCTTTGTCCCCCCCGCCGAAATTAGGTAGGGGCAAGCATTGCATTGTTGTACCAACCTGCGCTTTTACGCTTTCACCCCCTCTTCCTACGCTGCCACCTATGAGTACCCCGGACTATAAAAGGAGGCCCATGCGCGACGTAGAAGGGGTTCGGTTCGTCGACACCCGCAGCACCACCATATGCTTTCATGACGCCGAGCTAGATTCTATAACAACACACAGCGATGAGGTGTTATCTCTCCGGAGAGCCCCGAAGCTGGGTAAAGATCGCCTGTCTCCCCGCGTGCGCCTGACCTTGATCTGCTCTGCGCGCGACCCCCGCTCCGTTGCCGAACCAGAAGGGGCCCCCAGTGCCCCATAGGTGCTCGAGGCCGCAGAAGAGAGCGACCCCGACAGTGCACCGTCCACTTCAAGTACAATGGCGACGCAACCCTCTACGTGAGGGTGTTCGGAGAGGATGGCCGCCATGTTGGGTGCTGCCCTGAAGACAACGACAGCGACGTGGTGCTCGGTCTTGGCGATGGTCGTGGTGAGGGTGAATGCGAACTTACTCCCGACGGCCACTGCGGCTTGTCAAGCTATGATAGCTCTTCCTCCAGCAATAGCTCCTCTAGCGGCGGCTACGATCAACCGCCACGCTGCCTTGCCCACCTCGAGGGCGGCAGCGGGTCATCCCGTCGCCACGCTCCGGTGAAGCGCAAGGTGGGGTCTGGCTGAGCTCAGGAGGTCGCCGTAGATCCCTCCTCGCGAACTGCTGCAAGGCACGTGCTACTTTTGTTTTGTTTTCCTTCCTTCCTACATTGAGAGAGACAAGTATGGGGCCCTGTGGGGGCGTGCAACAAACTATGATTTCCTAGTTAACATGCTGCATTTATTATTCTTGTGTTGTGTCATGGTGTTGTTGTTGTACGTCGGCATGTAGGAACAACTTAGCTTGGCATGTTTGAAGTAGTTGCCGCCTCGCGAGGTGCCCGCTTCAAGCCTTGCCGGGTGCCTTACGAGCTGCAAAAAGCTCGTTGAGAGACTATCATTTTCCGAACTCTGGTCGCAAGGGCTGCCTGCCGTGGCCCGGCGCTTCCTGTCGTGGTACCCGAGGGGCACGGACCGAGAGGGGTGCTCCCGCTGCAAATTCATACTAGAGTGCCTCGCGAAAATCAAAAGAAAAAGGCTCACGAGGGCGCTCGTACAGCCCCCTCGCGAGGTATGCGAGAGAGAGCAAGTCAGACAAAGAGCTGACGATAGAAAACAGAGGCAGAAGGCGATGTAACAGAACCAGCAAGGAATAGCAGAAGCAACTTTAATCAAGGTTCAACCAAGGAAGAGCGAGCCAACTGCAGAAAGCAAATGAAAATCCGCGTCCAGCACCTAGTCTAGTCTTCAAGTCTTCTCACCAGCGCGGAGCTAAGTGCTGCCACTGGGCGTGGGAGGGAAGCCCCCGAGGCCCAAGGGCGGCACTCCTAAGACTCCGGGGCATGTACAACCCCACTCATTATTACGTGAGAGTGTCACGGGCAGCGAGCTTCACTGGCACTGGGCCTTCTTCATAGGCACCGAGCCTTTCTTCAGGGGTAGAACTTCCGGAGGTGCTGGATGTTCCAGGCGTTCGGGATGGGTACCCCGTCCTGGGTCTCCAGGCGCGCGGCGCTAGGCCTGGAGACATGGACGACCTTGAACAGGCCCTCCCACATCGCTGAGAGCTTATGCAGCCCTTCCCTGGAGAGCACCCGCCTCAGGACGAGGTCACCCACCTCGAGCATCCTGGGGCGGACGCTGCAATAGTGATACCGCCGCAGCGCCTGCTGGTATCTTGCCACCCATAGCGCGGCTTCACGGCAGCGTTCCTCCCCCAGCACGAGGTCCATCCCCCGCGTGGCGTCCTGCTAAGCCTCATCAAACGCCAGGACCCGCGCGGAGGCGATGCCTGACCTCGTGAGGGAGAACCTCTTCTGCTCCATAGACGAGGAAGAACGGGGTCTCGCCCGTTGGCTTGGTGGCGGTGGTGAGGATAGACCACAGCACGGACTAGAGCTCATCGTTCCAGCCCCTGCCGCAGGCCTCCAGCTTCTTCTTGAAGGTCCTGGTCTTGGGGCCCCTCAGGACCTCCACGGTGGCGCGTTTGGCCTAGCCGTTGCTCCGGGGGTACCCCACCGAAGCGTAGCAGATCTGCGTTCCAAGGTTAACACAATACGTCTTGAAGAGATTTCTAGCAAACTGCAAACCGTTGTCGGTGATGATGCGATTAGGGACCTGTAAGTGCATCTAGTGCCCCTTAGTGATTTTGGTGTATTGAAGACTTATAGGTTAAGTAACTGATGCGTTTGTGAGTGTACACAGGTCTATAAGTCTATGAGGAGTTTGATATTTACAGAGAAAGTCGACCCCTAAAAATGAAGTTCTTCGACTGAAGACTTTGATATTCTGAAGACTTTCTGAAGACTTTGAAAGTGAAGAAAATGGTGTGACCTTGAAGACTTGGTATTTACTTGAGGAAAATGAAGCGTGAAGACTTTTGTTTTCGTAGTTTCATTTTCTCTTTCTTGAGTCATAGGAAACACCGTATTGCTAAAGGGGGTCAAGGAAATACTAAGGAAAAATTTCCATGTGATGCTCAACTCAAAATCCTACACCTACCAATCCCTTCGAGTAAAGCCATTGGAAATCTCATCTGATTTAGTCAATTTCTTCAAAGGATGTGAGACGCAGATTCTTATGGTCAATGAGGACTTTCTCTAACTAAGGAGTTAGGAATTCGCC